>JARHVA010000071.1:4225000-4825000 GCA_037957365.1 Torreya grandis
ATATTTTGAGGAGCCTACTCTTAGACATCACCTAGCTCATTATGTGGTAAACTTACTCATTTAGGATATCACTTAATTTGAGAGAACACTTGGAGGCTCTACATAATTTTTGTAAACTAGTGAGGATTCAAGTGAATATCATTCAAAATAAGGTCTTAATATTTTACTTGATAAGTAAAATAAGTAAACAAACTTCCTTTTTAGGGGATCCTGGTAGAGCTAGCAGAATTACAAATCCATAGGTCTTAATTACATAACATGCTCAATAAGGAGACATAGATGATGAAAAGAATATAAGGAATATATAAGCTATATAACATATGTAGGAATGCATAGTTATGGGATCAAAAACCACAATGACCTTATTTGAGTTACTTGTCATGCCCATAATATTCAACAAAAGTCAAGTTTGGAGTAGACATATGTCAAATTTGACATGGTAACAAATAAAGAGGGTCCAAAATAACTTAACCACAAGTACTCTCAAAATTAAAGTCATACAAAATTTCATATGAGATATTATTAGCTAAAATAAGTACAATCTATTTGGAGACATTTCTTATGATGTAGATGTTCACTTCAAGAAGATAGATCGAACATAGACTCATTGATGTCCCATAATGGTAGTCAAGTAAGAGTTAAGTAGGAGGAAGAACACAAATGAAATGGAAAAATAAGTGGATGAATGAATGGGGCATTAACATATAGGAGTGTCCAAACACTAATGAGGAAATAAATGGTATAGAGGAGAAAAAATCATGTTAACCATATGGACAAAGCAGTTTACGTGGAAGAGAGAGTACTAAATTAAGTAATTTTACCACACTTATAATCATGATTAGAAAGCTTACATTAGACTATAAATAAAATATAAGGTATAAATATTGATTACATCATTGAGTTTTTAACTTATAATGACATTTGAATCAAGTATGAGCTTCATGGTTGACACTTTAACTACTTTGTTTGAAGAAATAAGTTTAACCCAAAAAAATCAAAATTTATAGAAAAAAATCCAATGTCAAGATCCAAAATTTAATTTTTTTGACTATATCACAATTTAAATATGACAACCCTTGTGTCAAATGATTGTTTGTACATGACATATTATCCATAAATAAAACATCTAACCTAAAACCAAATGATAGTATCAAAGTTATTTTTTCAATCCTTGCAAGATAACTAAGACAAGGAACACATCAAAATCATTAAAGTCTCTCATAGTTGGATCACTCAGATTAGTAAGATGTCGAATGCCTTTGTGGTTCATTACAAATAAGTGTTTCATGTGCATGAGGATTCTTTCATAAGAACTCAAACTTTATATGAATGCATGGATGTTGTTACATGAAAGCTTAGTCTGTATGCTCAAAGGTTTGTTTATGCATTGCTCATGCTCAATGAGATTCATATGGTGTTCCTCCACATGGCGAATGATAATGCCCCAGACCTCGATGACTTTCCTTATGAATTCTACAAAACCACTTGGCTATTTTTTTAATACTTTATTCAGGATTATAAAGAGGTTATGTAAACCAATTATTTTAAAAAAGGCATCAACCAAGGAAATATTAAAATTATTCCTAAAACGAGTGATCTATGTACAACTTTTACATGGACTTGCACATTTCTCAAATTCATTCAATCCTTTGCACATGGGGCATATCACAACTTGTGCCTAATTTAATGGCCTTCATCTCGAGTTTCTTCAACACGTTTGCACTTTCCAAATAGAATTAGATAACCACACACACACTCCCTAACCCTATGCACAACCTTTTCATTAGTGACATGCACGTCTCACATGAATTGACTTGAAGTATCTCCACAAGTTATTGAATCATCATCTCACATTGCTACACAAGTCTCTGGGTTACAGTGAAACTCTACACATTTTGTGTAACATCAACATCCATGTGTTATAGATTATCTACAATGTGGCATACCAGTTGGGATTTTATAGATCTACAAATTTGAAATAATCTTCCACTATCATCGTACACTTGATAATCTAAATGCTCACCTACAAGAGGAAGTTTAATCGTCACATGGATAGAATATGAACTACCACCTTCTAAAATGTTGGTATTTATAAATGATTCTTGTAATGATTGTATATATACATGTATTATATCCATAATCTTCATGCATGCACATACACATTCACAAAAGACATTGACAAGATAATTACACAAATTGAGAAAGAAATTATTAACATCCATTAAATCTAGTATTTAAACAAATCTATTGATCTACAATCTTTCACATTCGATCTAGACAAATCATCAAGGATGGTTATCCCTTTATAATAATAATAACTAGATTTCTTGGTCTTACTACATCTTATACACATTTGTGATTTCCCTATTATGCATATTAAATATAAGTTGAATTTATCCAGATCAAACTTATGCATATTATCGTGTGATTAGTTTTCTACTTGTTAGATTAATTTTTGTGCATTTTTAAAAGCTATAACTTACTTCCAAGTGTAGTATTGTCCATTACATTATGTCATGGGCCATGTGGTGAAAATCATTGATATTAAAGAAAGTGCTCTCATATGCTTATAAACATGTGAGTGTAACGTGGGAGAGAAGGGTTACTAGTCAATTAAGTTTCAGGGTATCCGGAAGAATGTCATAGTAAGAGTAAGATGGTTGACACCCAAATAAATAATGAGGCATCCTCAAACATTGAGAAGCTCATTCAAAACACCTTAGTAAGAAACACAATAAATAGTTTGGTCAGTTTTAGGACGTTATGATGAAATTTACACTAGATTGAAATCCTTTTTCTATACATTCCATGGAACCATTATTTCAACATCAAACCCCTTTCAAAGTGCAAGTTAAGCTTGACATCCCCATGTTCGAATCTATTTTATCTTATTTTGGATTTAATGGTCTGAATAAGGTAAAACTTAAGACCAATTCAGATTGTATACTATATGTCTAGAATAGGCAAATCTAAATGTAACTATAAAATTATGACTAATTTATTACATTTGCTATAACTATAAATGACCAAGAGGATATGGTACTTAGGTTGTTTCAATTTTGCTTTTGTCTATGATAGTCTACCATTATCAATAGTGATCTAAAATGGGTCTATGGTAGCTCAAATTTAGAAACTGACTATTTGAGCCCGCTAGGATGAATCCAATAATGCATGGATGTTTGTGGCATTCAAATCCATATGATGTCTATAGATAGATTTTGTGTGATATCAAAGCCTCAGACTATAATGTAGGTTCATATTTGTCTTCTTTCACCTTGAAACCCTAGTTCCATTTTTGACACTTGTTTTGCTTGTAAAAATGGTTTAGAATGGATGGGTTGAGTGGCTAAGTGTTACCTGCATTTTAAAACTCCAAAGAGGGCTCAAATTGCATGTAGTTTTCCCACCTGACTATGTATGTGCTTAACTAGTGTTAAACTAGTATGCAATGTGATCTTGTGTATGGATTTCAACACTTGACAACCTATAATTTTAACCTTGTAATAGTATTTAGATTTGGTTTGGAGTTGTTCGTTTGAAGAGGTTTTAAGATTTGGATATTTTAAGGAAATGCATCAAGGATGTGCGAATGTATTCCTAAGTGTAATAGATGTTTTCTAATGAAGTGTTATCCCTAATAGATCATAACAGGCTTAGGCTTGATATGTTTATATAACTCACTCTTTGGATAATTTCCCCCCAAATCAACATGTGAAACATGTGTGCCAACCTAAAGTAAGAGTTTGAATTTTTGAAAATACCCAAAAGAGAGATGTGGATAGGTCTAGCCAAGTTAAACATCTCTTATAACCAAATCCATTTGATTATTTTCAAAGGAGTCTAGGAGATGGGAAATAGTGATATGAGATCATGTGATAGTCTGCTTAAGATGATAAATTATCTAGGCAAAGACTAGGGAAATCCTTTGTATGAATAACAAAACTTTGGGAAGGTTAGACCCATAAATAAGTGAATATCTAAGAGAGAGTGTGAGCATGATTCATTTATGTACACAAAAATCATATATATTAAGGCTTTGTCAAAAATGGCATTATCAATTGTTTAATACCAAATTTATGTGTTTACATTATCCCTCTTTATGTTTTAATATTGAAAGTGTTATATTAAAATGATACAGTGAGAACTTTGGTACCTATGTGTAATTGTGGTGGGTGTCTTCAGGTATGTGTCGATTGCTAAGCTTGTTCTATGCAAAACCTACAATAAAAAAGGTATAAATCAATGTTTATGATAGAAAATCTAAAGTAATACATAAAAATGTTTAAAATTGAAAAGTTAGGGAATGAATTCACATGTGAGTATGTGAATCGATATGCCCTTTGGAGTTATTGGATAATGGGGTGATTATGCCCCATGGAGATGCTAATGTTAAAACCATGGGTTAAGATGAATATTCCCCAAACCTCATTGGAGACAGAGAATTACTTAGAAGTTAATTTATACAAAACCTCAACCACACTGCTCATTTTATTTTTGTGATAATGGAGCCCAAAATAAGTTGCAATAAATCAGAGTAAAACCTAAGTACAACTTGAGTATACTTGAATAATTTTGAATAAATAGTAGTAGACAAATTTTAGGATTCAACCTACGTAAATCTTGAGTACAACTGAGTAGAACTCGAGTAAAACTTGAATAAATCTAAGAAAATAATCTTGTAGACTATCTCACATATGCCATGTTAGGAATAAAACCAAAAATTGATGCGAAACAATTTCATATAATCGTAATAATAATAGATATAAACAGAGATGCAGAAAGAACAAAAAATAAACATGCAAAATAAGAAGACCAAATTTAACGTGGTTCACCCAATGTGGGCTACATCTACCAAAAAACACTTGCTTAGATTTTATTACAAGCCATGAGAGTATAAACCACTCTCAAATCAGTCTTCTCACAATTACAATGCATAAATATTGTTTGGAGTTATGCTTAACAAACCGTCCTAAATTCACACCTGAATTCACACACTTTGTTCTTCCTTCTCAAACCCTAGTTCTCATAATGTATTACCTACAAAATATCCATCAATATATAATACATTCAACAAAGCGGTATTACAAAATAATGGATACCAAAACCATGGGCAGAATCAACCCAAAATGGTATCCCATTAAAAAGGGGGGGTCCAAAAAAAAATTTGGGGGCTATCGCCCCCAAACCCCTATTTTTTGAGGGTTGTCTACCCCGAACCCTGGAGAGAATACATATAGAGTGTATAGTACATTTAAAATGTATAGTAGTTGAAAATACATTGTAATTTAGAAATAGGCTTCACAACACAACATGCCATGCATATGCTCCCAATTTGATAACCTATGGAATTTGAGTAATATAACTTGTGCCAAAATATCATAATATATGTGAATTGTTCATGTATGTCACAATATGCTCCCAATCTAATAACTATGCAATGTAAGTCTTATAATTTATGCCAATATATCATAATTTATGTGAATTGTCACTCATAATCATGTAGAATGACTAACATATGCCCCCAATATGTATCAAATATGTAATAATTAGTGTACAACCATGCCAATCCATAATAATATGTACCCAAAATCTAAATTTTATGTCTATGAAAGACTAAGACAAGCCCACTATGTATTCTCCCATTTTTAGGCGAGGGATGTAGCCTGTGAATTACTAATATCAAAAGAAAAGGGTTATATGCATCGTGTTATATAAAAAAATATGTAAGCATGTGTTAACATGATTAGATAATGCTATCATAGAAATATTAGATAGTATGAGCATATATGAAACATGTATCCTAGGGCATAAAAGTGTCACGTCAAGATAGATATAGCAATTAGACATGCAATAAATAGTCATCATAGTAACAATCATAGAAGCACTGAATAACAAGTACATAGAAGACATATGATAAGTATCATGACATTGCACACAAGTAAAATAATGTGTAATATCAATCGTAACATCACAATCTCAATAGACAACCCTTGATGTATCAGCACATAGTCACATAATGAACACCTAATGTCACATAGAGTAAGAGTTGCATAAAGAAATAGACAAACATAAAATGAATCATAAAATGAACACCTAATGTCATACATCATCAAAGTCATGCAAAGAAGGAGTCACACAATGTAATACATAATTACGTATCACACTATGTAACACACAACAACATTAATCATGCACAAAATAAGTAGGGTTAATTACACAATCAATGTGTGTCATTATTGTATATACAAAAATATAGTATTCATATAATATAACCCTATAGGTAGTGTGTGTAAGAACAAGTCGTGTGTAATCAAAGTAAATAGCTCAATATGATAAATGGATTGGTCATATAAAGATGTAACTTGTGTATATGTACCAAGATGCCCATAGTGTAAGCATGCCCCTAACGCAGGAAAGTCAACTCTTATGTGTAGGAATGCCCTGCATATGTATGCATAGTGTAAGCATGCCCCAATGTAGGAAAGACAACTTTTGTGTGTAGGAATGTCCTGCATATATATGTCTATATCATATTTAATATGCATGTCCTACATCCCACTCATGTATATTGTAAAAAATATTACATATAGAAACTAGATATATAATAAACCATGTATGTGATAAATCATAAATGAATCATGTAAACTAGCAACACCTGTCATGTATAGGTCTTGGTTTTTTACTCTTTTGAATATTTTGATTTTTTTTATATTTTATTTTATTTTGTTTTCTGAAATTTGAGTGATATATGTGTTAACTAATAATCCCATCAATGGGATGTTTTTATGTAAGACCTGGGTTAATTGTGGTGAATGTTACCTACCATGGGCAAGTAGTAACACATGTATCAATATTAGACTCTGAGAAGTGATCTCATGTTGTGAGATATCCATCATGGCCATCATTGATCATATGATCTTGCGTATGCTATGTAACTCTAGTAACCATAGTAATCTATGGAATATTCTCTACAGTTTGAGAGCGTGCATATGTTCACTGTGGAAAATACAGAGTACCCAGTAGTATTAGCTTAGGGTGTGATGGAGTAGGTAATGATTGTTGAACTAGGATAGACCTATGATGCAATAGATGTTGAAGTATTGGTCTTCTAAGAAAATCAACTAATTTTATTTCAACTTCCTATGTATAATGGACATGTATAGGTTGTATAACGAGTTATGATGTAGCCTTTGGCTAAATAAGATACTCATATGGCATACATGTGATTTTAATCACTCTATTGCTATGTATATAATTCATGCATCAGTGTATTGAAGATGGTACTACACATATCTTATGTAACCAAGGACATCCTAACAACATGTTGAAAGCCTTATACTGGATAAATCTAAGAATAAAATAGTAATTGTTGTCAGACCTACCTTGAGTGATAGTAAAAGGCTTCCAATAGGCTTTTGTTTTTCCCCATCAAATCCTTTGATTATATTTGTTATATCCATCAAGTCCTTGTGTGTATATCCAAGTCTAGTGATAAGTCTCATAGTGCAAATATTTTCACTTGAACCATTATCTACCATGACATTGTATATAAGTTACAAGGCAACGTAGGCGTGCACAATTAATGGTGCATAAATATAATAATTTTTAACAATATCATGTTCATTGAATGCGCTGGTAGGTATGTGTACTTGTATAATTTCAAGTACGTGAGTAATACCATCAAATGGTTATTTCTCTTCAATCCTAGAAGCATAATATGTTAGAGGAGGATATGCATTGTAAGTCATATGCACATCAGGATTAGTGTTAGTCTTTTACGTTGCATGATTTGGAAATGGATCCAAAAATATTTTCAAATTTGCATTCCCATTAGGTTATGTCCTTAAATCATTTTTCGATGTATTAATCTCGATAATGTTATCATCCACCAAATCTTTTATCTTATGTCAAAAATCAATGCATTTAGTAGTTGAATGTCTTGCGCCTATATGATAATCACAATATGCATTACTATAAAAAAAATTAGATTTTGCCCTATTCATATCAACCTCTTTTTGGGGACAAAGAGATATGATATTGCACTCAAGTAACATCTATAGTATCTTATGAGGATGTTCAAGCAACTATGTAAATAACCTCCTTTGAGGAGTTGATAAGACAAACCTATGAATAGATTGTAACATTACAATAAATGTGATTTTTGTATCATTTTAACATCAGTTTTTTGTTGGTTTACTCTAAAATTTTACATCTGAAGTAGTTGGAGGGTTGGACCCATACTTTATCTTATTCATAGCAGGGAGATTAACTTTGTGGTCCTTGATTGTATGGCATAAGCCATCGAAATATTGAAAGCATTTGAACATAATTGACTCATGTAGTTAGGAAAGCAAGTTTTGCTTGAATATTTCTTGGAACTTATTATCAACCATTAAATTTGTCACATAAGAGATAACAATCTTGTAACGGAGCACATGATCACCTAGTGGTTCACTGGGTCCTTAATTTTTGCAATCTAAGCATAAGACATCATCTCATTGATGTTGATTGAAAAGTGTGCTAAGAATTGATTGGCCAAAGGATTAAAGGCATGGATCAATTGGAAAGGGAGGTCATATAGCCAATGTAAGGCATAGTCCTTAAGATTACACCAAAAAAATTTAGTCAATAACTTATCATTGGACACATAGTGAAAACATGTTACATGAAAAGCTTGAAGGTGTTGTTTTGAATCACCCTTACCATTGTATAATGTAGGCTTAGGTGACACAAATATTTTAAGAGATAAGATGAAATATTATAGGTCATTGGATTATATAATAACATGCAAGAATCAGTGACATGGCTCACTCTAGAAGAACCTTATTCAAATTGAGAAACCTTTATTTAAAGATCGAGAATCGTTTGCATAAGTATTTGAGCATTAGGCATAGAAAACTATGTAACAGTAGATGGTGTGACATGAGTAACAAACTTAGTGGGTATGAAAGTATGTCATGTACGAATAGTCATAGATATCCAAGGAAAACCTTGTATTGTCCCCACACCATGGGTGGGCATCACATGTGTAACCATAGGTGTAGACATAAGAATAGTAGCAGTAATAATAGTGACCTCTAAAACATAGTAGAGTCAATACCTTTAAAAGGTATATTATATCATTGAAGGGATCATGTTGTTCCTCAAATATGAAAATATTGCAATGTTGTTTCACTTCATCTCTAACTACATGTAATAATACATAATGCAAGCGTGGATTAATATGAAGATATGGAGTTTATTGTTGTCAATATACATCATCAAATATACCATTGACTTTAATTATTTCTTCTATTATGATGATGTGTTTATTATGTGAATAAGGGGAAATTAGAAATCAAAATTCAAAATTTGGAACCCTAACAAAGAAATCTAAAACCTTTATAAGATAGAATGAAACCCTAGAAGAACCTAAGGTTTGATATGCTCAATGGAATAATGAGTTCACCAATAAGTTTTATCTTATTTTGGATTTAGTAGTCTAAAAAAGGTAAAACTTGAGACTAATTCAAATTATATAATATAAATATAAATTAAGCAAATTTGAATGTAAGTATAAAAGTATGATTGCTTTATTGTACTTGTTACAAATAGAAATAGCTAATATGATAGGTACTTAGCTTATTTCAGTTATGTTCTATTTTGTGATAGTATGACATCATTAGTCATGATACAAAATGGGTTTGTGGTTGCTCAGATCTAAAAATTAACTATTGAGCTTGTTGGGATAAATATGGTAATGCATGGATGCTTATGGAAACTATATCCATTTGATGTCTATCATATTTTTTCATGTGAAAAGTGTCAAACTATCCCTCCATATATTATTGTGTTTGCATGTAGATAGGTATTTTTACGATATTAAAGGCTTGGATTGTGCGCATGTTCATATTTGTCTTCCTTCACATCAATACCCTGGATCCACTTTTGACATAATTTTTTCTTGTAAAAAGGGGTTAGAAAGGATGTGTTGAGCTAACCTCACCCACCCCACATCAAGTGGCTAATGTTCCAATACTTTGAAGAAGGCTCAAACTACAAGTAGTTGCCTTACCTAACTGTGTTTACACCCAATCAATGTTATAATAACATCCATTAAAATCCTACATGTGGCTTTTGACACTTAATAAGCTTTGATTTTGATATTGTAATGATATTCATACATATCTTGGAGTTGTTCCTTTAATGAGTTAGTAGATTTGGATACTTTAGGGTAGTGCCTCAAGGATGTGTGGATGTATTCCTAAGCATAATAAATGTTTTTCAGTGAAGTGACAGATCCTTACTAAATCAAAATAGACTTGCTATTAATATGTTTATATATCAAACTCTTTAGGTAATTTCCATCTAAACCGATATGTGAAACATGTGGGCCGACCAAAGAAAGAGTTTGAATTTTGTAAAATAACAATTGGAGAGTGCAAATAGGTCCAAGCTAGGCATATGGCTCTAGTAATCAAATATGTTTAAATGTGGTCAGAGGGATCTAAGAGATAGGAAACAGTGATATGAGATCAAGTGACAATTTGTTTAAGATGATATATTATTTAGGCAAAGACTAGGTAAATCATATGTATGAATATTAATACATAGAGAAAGCTAGGCCCATATATAAGTAAATGGAAAGGAGAGTATGTGAGTAAGAGTCACTTGTGTATGCACAAGTGGTATATATTAATACTTTTTCAAAATTAATATTTCAAGTGTCTAATACTAAATTATTGTGTCTACAAAAGCCAAAATCAAATTCATAACATTGGATATTTGGATTTGACATCTTGAGGTGTACCTTACAATCAATAAATTAATCGATGATGAGAATATAACCTTTATTGTGTTAAATATGCCCATTATGGTGGTTCATTAGTGGGAGACTCTCATTGTGCACCATGTACAAGAATACATTGAAGCAAACAAATTCTTCTTCTTCTAGTGCCACATGAAAACTACCTACCAAATATAACTCTTCATCTCCTCCATCCCCTTGCGCACCCCCCCCCCCCCCCGCACCTGCCCCCCACCAACACCCCATCATGTATAAGCTAAACATGTCATGCATGGGTGAGTAGCTAAATAAAGCTACACAACAACTATAGAATACTACAAAATTTTCCCTATTAGATAAAGGCAAGAAAAACCAAGGTGACAAATGGTGTCATCACCACCACACAAGTACACGTAATGATTTTGAATGTCACACATAACAATCATTATTTGTGTAATCTACATCATGTCTCATGCCCATAATTGACATTGATCCAAATGCCACTTTTCTAAGCACCATTGTCAATGCCACTGTCACACTAAATAACAAGGGCATCTTATCCACACTATTTTTTGGGTGAAGTGCTAGCCTTTTCATGTCATCATTTATAGTGGAAGCTAGAGGAATATTGTCATGTAAGGTACAATCCAAGACCTCAACCTTGCCACTACCACACATCCAAAACCATAATCTTTGAGTTAGTTGTGACAAGGTAAGTATATATAGGTCCAATGATAATGCACTTTTAAATACAAAGTCAAATCCATGGAACACAATGTCACTTGTGTTGTTCTACCACTTGAAGTCAACATCTTACTAGGAAGACCATATTTATATGATCGCAAAGTTACATTTAAGGTCAAGCCATAAATATGGATTGTTCATGTCAAATATCATTTATCAAACATTCTAAAGTCATCTCTAAGGATCAAATTCACTTTGGTCTCTACTATACAATGTCGCAAGCTTGTCTCTCACACACAAAAGTTCATGCTACTCATGATCTACCTTAAAGCACCTATGTAGGATAACAATCATGCATTGGTAACATACAATATTGTGCAATCTCCACTATAGTTATTTTATCAAAATTGGATATTAATAAATTATTAATCTAATTAAGATAACAACTAAGTAAATCAAAATATATAAGTTATGCAATAAATGCACATGATTGATTTGAAACTTACTATTTTTATATATATGCTAAAGGGGGAAGTACTAAGAAAATATGACTTAGTTGAAACTCGGGTCTAATGGATTGCAATAAATATTATGTAATTGATTATAGGACTGTGTGAGGTCATTGTGAATCAAGAACAAGGCTCTATTTGATTTGGGACAAGGTTGTGATATTTGGACAAGGGTAGCCTGCACTATTGTTTATAGGGTGTGCCAACGTCTTTTAAGTGTTTTTAATTATGTGTGAGTTCTAACCAATGTACCTTCACCTATGGGTCCTATGTATATATTTGAGTTCACTCAATTCATTATGAGAGCCGTTGTGTTCCTTATTCTTCACTCTAACCCTATATCAAAGAACAAGGAGGAACAAATGTATTAAAAGGGGAAAATGGGGTTAGGGGTTAAAGTTGTGTTTGACCTCAACACCATGTGTGTTGAGTTCCACCTACGTATCAATAATATTAAGAGGGTGTAGGTGAAAATTTAAGCTATTGGATTTGATTGTGCAATTATGTCAAAACACCCAAAACATACAGCTACCTAATAGGAGAGATTGTGGAAGCAAATAAAAAACAATAAGATGAATCTTACCAATTCTTTGATTATCCTATCCTCCATCCAAGATCTTTAAACCAATTTGTTGGATTGTTAATTTCAATTAGACTCATAATTTTGGCATGGTGATGGCTTGATCAATGACTATGGATTCATATATTAAGTGTATGGAAGGAGATTGTATGGCTTCCTCTATTGGTTTCTAGTTGGTTTCAATGGAGGATTGACTTGTATAAATAGATGAGAGAGGGAAGATCTATGTTTTACATTCAAAGTTGAGTCACAAGGATCAAGGGTGGAGCAATTTCTACCGAATTAAAAATTCCTTGGAAACCTCTATAATAGAGGCTTCTAGAGAGAATGGGCCAAGTTAAAGAGGATTCTAGAATTGGAGACTTATAGAATCCATTTAGGGGCTAAGTAAGATTAGTAGGGGATTAGGATAGGTGATTAGATATGTGATTAGGTAGGTGATTATGGATTAGGGGTGTAGGAGATCCTAGGAATAGGCTAGGATAGGTGGGTAGGTGGGTCATGGGAATTTTTAATTCCCGAATAATGGATAAGTGGGATTAGGATAAGATTAAGAGATGATTATATGTATTAATAGATTGGTGGGGATGATATAAGGTTAGTGAATGAGGAATAATGGAGTGGGATATTAGATAAATGATTAGAAGGGGTGATATTAGGATGAAATTAGAGGGGATAAATGAAATAAGCAAAATTAATGTTGACTAATAGTAATATTAGTGATGATAAAGGAAGCGAGTGAATTTAGGTGTATACAAAGGGATCAAACTCCATGTATTTGTCCCATGTTACAATGGTGTGTGTGAAATATTGGTGTAATGTTATATGTTGGTGTAATCATGGCATAATTAAGTGCTTGGACAACTAATTATGACTTCTTTGTTGTATTTAGACCTAGTTCAAGGCTACTTGGGTTATATAGACTCAAAATTAGGAAGATTAGGTGCTTTCGTCTTAGCATGTAGTTAGATAATTATGGAATTTACAATAGCGGTAGCCTCTTACCATCTATTTAACAAATGAATAGAAAATGTGTTTATATAGTGGTTTTATTGGGATTTCCTTGACTGGGACTTGCAAAATGTGTGGGATGACCCATTGTGATGAATTTGAATTTGGGAAATTCATTGTTAATTGGCTAGCAGGATTATCCTAAAGGAATGATGACCCATTATGATGAATTTGAATTTGGGAAATTAGTTGTTAATTGGCTAGCAGGATTATCCTAAAGGAGTGACCTTATCTAAGGAGTAGAGACAGTTAAACCAAAAGCGTGAATCAGTCCAATAGTGAGTCTAGGTTGCTTAGAAAGATTAATAGGAATATTCAGTATCAGAGTTGCCTAAGGGTAAAGATCATCCATATAGAAGTAGAGGAACAATGATTTATAACCAAGGAATTGAGCATAGGTCAAGTGTGCATAAGGAGTGTCACAAGTGTATTATTTTAACACTAAATGTTAATTTTAGTGACTACAGTAGCAATAATAAATTAGCAAGTTATTACAATAATATGAATACACTTGTGAAGAATGAAAGGGCATACCAATGCAATGGGTGATAAAACACCGCATTGATTTGATTATTAGATCATCTTTACCAAACCACCCATTATACTGCATATCCATTTGGGATAATGATAAAGTCCAACACCAAATACAAGAACTTCTTGATCAAGGCAAGATTGAGTCTAGCACTTCACCTCATGGGAGACCAATATTCCTTGAACAAAACAAAAATGGCATTTGGAGTCTTTGCATATAATACTATGCACTGACAAAGATCAGAATGAAGAACTAGTACCCAATTTTATGCATTGATGACCTCTTAGACTAGCTTCAAGGCCTACAATTATTTACCGAGATTGACATTAAATTAGGTTATTGACATGTACCAGTCAATCTTAAGGATTTTTGGAAAACAATATGTAAGACCAAGGAAAATTTATACAAATGGTTAATTATGCCTTTTAGCTTGACCAATGTGCTAAAAATATTTGTGCGCTTGATGAATGATCTACTTAGGATCTTCCTTGACTCATTCAATATCATCTACTTGAATGCCATTGTTATGTTCAATAAGACTTGGGAGGAGCATGTGGCACACATCTCTCCCTAGCTAAACACTCTAAACAAAATCAAGTTGTAAGCCAAATTAAGTAAGTGTACCTTTGGTTCCTTGTAAATTCAATACTTGGGGTATACCATTGACTGTAATAACATCCATGTAGATCTAAATAAGATCAAGATAATCCAAGATTGGCCAACTCCACAATCTCATTGAATTAAGGAGTTATTTTTTACTTGCTAACTTCTACCGCAAGTTTGTTCTTAGCTTTTTGCACATTGCATTTCCTCTCAGTTAGATTATGCGTGTCTATGCAAAATTATAATTGACACATGCAAAACAACATGATTTTGAGGAGTTTAATAAATATATCTGCACAATGCCTATTCTAGTAATGCTTGACATTGTTCACTCCTTTGCATCTAAATATGCACTTGGTGTAGTACTCATGTAGCATGGACATACAATCATGTATCATTCAAAAATATTAAATTGCATGGTTCAATAATAATCCACCTATGATAAATATTTGTATGTTATTTTTTAAGCATCGAGGTAATGGTGGCACTGCATCTTGGGAAAGGATATAATTATTCATTTTGATCATAAGCCACTTCGGTTCTTGCAAACACAAAGTAAGTTGGAGAATGCATGCCACATGAAGTGGATGACTTGCCTACAATAATTCCATCTCATGATCAATAAAAATAAGGGGAAAGAAAACAAGGTCATAGATTGCCTCAGTCAATTATTGATTGACTTGCCTATCATTCAAAAACATTAAATGGTATGGCTAATTAGTAATCCACCTACGATAAATAGTTGTATGTTATTTTTTAAGCATCAAAGTAATGGTGGCACTGCATCTTGGGAAAGGATATAATTATTCATTTTGATCATAATCCACTTTGGTTCTTGCAAACACAAAGTAAGTTGGAGAATGCATGCCACATGAAGTGGATGACTTGCCTACAATAATTCCATCTCATGATCAATAAAATAAGGGGAAATAAAATAAGGTCATAGATTGCCTCAGTTGAATATTGATTTGCATGCTCGTCACGATGTCAGACACATGCAACATCTAACTAGGTATCTCTTTACTTACTAGACAAAGACTTTGTATACACCTACATTGCCCTTACATAAGGTTAACATGTTTGGGAGCTTTGCTTATATGACTAGTTTCTCTATAATCTTCAACATCTTTATGTTCTTGATGGCACACCTCACCAAATACTCGTTTGGGAAGTGCAATACGCTAAGATAACATGGCATTTCAACATTATCAAGATACTTGTAACAACACTTCTACTTCTACACATGCAAAAAAATGTTGAGCACCACATCAAGTCATGCATTTCTTATTACATCTCCAAGCCTACAAATAGGAAGCAAGGACTTTATACACCTTTGTCAGTTCCTTCCAATCCATGGGAATCCATCAACATGGGTTTCAAGACTAGGTTTATTATAATAAAACTCCAAATTGACTATGTTTTTTCCACACTTAATATGTTCCCTAAGATGGCCATCATGGTTTCTTAAAAGAAGAGCATCAACGTGCTAGAAATTATATGCTCTTTCTACATCCATGTTTGGGTTCATTTTTGATTGCCAACCTCTAGAGTATTTGACCATGACCCAAGGTTTGTTAGCCACTTTTGACAAGTTTTGTGGGACAATTTGGATACACATTTGAATTATTCAACCAAATTTTATCCCTAGATAGATGGGCAAATGAAATTTGTCAACTACAAATTTGTTTATTTCATGTGCACGCACAATAGTGCCATTCACGCACCTAAGATGATAACTTGTTAGACATTCAACATGATTATAACAAAACTTTGTAAAACTCTATGGGGCATAGTCCATTCCAAACATGTATTGGGTTCCTACCAGCAGCACCCTTGGACATATCCTACTGCATACCATCTAGCACATAGTCACATGCATAAGAATGGAAAAAACCCAAACAAAATTTTATGCAACACGTCCATAACACTCATCAACATGCTCAACATATACTCTTGTGCCAATAACTAGCGTATAAACCTAAATTCCATGATGCACATTACACACCTCTTGAATTCAAGGTCGGTGATAAAGTATAATTAAGCCTTCATAAAGAACACTTAAATTATTTGCACAGTAAAATAAAGCCTTTGTGCTATGGCCCATACACAATTTTGCATATAGCTAGAGATAATGCCTTTGTTCTTTACATATTAAAGTACTTGGCTCTACATTTAGTTTTTGACATGGAAATTTTGAATCCTTGCTACCCTCTTTTGATTGAGCCATGGATTATAAACATGTAAATCAAGCACCTAAGGATCATATCATCAAAGTGATAACAATGCACACCCATCAAGACACACACTAGGTGTTTCAAGTGGCTAAGGTTGGGCAATATGTTGATAGGGCTAAGTGGTACAACCTTCACCAACTTCAATTTCAATTTCCTCAACTAATTGAAGGCACAAAAAGGACCGTTACTTTTCAAAAAAGAGTGAATGATCCATGCACAATAAGTGCATGGGTCTACACACTTCTTAAAGTGAATTCAACTCCTCTACATGCATAGGGTAGTGGTATTCCTCTAAGTTAATGCAACACCTTTTCATTTTACATGTATAAGTCTTTCATCGTGTGCATTGTGATGAACCTCGTGCACAAGATTTTCATCAATGATGCACACAACTCATGTGGATTGATTTGTGGTACCTCCACAAGTTTCCACAACATCATCTCACATGTTGCATAAGTCTCAAGGTTGGCACATAAATTTACACATTTATGCAAAACCTCAACATCTAACGATCCAAAACTTGAAATCTTTGGTTGAAAGATAATTCAGAAATAAGAACAACACAATTCAAATAATGCTATCTCTGAAAAGAGATGTTTTATTGATCAAAATTGTAGACCCAAACATATGCCTATCTTTGAGAAGAGATGTCTGATTTCCATTTTAGGTTACATCTTCATTTATACATGTTTTAAAGGTGTGAGGAGGATGTGGAAGGTCACTAATATTGAGGGAGATTACGTGGTTCAACTTCCACAATTTACAACAATACAAAATTTGAGGAATTACTTTTTTTAGAAACTTGTTATTTTTAGACTACACTACTAAAATTGAAATTTGGGACACTTTCATTGGGTTTTTAGGGGTCAAACTTCATTGATCAAGCTCAATGCCATCTCACAACATTCCCCTCATTATTATCTTTCCAACAGTTCAAATGACGAGTCAATTGGAGCTACGGTGCAAAAGTTATGCTCCCGAAAGTTCTGCCATCAATTGGGGTGGACCCATCACTCGAATTGTCATGTGAATTGTTGCCCGGATCATCTACACGTCAGAGGTTCTCTACACAAAATAGTTCAACTAGGTTTTTCTAGATTTGCAACTCTTCATGGAATCTTTTAGCATCGCTACACACTTGTTAGTCCATTCAATCTCCTACAAGAAATAGTTTAACCATAACACAACCATAAGATGAATCGCTACCATTTTGAATCATCAGTAGTTGTAACTGCTTCTTGTAATGATTGTATATATGCATGTATTATAAACATCCTCTTTATGCATCCATTTATGCATACACAAGAGATAAAGATGAGAGAAACACACATACTAAGAAAGATATTGTTAGCATCCTTTATATCTAAAATTAAACACATGTATCGATTTGCATTCTTTCACATTCAATATAAACATATAAACAATATCGGTTGTCCCTTTCTAATCACATGAACTAGCTTTAATAGTATTATTAGATCTTGTCCACATTTATACTTTCCCTATTTTACATATTGAATAGAAGTTACAATTATGCATATGAAACTTCTACATATTACGTGTGACTAGTTTTATTCTTGTTAGATTAGTTTTATGCTTGTTAGATTATTTTATGCACACTCTTACAATCTGTAGCATGCCACCAAGCGCAACATTATCCATTGTACAAGGTCTTAAGCCTCATGGTGTGGGTCAACAGGGGATCAAAAAATTATTACCAACTCGAGGTCCATTAATTTTTTGATTTTATACCATAAGATCCTGGCCAAAGCTCTTGCACTTCGTTTGTGTCATGTTTTTTATGTATTTGTTATACCAAATTATACATGTTTCATTGAGAGTAGATATATTAAACAACATTATTGTTGAATGGAAGGGCATGGAATGGGCTTGGGCCTCTAGATAACATATTATGTAACTCAAACTTGACTTTGAGAAGGTTTGTGACAACATCAAGTGGCCTTTCATTTTAGCCATGCTCAAAGCTTCTGGGTTTAGAGATTTATTTATCTTTGTTGTTCAAACCTTATTTGAAAATGGATTGGCTTGTCTCACTATTAAAGATCACAAGTATGAAAGGTTTTATCTTTTCTATCTATATTAGACATGGTTTCCTACTTGTTCCTTCTCTTTATATTGTGTAAAAACAGGCTTTGGCTATTTCTTATCCCGTAGAGTAGAAAAAGGTCTTATTGGGGGCATCACTCTCCCTGATAGGATGACCTAACTTGATGGGCACTTTGTAGATGACTCTTATTTCACCTTGGTAGATAATGAAACTTCCTTATATGAAGTTATGTCATGTATTGACCTTCATGTTTGAATCCATAGTGGAGCGAGACTCAATGCTATTGGTGAAGCATGATGCCAATGCCTGAGTGGCTAAATAAATCTAATTGGAAATAGATTAAAAAGGGGAAACACTTGGTTTTTTTTTTCATTCTATTTGATTTTGAAAGATCCTCATCCACACTATGGCAGTATATTCTCCAACATGTTGAGAATAAAATTGCATGCTAGATTACTGAATCCTTATCCTTGGCGGTAAGTTGTATATTTGCACAAAGATGTTAATTGCAACTCATGTCTATTACTCCTCTTATTAGGCGTCATCCAAAGCAATTGATGACAAAATTGTGAAGATGCTTCATAATTTCCTATGGGCTAATGCCAAACAGACCCTCAATTTCCACATAATTTCTTGGGACATATGACACCTTCCTTGAGATAAAGAACTCGTGGGAATTACCAATGTCCACAAACATAGTATGACTCTTTGTGCCAAGTGGATTGTTATAGTTATTGAGGGTTAGAAGCATGGGAAATTATCCTCAGACACTCGATTCTTACATGTTTTCCATATGGAAAAAAGGTTTGGAAGGGATTTGGTTTTCACACACATTTTGTTATCTTTGTCACTATTAAGATCAAATGCTTGTTTGTGGCTCACAATATATGGAAGTTATTTGAGTCGGTAAAATCATTTGTCACTTGGGTTGGAGATGGGTTTAGAATAGGTCTCTTTTTTAATGATTAATATCTTTTGTGGTCTCCCATCATTAACAACAAAAACCTAACAGTTATTGAGACTCTAGGTATTGAAGTTATTGGGATTTTTAGGAAAGACATTCACATTATTTGTGATCTTGTGTTCTCAAAGGACTTGACTACTTGTCACGTTTTATAGAGGAAGTTTAAACTTATTAACTCTATTTTGCCTTCTATCTTACGAATTTAAGAGCTCGCACTCAATGTTATGATGCATAAGTTAGGTCTTCAACAACCAATGGCTTGGTGGAAAGGCGAGTGTTGGAATTGTGATATGCCTTTCAAGAGTAATACTCATGGTATGTTGTACATAATTCTTAGTTCCTTTTATTCAACACTATGCAAGTTATATAACCGATGGGGGTTGAACACATCACCACAAACTTGGCTCTTTCACTTTAATCACATATGGTAGGGTAAGTTTAAGCCCAAGCTTGTGCATTTTTATGGTCAACGGTTGATTTTGGATGAAAGACTTCATCATATTGGGATTGTTCACTCAAAATTCCTTGGCTATAATAGACCAAGGACCTTCAATAAATTGTTTTGGACATGCCCTTGTGCCCAAAATACACATTAGAGTTTTAACAACTTTTCAACATCTTTTCCAGTTTTAAAAATCTAGAAACTTTGGTATATTTAATAATGAGTTTGTCTTTAAGTAGCTATCAACTAATAAGAAGGTTTATGTGTTCACCTATGTATTCATTAAGATCCAAGTGCAAGTTTAGAAGGCTACATTAGAGTTTCAACACCTCCATGACTTGCTCAGTCACTAGGAGAGTGTTGCTTGCACTATGAATGAAATCCTGCCAAACATCTAACCTTAAGGATCTCCTTCACCAGTGTAGTAGTGATGACGAAGCTAGTCTCATAATTGTTTCTCTACCCCTCCTTGTTAGTGGTAGAGATGGAACTTGATTACTTGTCATAAGACCATTTATGAACTCCTTTGGTTGTGCAAGATGGTCAAGATGGATGACTGGTCACATATCCACCTTCAAGGGAGCCCTCCATTTGGACCAATCTCCTTTATTGGGATGATTCACCTCCTCCTCCCTCTACTATTGTTGGTTATGCCTAATTAATCTATGTGTTGTTTTCAATAATGTTAGCTTTAAATAATTTACATTAAACATGTTTTGAGACTTTTCACTATGTATACCAACCAATTACCTTTTTATTGTAAACCACATTTTCCTTTATATTCCTTTTTTTTAGTAATAGATATGGTGACGTGGTTCCAATAAAAAATGCATGTATCACAAACTAATCTTAAGACCCTTATCTCATGTAATTGTTTGTGCACAATATATACTCGATACCACTATATGATCCCATATACTATTTGGTCAATAATGTTATTAAAATAAATCTATAAGCCAAAAGGTTTTTGATCTATAAAGAACTAACTAGAAATTGGTTCTCAATGAGTGCAAAGACCCTACACCTGAGTCCATAAAATTGACAAAATAAATATGAAGAGGGTCCACAAAACTTCATTTTAAAAAAAATATCCTATTTTTTCATTGAATGAATGAATAAATGAAAGTTTTTAATAACGTCCATGAGATCAAGCAATCTATGGGATTGAGGGTTGTAAAAAAATTACTCTATGTTAACACAACTCCCTGACACGAGGGATGTCTTTTTGATATGCAAAAATTTAGACACCTTTTCGATACTAACTCTTATACTATGGATCTTGATTAGAAAACTTACTGCACTATCTAACCTTCCCTTTGTAAACAAGTCAATTAAGTTATCGACCCTTAAGTTGTCTTTGTACTTGGTGTGGATGTCATTATACGCTGCACATTCCATAATAAAGTGTTGTTTTGTCTCCAGTACCCCCTTGTCACAAATTAGACATGTTCTTATTTTCCATTCTTCCTTGGGTACTGTCCACCTAACTGTTTCACACTTAAGATGATGCGAACTAGTCCTCAACTATGCAATCAACATCTTTACTTTTCATTTGATTTATGCCCCTATGTATGTTTTTTCCTGGTGCTCCCACGTGGGATTAAACTATTTGTTGTATTATAATTTATTCTGTCTCGACTATTTTGTCCACATGGCTGCCTTAAATTTCTCTGTCACATATTTATTTATTTCATCCTTGGTGTTTGGACATTCTTGCATGATGATGTTCCATTTATTCATTCATTTGTTATTTTGTTTCATCCACGTGTTCTTCCTTCTATTTAGCTCTTCTTTGATTACTATTTTGGGCCATTGACGGTTCTCCATATTTTGTATCTTTTTTAGGTAACTTAATGTCTTAGTCATTGCTAATGTTTCAATAGAAACGTACTTGTTTCAGCTTGTAGAACATCATATGGAACTGAAGCTTTAACTTTGAGGTTGCTTGTGATTAAATGTTTATGGATTCTCTCTATCTGTTTCCATTTTAGATCGGACACATTGCTGCCCCAAACTTCACATTCATATAGGACCACTAGTGTGACTAGTAGGCCAAATAAGGTTCTCCTGGTTTTCTAATCACATAATTATGCATCCCTACACCTATTTTACAGTGAATATAAGCCTTCCAACCTCCTTGTATTCCTTTTGTCATGCAGGTCTCCCAATTAAGCTTGTTGTGGAAGTCAAGCCCAAGATATTTGTATTCTTCCACTACTTCTAGTGGACTTCTTAAAAAATAAACTCAATTTGTTTACTTTTTCTCTGTAGAGAAAAGATCACAACTTTTGTTTTGTTAGTGTTCACTTGCATTCCCACCTCTTGACAGAAGAACTCTAAAACCTTCAAATGCTCTTTCAAACTATGGGTTATTTTTACAATTATAATAAGGTCATTTGCGTATAAAAGTAACTCTATAACATAACTAACTAGGTGAATGCCCCCTCTACCAGCTTTGTGTATCCACTCTTATAGTTTATCAATGCATAGCTCAAACAAGGTGGGAGATAAATGACACCCTTGTTTGACTCCAATGTCACTTCCAAAACATTTTGATATTCCTTCACTTGCCCTGATTTTGACCCTGACTTGCTCATAAAGTCTATGTAGTGTTGCTCTATGCTCATTTGGAACTCCAAGCACCTCCATTATGCTCCAAAGTTACTTCTAGGGACCATGTCAAATGCTTTTTTGAATTCAACAAAACAACAAAAATCTTCTCCTCCTCGAATATCCCATACTTTTTCGATCAAGTCTGTAAATGTGATGCAATGGTCGATAGTGGAATGTTTCCCCCATAATCTTTGCTTTTGACCTTTTACCTTTTTGCTCTCTTTTTCTTCCCAACTACTAATTCCGCACTTTATCATACTACCAAATAATTTTTCAGAAAAAAAAATTGACTATAATAATTCGATAGTTAGACGAATTATGAGGATTCTACCCTCAAAGGGGGTCTCTTCTTTTCAAACCTTAAAAGGGCATCCTATCTCATCTTAAATTCTCCGTACATTACAGTTTTCCAAAAGGTATCCTTCAATCAGGCAACAGTTGTAAATGTGTTCGAGTACACCCTCCATTCTTGGCTGGAATTTTTTGGCGGTCATCATCAGCGAGAAGTCAGTCTCGCACTTGGAGGTTGCTGACAATTAACAAGAAAAAAACCGAGTGATCGAGAAGATCATAGTAATAATGTATCTGAAGAAACCCCCTTGGGCTGAGGATCTCCTCTCATCCTCTTCGGCCCCCCCATCATCATCGTCATCCTCATCATCTTCATCTCCATCATCGGCATTGGTGGTAGATTTGGTGAAATCGCTGAGCAAGCAGAGGCTTTACAGAGAGCTCACTCTCACCCTCACAACTGCCCTACGAAATGCCAGTGCAGAATTCTCGTTTGTGAGAGCAAAGGGGCTGTCCGCGCTCTTGAAGTTCATCTCCTCCCTCTCTGAATCGGAACACATGATCGACCTTTTCCAGGAGACTCAGACTCTCACACGCCTCCAAGGTTAGGTTTTTTTTTTCTTTCATCTTTTTTTTCCCTTTCCTTCAATGTCTTTTAGTAAATTCTAATTATAAGTAATTTACAAATCAAGTGGGATATCCCACTAGGTGAGGATCACTCTAGCTTCCTTGCAAGTTGACCTTAGGCTTCGATTAGGTTATCTATTTCCTTCAAATTCACCCAGCCTTGTCTGTTGGGGTACGCTACACCTAGCAAGTTGGATGTGGTAATTTGTATAATTTCAACACATTATCATGTTTTTTTGAACCAGGGGCTCTGCTTTGGAAGCTTCAATGCTTTTACCACTTGAACTCATCCAGTTCAACTTTTTCCATTTGCTTTATTAGTTAGGTGGATTTAAGGATTTATTTTCCCCAGGCCACTTGCCAATTGGAATCATGGATGGCTTCAAACATAAGTTGATTTAAAGATTACAGTCAAATATTCCATATAGAAGGCAAAGTTAAAAGTGATCCGAAAGGTATTTTGATTTTTTAACTCCGATCACAGGTCTTTTCCAGAAGCTTTTTTCTGTTAAGGCTTCTAATTTGGTCCCCTCTGTGTGCAATTACCAGTTTAGTATGTGAGACACTCCTTGTGAGAGCCTACAAAGGGTTTTATTTTCATTTACCTAATGAATTGTTCAAATTTTGTACTCCTAGGTTTTAACGTCACGACTAAGCTTATGCAATTTGGAGTTTTCCCGGGGTTGTCAGGGTCACTTGTGGTGATTGAACTGGGGTGGGAGTCCAGTTTGCAGTTCTAGTGTCCAGGGTGGTAACCTAGACGTGCTAGTGTGTGTTTAAGCCCTGAACCTCATCAGATCAATTTCAAAATTCATTAGAAGTGAAAATCTTGTGTAACCCCAACCTAAATATAGATTTCTTAATTTAGGTTATGAACGACATTGTTTTGCTTGGTAAACGTTGACTGAGGTTGAGAGATGCCTTGAATACAGTGTAAAGTAAGCTTGGACTGCATTTTAAATTTTTTTGAAACATATTTCTTGCTGAAATCTATCCTATAATCATTGTATCAAAACGTAGACACATTTGCTTCAGTTACATTCTGCCTTAGTTCAATGGGAATTTGAGCCCAGGCAACACTTGCCTTATTGTAGGAGAATTTGAACCCTAGTTCAGCTCTTAGGACTGTCTTGATTACCATTATATCACAGCCCCCTGGACTGGGGATTTTGAGCTACAAATAAGAGACTATGAAATCTTTAGTACATTGTCCAATTTAAGGGCAATTCACAAAGAAAATGAATTAAGAAAGTTCCCAATGCAAAATTTTAATTACTTACTCTCTTAAGCAAACTATTGGCTAGCTTTTCTCTAATTTGTAGAGATTTATGATTCACTTCATCTCTAACCTAGTCCAAGTCAGTTCAAGGTTATTCTACTCTGTTCGTTAAATTAATGCGCCTTGTTAATTTCTTTTTCAGTTCATTTTAAAATATGTAGAATCTTTGTGTTCTGTCATAGCCAATTGAACTGAAGCAATCTAGACATATTCACCAGGAAACTTAAATTCATCTACCCATACTCACATCTCCACGTGACTGTATTGAAATGCAATATGGTCATACCCTTATTCATATACCCTTGTACCCTATCTTAGAATGATGCGCTTAACCTTGGATCACTTGTCTTCTGATCGCCATGATTTTAGGTTAAATAAATGGCTGGAAACTAGGAATTGGAAGGAATATTTGGCTTATTCCTCATAATGAAATGAAAAAAATGGAGAATCAATACCAAATGATTTTCAAAGCAACACAAACTTCTATCAATTCTTGAAATTTGTATTGGAAATTTCACAAATTCTTAGGAATAGTATTGGATTTTTTTTGGAAAGTTGAATCCCAATGCCAGAAACTTCTAGAAACTCTTTTAAAAGAGGTGGAAACTGATAGAAACATTTTTGGAAGTTTTTGACCCCTCTTTAAAAGATATCTTGGGAAATGTTTCTATGGCACATCTTTAGGTTCTGAGTTGAGAACGACTCAATATAATCAGTTTCGATTTTCTTTTCTACTCATTCATTTGAAAGTCCTTGGCAGGCTGTTAAAGTGTAATGTCCCCATTTCCACATCATGATTAAATAGGTATTGAAGACCTTTAGTCTATTTTTTCGTAGACTAAAGGAGCCCTTTTGGGGGATTATATTTTATTATTTATTTATTAATTATTGAAATAGTGATTTTTATCATAAGACAATTATTATTTAATTAATAGAATATTTAAAAAGTGGTTTTTATCAATAAAGTGCTTAAATGAATTAATTATTAATTTATTTGTCTTCAAGTAATTTTAATTACTATTTTAAAATTAAGGTAACTAATTAATATATTATTCCAAAAGGAGATGTTAGCATGGGAGCTAAAGTAAGGGAAAATAAAGGTGTTTTATCTTCCCAAAGTGGTTCACCTTCTTTAAAAATTATAAATACATGGCAAAGGCTACAATGGAGGATATGCTGAATTTTGATAATTGTTTTTCATGCTTAAAAAGCTATTGGGATGTATGCCCAATAGAGGTTCGCTATTGTTGGTGATTGATCAATCTAAAAGGTGTCTTTTGACACCACCTTTTGCTAAAGGAGATCTTGTTCTTGCCCTAAGGAGTGGGGCAAATTACTTTGGAGAGTTTATGTGGATTTTATGAGGGGTTTATGGTCTTTTCCTTGCATGTTAAGCTTGTTAATTTATTATACTATTTTTGCAAGTGGAGCGAACCACTTGGGGAGCTTGGATCTAGGGTTTGGAGGTTTCATTTGATCTAAAATTTGTAAATTAAATAATCTGATTTTATTTACTAATTTTATGATTATTGATGTGAAGTTTTGGACGATTTTGTGAAAAGTTTGAAGGAGAAAATTAAATAATATTTTTTAGAATTATTATGTAATTATTTAATAGATTTTTTAAGATTTTTCCTCTTGCAGAAGGCAAGAATTTATTCTATAATTTTTTATTATTTTTTCCAGCACTTTGGAAGTGAAGTGATTGGCTTGGAGAGGCTAATTTGGCGATCTTTATGCTCGAAATAAGTCGCTGTAATTTTTTGGTAATTTTCGGAGGTTCATGGCTATTTTTGGCAGGGGTTTGAAGAGGAAAGTCACTCAGAATAGCAGCTATAATTTTGATAATTAATCAGAATTTTTTGCTATCAAAAAGTGGCGTTTGAGTTTCAGAAATTGGGTAAAAAGGCACTTGTTTCATGCAAATTAAATTCTGAATTTTTTCTACACATTTTCAGTTATTTTGGAACAAGTTATTGGCTGGATTTTACCCATAAAATCCCATTATTTTGGCATCTAGGGTTTCTAGGGCTCATTAAGGGTTTTGTGAGCTTGTTTGACAATCTAGGGTTTGTTTATTGCATTTTCAGATTTGTGGATTTTGGAGAAAACCCCTTTTGCATTAAATCATCACATTTGGGGACATTACATAAAAGTGGAAGCGTGCAAGGCAAAGTAGCTTATATCTAGGAGTTGGAAGGCAAATATGATCTTACAGGCTGAAGTTTTAAGGCAACACGTCAAAAAGGAAAATATTCCCTTGCTGTTATGAGGTCCTTGGGCCAAATTGCATAAGCAAAATTCAAAGGTGTAAAAGGAAAGCCACTCTGTAGGAGAGCTTTTCGTAAATCCATTTTTGAGAAGTTTCAGATGGTTTTGATAAGGTGAGTGGAGTTAGTAAGTGGGGTGGTAATAGCTTTTTCTCTAGACAATGGTCATATGTTTGAGAAGGAGTTTATGGATCTTCTAAGGAAGATAAGTGATTACGTGAGGAATGGATTAGATTTGACTCCTATTTTATAGGATCAAGCACATGTATAAGTTTCTTGCGGGTTTCACAATAAAATAATCTTGTTAGTATTTTCTGAGAAAATCTTGAAAGGGCTTCGTGAAAGTTTCAAGCTTTTTATTTGAAATTTTAAGTCGTGTCAAGAAATCTTGAATTGGATAATTAAGTTCCATGATTGCATCATCTCATTCTTTCAATTCAGCTTTTAGTGGCCCTATTTCTTATCCTTCATCGGAAACTTTCTTACACTATTTGCTTGATAAAATTCCTTAAAGGGTTCCCCTTGTTAAAAGTGTTATTACTTATTAGTTCATAATCGAGGGTAACCGCCATTTTCTTGCATCATTAACAAAATACAACCTTATTAAACTTAGAAACGACATACCCCTTTTCTATGTTTCCATAAAACAATCACATCTTCAATTCCATGAAAAATAAATAAAGAATTGCTCTCTTGAGAACTTGTTATTTCTTATGCTTGGGTAAGTTCAAATAGTCTCTTTGCGCTTTGCAACTCTTTGTATTCCATGACTTTTTCATATCTTGTCAAGTGATTTTTTGTATCTCGTCTCATGCGTTTTTGTATCTCGTCTCGTGACTTTTCAAATATATCTCATCTTGTGACCCTTTGTATTTTATGTTGCAACTTTTCAAATCTTATCTCGTATCTTTTATTATTTCATATCGCAATTTTTTTAAAATTTTTTTTTGTCTTATGACTTTTTCAAATCTTGGTTGATGACTTTTCTTATTTCGCAGCTTTCATATCTCATGCCTTTTTATAATTTGAGGTAGAAAAATTCCAATTGGGAGCTGGGCGAGTGATAGGTGGATGCTGGTTAAATGCTTCCAAATTTAGGCATTGACAATTGAAAAAAAAGTGTTAACATACCAAAGAATAAATGGCTAGAAAAAACATTTGATCATAGACTAGAAGTCAAATTGCAAGTACAGTATAAGTAGCAAGAACCCACCTATGCTTTGTTACCACTTGTAATAGACTTGGTCTATTAGGTGAAATTAATAAAGACTTCAATATGAAAATATACTATATAAAAGTTAGAAGGATGCCGTCCATACCAATGGTAAATAGAAATTCATATTTATAATGTTCAAATGGTATAAATCTAAGACATAACCTATCCAAACTATTTTTTAATCTATAGCCATTAATATATAACATTTTAATAGGTTATAATACAATGTAGGTATATGATTATATTATAATATAAGGATTTACTATAAGATAAGGTTAGAATATTAGGTAGGAACCAGGTTCACGACACACCTTTGCGTCAAAGGTTTTGGTGGCATGTAGCCACTGTTCTTAGTTATTACTAAACATAATACCACCAACGGTGTCAAGTCAAGCTTATAGTTTATATGATTATATCAATATTGTTGGAAATTTCCTTGGAGACATGTAAGATAGGAAGGGAAACATGGATAATATTCCCTTGCTGTTATGAGGTCCTTGGGCCAAATTGCACAAGCAAAATTCAAAGGTGTAAAAGGAAAGCTACTCTGCAGGAGAAAGTTTTTTTTAAATCCATTTCTAAGAAGTTTCAGATGGTTTTGATAAGGTGTGTGGAGTTAGTAAGTGGGTTGGTAATAGCTTTGTCCCTAGACAATGGTCATATGTTTGAGGAGTTTATGAATCTTCTAAGGAAGATAAGTGAGTACGTGAGGAAGGGATTGGATTTGACTCCTATTTTATAGGATCAAGCACATGTATAAGTTTCTCGCGGGTTTCATAATAAAATAATCTTGTTAATATTTTGGAAGAAAATATTGAAAGGGCTTCGTGAAAGTTTCAAGCTTTTTATTTGAAATTTTAAGTTGTGTCAAGAAATCTTGAATTTGATAATTAAGTTCCACGATTGCATCATCTCATTCTTTCAATTCAGCTTTTAGTGGCCCTATTTCTTATTCTTCATCGGAAACTTTCTTACACTATTTGCTTGATAAAATTCCTTAAAGGTTTCCCCTAGTTAAAAGTGTTATGTTATTACTTATTAGTTCATAATCGAGGGTAACCACCATTTTCTTGCATCATTAACAAAATACAACCTTATTAAACTTAGAAACGACATACCCCTTTTCTATGTTTCCATAAAACAATCACATCTTCAATTCCATGAAAAATAAATAAAGAATTGCCCTCTTGAGAACTTGTTATTTCTTATACTTGGGTAAGTTCAAATAGTCTCTTTGCGCTTTGCAACTCTTTGTATTCCATGACTTTTTCATATCTCGTCAAGTGACTTTTTGTATCTCATCTCGTGACTTTTTGTATCTCGTCTCGTGACTTTTCAAATATATTTCATCTTGTGACCTTTTGTATTTTATGTTGCAACTTTACAAATCTTGTTTGATGACTTTTCTTATTTCAGAGCTTTTCATATCTCATGCCTTTTTATAATTTGAGGTAGAAAAATTCCAATTGGGGGTTGGGCGAGTGATAGGTGGATGCTGGTCAAATGCTTTCCAAAAATAGGCATTGTCAATTGAAAAAAAAAATGTTAAACATACCAAAGAAGAAATGGCTAGAAGACACAAACATCCAATCACAGACTAGAAGTCAAACCGCAAGTTTGGTATAAGTATCAAGAACCCACCTATGCTTTGTTACCACTTGTAATAGACTTGGTCTATTATTTGAAATTAATAAAGACTTCAACATGAAAATATACTATATAACAGTTAGAAGGATGCCGTCCATACCAATGGTAAATAGAAATTCATATTTATAATGTTCAAGTGGTATAAATCTAAGACATAACCTATCCAAATTATTTTTTAATATATAGCTGTTAATATATAACATTTTAATAGGTTATAATACAATGTAGGTATATGATTATATTATAATATAAGGATCTATTATAAGATAAGGTTAGAATATTCGGTAGGAACCAAGTTCACTACCCACCTTTGCACCAGAGGTTTTGGTGGCATGTAGCCACTGTTCTTAGTTATTACTAAACATAATACCACTAACGGTGTACAAGTGAAGCTTATAGTTAATATGATTATATCAATATTGTTGGAAATTTCCTTAGAGACATGTAAGACAGGAAGGGAGACATGGATAAGATATGAAGGATTATGGTGTATCATGTTGGCCTAGACTTGCCTCAGGATCTGTAAAAGCGACAAACCTATTATTTTACCTTATTTTTGATCATGTAGAACTTAATAAGATTGAACTTTGAACTAATTCAGATTATATGATATACAACAATAAACACAAATTTGAGTTTAAAAGGTAGACTCTGATTGTACTAGTTGTACTTGGTATAAATAGAAAAGATCTAAGGGAATAAGATACTTAGCATGTTTCTATGTCGTGTAGGTCTAAAATTGAATGCAGGTGGTAGAAAGGGCGAAAAACTAGATCAAGAGTTACTCGGATCAGGAATTGAGTCTTTGGATGCACCTCAATAGATTCGTCAGTGTTTGGATGGTCTTGACTGACGCTAGCGTCTGTATGGTTTAGATTCGTCTGGGTGCGTTTCGCTTCTCTGTTTCAGTACAAACCATTGTGTCTGCTTGTAATCTGTTTGTGTGCGATATCAAGGGCTAACTGTATGCGTGATTCCAAAAACTTGTCTCCTCTTTGACATCTTAGATCCACTTTGGGCACTAGGTTCAGGGCTGCAACAGGGGAAGAACAATGGGTTATGCTGACCCCAACCGCTCTTCAATGGATGGCTGAATGCATACCCAATACTTCAAAGAGGGAAGCCAAATTGTGTGTAGTTCTACTCGTTAAGTGTATGTGTGCAATAGTGCTCCTTCAATGAATGCAACTCGTGATCTAATTTTTGACATGGCAAAGTGACAACTTTGACTTGCTTGAGGTGCTTCAAACTTGGCTGAGACCTGCTCTTTGTGACTGATTGCTAAATTGGAAAGAATAGGGCAGTCCCTTTGAATGTGCAAGTGATTTTCTATGAGTGACAAATGCTTGCTAGATGGGGAATAGGCTTAGACCTATTGTGTATTTATATGGAACTTTTTGGGTGCTTTTTCATGCTATCAACATGCGAAACGTATGGGTCAACACATGAAGATTATTTTGAATTTGAAAAATAACTGTTGCTTGCTGCAAGATGATTCAGTTGAGTTTGGACGAATTCAGAACAACCTGAGTCTAACGACTTTGTCTAAGCAATAGGAATACTGATTAGATGATCTAGAGATAGTCTGAATATAATTTTGAACATGCGAAACGTATGGGTCAACACATGAAGGTTATTTTGAATTTGAAAAATAACTATTGCTTGCTGCAAGATGATTCAGTTGAGTTTGGACAAATTCAGAACAACCTGAGTCTAACGAATTTGTCTAAGCAATAGGAATACTGATTAGATGATCTAGAGATAGTCTAAATATAATTTTGAACATGTTAAACACAAATTAGGGAATTACTGTAGGTGATTGATAGCAAATTGGGAATATTGGACCTATGGAAAGCATGTAGATTTGAGAGAAGAGTGAATAAGAGCCATATGTGTACGCATAAGTCATGTATGGTAGAGATAGGTCAAAATTGATATTGCCAAGTGTTGAATATCAGAGTTTAATTTCTACAAATGTCTCCTTTTATCCTAGTATTGAAATGAAATACAATGCTAGAGTAAAAGGATAAAGAGATGTACATGAGTGTGTACAACACACATTGTCTTTGGGAGGAGGCTTTATATGTGCAACTTACTCCATGCAACTAGCAATAAATATGTACCAATCAATGTTCATATATAAAATTTGAAATTTGAAATGAAATTGAAAATTTTGAAACTTTAAGAGCAAGGAAGTAATATCCCTGTAAGTGGGTGAACCATGTTGCCTTGTGACGTGTCATTGGAGATGATGCTTCCTTTTTGAAGCATTGGAGAGCTATGCTTCCTTGTTGAAGCACTTGAAGAATTGCAGGTGATCATGTCCCAATTTATTTGCTAAGGCAAGGCCATGGGTTGGGAAGATAAATGCCCCAACCCTCAATGAAAAGGGAGTAGTGCCTAAGCCATTGAGGGTGCACAATCCCAACCACACTACTCATGTAATTTATCTTGAACCTCAAGATGAAAGGTGGGAGCCACATATTGGGCTTGCAGAGTAATACCTAGGCCATTGAGGGTGCCGAACCTCAACTGCATTACTCATTTAACTGAATCAACTTTTGTAGATGGACTTATAGATTCAAAGTGCTCGCTTCTAGGTATTATCGATGCCAAAAGTAGAAAATTGTAATAGTGTGTATGTGCATGAACAATGTTCATGCCCCATAATCTGATCCAATTGGTGCCAACATGATACAAAATGTGATGCATCCATATCTCATTTTGTCCCAAATTTGAAAAATTTGAAAACTTGTAACTCATGTTCTTTAAAATATGTGTATATGCATTGCATATGCCCTCAAAATTTGTTTGGATTTGTGAATATCTGAAAACCTCTAACTTTGTTCCTATAAAATGTGTGTATATGCATGACATATGCCCTCAAATATGTCGGAGTATGTAAATATCCGAACCAAATTGATCTTATAAACCACTGTGAACTCTTTGAATCATGTAATATGTGCTAAAATCTTTTTTTTTTGTACACGGAGGCTTGCATCTCTATGACAAATCCACTAATATGCATCTCTTTTGACGTAAGGGATGTTGCCTGCAAATTACTCATCTCAAAAGAAAAGAGTTAACCGCATCACGATATTCAAAAAAATGTAATCATTTTAAAGCATGTGCTAACATGTGGAGAATATGTCATCATAATAATGAATAGATTGTCAAAACATTTATGAAACATGTAATGCAAGAAATACAAGTGTCTTGTCAAGATATTATAAGTACTGAATAATGAACTATGCAGGTAGGTGCATGATATGAATCATGGCACCACATAGGACAAGTTAAACTAGTCGACATTGTCGATCTACATCAATGTCACAACATAGTAAAATAACATATCCATGAAATGTAGCACTGTAAAGAATATAAGTAATAACAAGACATGTGTAAGCAATGAATGTAGCTCAACATGATAATTGGAAAGGTCATAGAAAGATATAAACTGTAACAATGTAACCTATCGAATTAGATGCCCCCAACATTGACATGGCCCTCAGGTATAGGAATATACTACATCCGTGCATCTATGTATCATATGTAACTTGTATGTCCTGCATGTCACTTATATATATCGTGAAATGTATGTGCATATGAAAAAGGATATGTAATCTACCAAACATGATAAATAACATAAATACATATTGAAAACTAGCAAACATGTCATGCTTAAGTCTTGATTTTGGATGTTTGAAATATTTCTTTTCGTAATTTTGAAATATTTGAAATTTATGTGTATGCTAGTGAAGGAATCAATCAATGGGATGTGCCCTTATAAGGTCTTGGATCATGCTTAACATGTTGTTGTCGACTTAGAATAAATTGATCTTCTTGTATACTTTTGACGCTAGACTCAGCTGCATGATTTGTCTTTGGTAACCATACTTGTGTATTAAAATGTGAGCTAGAAGAAGGTATTTTTCTAGTGATACCTTGTATAAAGGCTTGAGGGACCATTGGCTCCTTTAGAGGAACGTTCTGAGATATCTCAACCTTCTTGGGATTAGTAGAAGAAGATGTAGAGGGGGAACTTCTTGTCCCATTGTTAATTGTACCAAATGTAATAACCCCTCTATCCACAAGTTGTTCAATCTTTTGTTGCAATGCATAAAAAATGTTATTTGTATGTCCATTGATACAATGATAATTACAAAATGGTCTTGCCCGACTTGTTCGAGGCGATGGAGAGGGTGATAATAATTAGGAGGAAGATTGATCAAATTCTTATCAAGTAATGTCTATAAAATAGCACTTGGTCAATCTTTGAAACTATCATACTTAATTGGCTGCTTCTTATTTACAACAGGTGCACTCATTTTTAATTTTTGCCTTTTAGACCACGTCCTTTGAATCTTGCCTTTTATTAAGGACCGTAATTGGGCTCTTTGTTTTAAGATGTGACATGCTTAGTTTATCCTGAATATTTGTTACTTGTAATATTGTGGAAGATTTTGTATCTCGAAGCTTCACATTGTTCATTGAATTGTGCTCTAAGCCTTTATAGTGCAACTGCAAAATATACAACTGTTCTTGTGCCCGAGTTATGTTTCATTTTACAAAGGTTTGCCTTGATGGTTGTTTTAGCATATGAGAGTCATAGTGTGAAAAAATATTGCAACAAATGTTTGCAGCTTGATTATGTTGATTATCTGGGATTATTGTCCTTCCTTTGCATTGTGTAGATTGTGCTTGAGTAGGAACCTTTGAACTATCAATGCTCTTTGTATATGAATTATCCCGAATTCTCGAGGACCACTAGGTGTAAACTAATTATGAGACAAGTATTCATTTGGATCAATGGGATCAAAATTTAGCTTGTGCAAATAATTGTCTATATTCTTTGGTTTTTCATTATTTATCATCATCATCACTATTGTAATAATCTTTGATTGTGCAATTTGTATTTTTTGAATAGACCAACAAGGGAAGATTTGGAATTGTCTCTTTTTGTTCGACATTAATTTATGGTGCTTTCTTTGTTTCTTCATTAATGGTTATAATTGGCTCTGTCATTTATTGTACTTGATTCTCCAACCTCATATGTATGGATTTTATTTAGTGGGATGAGTTGTGATGGGGGCACTATAGAACAATGCACAAAATTTGTTTTTAAATTATCTTCATTAATAGAATGTGTCATTTTACAATATTTGAAGTTATCATTTTCTGTGGGGATTGTATACAAATAGTCATCATGTATGAATTTCACACACTTGTATAATGTAGATGGTACTGCTTCCATAACATGCATCCAAGGTTGACCCAAAATAAAATTATAATGTAGGTGATTAGGCATGACTTGAAATAGAGTAGACAACGTCTTGGGTCCTACCATCCCATGCAATGATATGGACCCAAGTACCTAATGTGAAATGCTATCAAATCCTCTTCGGCTTTGATCTGATTTTTGAATAGTATCCATATTGACACCCAATTGTTGTAAGAAAGTTATGTTGCAAATATTCATTCCTGATCCGTTATCTATCAACACACATTTGATTACGTTACTTTTAATTTTTATTTGAATGAACAATGGAAGGTTTTGCACTATTGTGTGTTTGGTAGGTAAGTCTTCTTTTTCAAAGTAAATGACTTTTGTATCCTTTAATGCATTCATAATGGAGGCAAAGTATGCTGGTTCTATATCATTTGGGAGAGTTGTCTCATGCAATGCCTCATATGGGATGTCTTTGTAGACAACTGATCTTTTTAGTAATTCAAAAATAGAAATCTTAGCATGGGTATTTTTAAGTTGACCAATGATATCATACCCCTTGGTTTGAGTGGATGGCCTTGTGGGAGGTGGAGGGGGATGAAGAGGAACACATTGACTATCTTTGTTTAGCTGCGCATGGTGGGCACCTTAATTCTCATAGTAGTGATGTGGACTGTAAAATCCAATATAAGCCTTGGGCGAATAATGGGGGTAGGATGGTAGCTGTTACAACCTTGAGATGTAGGTGGAGGAGGAACAAAAAGAGTCATGCATGCCCTTTGGCACCTAGTGGTAGCATGAAACAACTCAGATTGAATATTACAATAATATGAATGAAGGATGGCTAAAGATTGTTCATTATTAGTTTCAGCGTTATTAGTTCCTAAATATTTGATCCATGGAATTACATAGTTGTTACAAATTTTGCATAGTAAAGGAAAACATGTAATGATTACAATCATAATTTGAGTTAAAAAATAAAAATATTGTATATCTATTATAGCCATGTGTATTTGAGGGAAAGTCATAAATCCAGTCTGTAAATTAAATCCCAAGACATAAATATGAAACCTTAAAAAGAAGGGTAAAACCCTAAGGGAAATCTAGGGTTTGACTTGCTCACTATGTAAACGGGTTCATCAATATGTTTTATGTTATTTTTTATTATGTGGAACTCAATAAGAAAGAACTTTGAACTAATTCAGATTATATGACATATAACAATAAACACAAATTTGAATTTAAAACACAGGTTATGATTTTACGAATTGATGTGCTTTAAATAGAAAAGAGCTACAGTAATAAGATACCGTGTTTTTGTGTTGTGCAGGTATAAGATTGAATGTAGGTGGCAGAGAGGGTGGGAAACTAGATCAAGAGTCGCTCGGTTCAGGGACTAAGTCTCTTGATGTGTTTGGACAAAATCGTTAGCTTTTAGGTGGTATCAATTGATGCTAGCATCTATATGTTGTTGGATTCGTCTGTGCGAATTTTGCTTCTCTAATTTAGTACAGGCCGTTGCGCCTGCTTGTAATCCGTCTTTGTGTGCGATCTCAAGGGCTATTATGCACATAGTTTTAGAAACCTATCTCCTTTTTAAAATGCTAGGTCCACTTTCAACACTAGGCTTAGGCTTGCAAAAAGTGAAGAACAGTGGGTTGAGTTGACCCCAATCACTCCCCAATGAATCACTCCCCAATGAATGGCTAAGTGTTGCCTACATATCCAATACTCCGAAGAGGGAAGTCAACCGCATGTAGTTCTATCCATTAGGTGTATGTATGCAATAGTGCTCCTTCAATGAATGCAACTTGTGATTTGACTTTTGACTCTTGGCAAAATGACAACGTTGACTTGGCTTGAGGTGCTTCAAACTTGGCTAAGACTTATTATGATTGATTGCTAAATTGGAAAGAATAGGCCAGTCCCTTTGTGCAAGTGATTTTCTGTGAGTGATAGATGTTTGTTAGATTTGGAATAGGATTAGACCTATTGTGTATTTATATGAGACTTTTTGGGTACTTTCTAACGCCACTGACATGCAAAACGTATGGGTTGACCCATGAAGATGATTTTGAATTTGAAAATTAACTGTTGCTTGGTGTGGGATGAGTTTATCAGGTTTGGATGAATCCGGAATTTTGGAATAGTCACACTAAAATATGGTATTAGACACTTGGCAATTTCACTTTTCACTTATCTCTACTTTACATGACTTGTGCATACACATTTGGTTTTTATTCGCCCTTCTCCCACATGTACATGCGTATCATAGGTTCGACCTTCTCGATTTACTATTAGTCACCTATAAAAATTCCATAGTATGAGTCTAACCTATTGAAAATCATATTCAGACTATCTCCAGATCATCAGAGCAGTATTCCTATCTCTTTGAGGAATCTGGAATTCTAGAACAGTCCAATTCTGACATATTCGTCTGAGAGACATGAATACTGATTTGATGATTTGGAGATGGTATAAGTATGATTTTGAACAGTTTAGACATAGACTATGGAATTTTTGTAGGTGATTGATGGCAAATCATGAAGGTTGGACCTATGAAAAGCATGTAGATGTGAGTGAAGGGCGAATAAGATCCATATGTGTACGCACAAGTCATGTAAGGTAGAGATAGGTCAAAAATGAAATTGCCAAGTGTCTAATACCAGATTCTGGTCTTTGCACCTATGATGACGATGAGTAATGACCCATTTTGGTTGGGTATTTTTGGGTTTTTGTCATGGCAGTTCAGATTTTTGGCCTCCTTGCTGATTTGTGTTTTTTCATAATGGCTGAGGTAGTAATTGGAAACTGTGATTTATGCCTGCCCTTAAGGCAATTTTGTAGTTGCTGTGATAAGAAGAACCGCACCTCTTATGGTTTGGGATATGCATAGTTATTTCGATGAGGCGTGTTGACAGCAATTGTGTTGGGAATGACAGTTGATGAGATGACTTGATGATCTTTATGATTTCCCATTTTTAGTATCTGCCAATCTATTCAATATGTAAATTCTGTATATCTTTCTCAGCTTCACGACAAAGCCGCTCTATGTAGTTGCCCTGCTTGAACTGAAATAATTAAAGTTCTATTTTTTTGTTCTAACATAAATATAAATGTCTACGTCCAAAATATCATTGGTTTGTAAATTTGATGATTATCAAGCTCCCATAGAGTGTAGTCAATCTCGGATAGAGGAATGCTATCTTATCCTTGTGTTTGGGTAAGCAGTTTGCTTCCCATTATTATCTGCATTCAACATTAGCTATTATTGTTCTTCTTTCATATTTATACTTCCAGACCATAATTGTAAAAGTGTTTACTATTGATGTGGACAGTGTATGTGCATGCTGGTGCATTAGCAATTGTTGATCTTCTCTAAGCTGCTTTGCGAGCCAACCCAAGTATGCATGGAGGGTTTTAGCATGAGGCTTAGCCAAGATCTGCCAGGAGAACTTTGGGAGGTACTAGCTATGCTACGGTAGGATAAAATTGGTAAACTGGGTGTTTTTGTACGTTGGTATTGTCATAAGTTATATCTTATTAGATTTCTGGGAGACACTATTGGAAGCAGACTGATAAAATCGGTCATTTTATTCCCTGGCTAGTTGCTTATAAGATGTGTATTAGAACTGATGAGTTCTATATTAGAAGGTGCTCTTCTGGGTTCTTCCATCTATATTAATTGGGCATTCAACGAAAATGACAGAGACCCGTTAGACATCCTTTGCGACTTGTAGAGAAGAGCAGCCCAAAGAGTCAGAAGAGGTAATTTGCTTAAAACTAAGTTAACATGCCCTGAAAATAGTACAAAATTTTGGGTGTCCTGCATTTTGGACGTTTATGTATGTGAGAGCTGTGATTCTAGAATGGGAATGTGCAATCCAGAAATCTGTTTCTGTTTTGATTGGTAACTCATGTAAGCACAGTTGGCATCAAAAAGGAAAGCAGAAGAAAAATGTCAATCTCTAGGAACATTATGATAAATTCTAAAACCCGTGTTGGAAGTAATTCGGCATGAAGAGGAACATTCTGGATGGCACATCCATCTCCAAAATGATGTCAAGGGGAAGTGCACAGCACAAATTCTGCGCTTTACTATATAGGAAGTACAAAATATCCAAGGTGCCGTTTAAGTTTTCCTGCTTACGAGTTTGTCATGTCAGCACCTGTTACTGTCTGGATTGTACCTTAAGTTTAAAACTTGATTGATTAGCAGAAGCAGCTTCTCTCAAACTTTGGGGTGAGTGATTTCATTCTTCGTTCCTGCTATGCTGTTGGTTAAAACTGAAATAAAAGGTTTCCAGTAAACTTCAGTCTTTTCTTGTCCCAAGGACATGCGACTGCCATATACTCGTATCCTAATCTGGCTTAGCAACTTATGAATCTAACCCAAATTGAGAGATCACAAATTTTTTGAAATTCTAAATTCTGCACAGCCTGGTGAAGATACAGAAAACAACAACTTGAAAGCATGAAATGACAACCAGAGAATAGCTTACATATTCTCCTCTTTAAATCAAATCCTTTTCCTTCCTTTACCATTTAGTTTGGTTGCTTATTTTCCTGTTTCCTTTTGATCTGGAATTCATATGCATAGTTGTGATTAATATTTCAATGGCTTTGAGCTAATTAGGTCATTCACATGTTTTTATGACAGTGGTGCCTGTTTTGTTTGCACATTCACTTGCCCCTTCAGAAATTGGCTCAGTACGGACTTTGGATCATAATTCTGACAAGGAGCCCACAAAAGTTACAAGTCCTGCTACAGATAATGAGGTGGTCCTGGCTCTCCGTGTATTAGAAGGCTGTTGTCTTCTTGACAAGGGTAGCAGGACTTTGGCACATCAACATATGGCCATAAAGGTGGAAGTCTTTAAATCCCATGTTCCACAACATCCTATGCAGATATCTTGTAGTTCTTAATTATTTTCTTGTTAAATGGAAGTAACTTATGTTTTGAAGTTTAAAAACTGTCTATCGAATCATTGAAACAACACAAATTTGTCAGTTCTCTATTAAAAAGTTCAGAACAAGTTATTTAAATATTTTTTTCTCCATAACTTTCAAAAAGTTAATATGTAGCATAACGTACATTTAGACAGAACCTAAGTTACCAGGATATGGATACATGGATACAGTAGTTTTTCAATGACCCCCGTATACTATATGCCGTTGATTCATCTGTGAATGTACATTTATACAAGTGAATATATATCTGTTTGTATGTATATACATATAGATATATACACATGTATATAAGGAAACATTATACACAATAAAGTAAGAAGTTACAAATCATCATTAGGGAGTGCCACACATCATAGTTGTGTAGGCCGATTTTGGTGTAAACTCATTACGTAAAATGTAATACATACATTCATACATACATGCACGCAAATTGGCAATTTATACCCAAATTTTGTTTCAGGAAAAGGATCAGAGGAAAAATCTCTTAATTTTCTAATTAAAATATTTCTGGAGTAATTTGTGGCACATAATATCAAATGTATGACTAACGAGTGAATGAGTACGTGAAAGTCTGCTATGGATGCAGGTATCTCCTAGATATTCAAATATACCTTTTATCTTTTCAACATTTGCTGTGCTTGGCATCAATGCAAATGATTGTAAATTACCGTCTAGTGCATAAATGCAAAGAAAGAAACAATATTCACAGAGCAAATACACATTATGGTCTTGTTCTAAATACTGAAGTGCACTGATGGATGGTACTAGATACCCTAACGGTTAGTGCTAATTGAAAATGCTTGACCGGATTAAGAAAGTAAAAATAGTTGTTTCTTGAACCACAGATGATGCATATGACAAAATGAGATCCCTCACCAATGCCATAACATGAACCACTGAGTATTTTTGAAATATCGTAAAATGAGCATGATGGGCAAATAGAATCTATAGTTATGGGGTGAGGCCAATGGCTTTGGTGGTCATAAAATTTTGGGAGTCAGAAACACAACAATAATGGCATTGGGTAAGGGCAAACATCATACCGATCTCCTCTTCAAAGTGGATGGTTGTAGCCATTGCTTTGCAATTTGGTTGAAAGCTTTATAAAAAAAGACGCAAAGAGCGCATTCCTTAGCTGTCACTTGGAGGAGGAAGTATATATGTATCAGTTGCGACACTTGAATTTCCAGGTAAAGAACATCTTGTATACAAGCTGGTGAGGGCTTTTTATGGGTTAGCAGGTTCAACGAGCTTGGTACATAAAAAAATGATTTTTATCTTACTTTTTGGATTTAGTAAAGGGCTAATTCAAATCTATACTTCAAAAGTTCTGACGACAATTTTATCATTTTGATTTTGTATGTGGAGGACCTGATCATAACAGGTAACAAGATTGACACAATTCAACAGATAAAATCAGATTTGTGCTCCTCTTTTGACATTATTTCCTACGAGTATGGTATCAACAAACTAATGATAAGAGCTTTCATTTCTCAAAAGAAGTGCGCCAAGAATTTGCTGGAGAAGTTCCATACGAGTGATTGGAACCAGGCTTCTACTCCGATGGACCTTTGGTCTGAAATTATCATCCAATAATGATTCAAAACAAGCTGGTGAGTCACTTTCTCGGAAGTTGGTCAGTAGCTTGAGATATCTTACAGCCACAAGGCCGGATATTGGTGAGTCACTTTCTCGGAAGTTGGTCAGCAGCTTGAGATATCTTACAGCCACAAGGCCCGATATTGGTTAAGTTTACAGATTCATGTATATCATTTAGAAGTAAAACATAATTACATACCCGGTCGAATAGGTGGGTGGATTCTTCTCACATCCTGAACAAAAAACACATAAAAATCATATGAGGCACAAAACCTGAGACAAAGTATCAAAGCCTAAGGCCATCAAAATTCCAACATTCCATCCAACTGAAAAAGGCCAACTCTCAACAACCATGTGCAACAAACACAAACAACTATAAAATATTATAGTTTTGAGGCGCCCACAGTCCATAATATTACAGATGATGTTTTTGGAAATAACCGTGTAAAAGATCTTAATCAAAAACTTTTGACACGTATTTCCAAAAGCATCATCTCTAACTATAAAATAGAAATAACCATGATAATGAAGCAACCGACACAACCAAACCTGCCGATGTAGGAGGAGGTGCCAGACTGTCTGGCTTGTCACACCCATCCCCCACCATTGGATGGATCAACAATGTCAGGTAGGGGCTCCCATGCTCTTTGATCATCATTTTTTTGTTCTTCTTGCATGACCTAGGGCCTTTGAGGGGATATAGATAGGTTTGGGCTAGGGAGTTTTCCTTGTGGAGCTGGCCAAGCACTCGGTCCATATCCTCGCACCATGTGGAGAGGGTCAACCTCAATGACCAACCATTAGTGAATGCCGACTGGGGGAGGGTGTGACGTTCCCAATGACGTCCTCGCTCAGGGGAATTATGCCTAGGGGAGTTAGGAGGAAGTTTGTTTACACTGCAATGGGTGTTGCCTCAATGGCCAATCAAGTTATCGAGGTGCTCAACCTCCAAGGCCACCTTTTCAGCTTGAATTTGTATCTATGGCATGGTATTATATGTCACAAAAAAATTGTTGGTAACAATAATTTTTTTTTCCAACTATTCATGATAAAAACCAATATAATTTCTATCTTTTCATAGTTAAAAGAGAATTTCAATGCAAAAAAAATATTGCCAAATTTGCTTTAATTTTGTAGGGAGCATGGCAAATTCCCCAAAATAAGACTATGATCCAAGTGGTTTTTGGTTTGAAGCATTTGAAGGAGGAGTGAATCCATCTCCAATCTTGTTGAGCTCGAGCACAAAACCAAACAATGTTTTTGATGGACTTAATTTGACCATAAGCACGACCCTTGGGGGAGGGAATACCCATATGTGACAATCTATCGCCCACATGAATCCCTTGGTAGACAATGCACCAAACCAATTGAGCTTTCTTGGGCTTAACAATGGCCGACCAAACAATGAGAAATCGTGTGGACCAAGCAAATGGGGAATCATTGAGATTCCAATGTTTGTTGAGCATTTCGTAAGGCACCCAACTTGGGAGAGAGCCATTGGTAACCTAATTGGGGTTTGTACCATAACAAAGATGTAGCCACATACTAATCCCTCCATCATTGGGGAGGAGCTTTAAGGCCAATTTTATGCAAGGCATCATCTTCGGCAACCATTTCAATTTCACTAGAAAACTCTTAAGTCTCCATTTGTAAGAGGATACTTGGCCTTGAGTTTGGGTCAAGATAGCCAAGTTCTTGTGCACCTGTAAAAGAGATCTGCAATGATGTGGATGCTCTTTCTAAACAATTTGAGCTCTTTAATCCAAGGTACCTTAGCAAGAGGAACACAAGACCACCATAAAGAATGAGTATTAATCGAAAGCCCATTTCGAAGGTAGCAAAACTAATTTTGAGATGTGCAAGTGAAGTAGATTTTGACATTTGGTATGTGTTGTAGTTGTGGCTAAGGAGTCCAATGAAGAACTGCATTAGACCACATAGATCAAATGAATACATACAAACACTCACAACTCTATCACAAACTCAGAATTATATTAAATGGAAACAAGATTACATAAACATCTCTTCCAAGGCATAAGCTATGGGTGATACCTGGGTCTAAGTTGAAACTCACAAGATTTTTTTTACAAATAATGGAGTCTTTTAGATCTCCTTGCACACTCTAAGGCGATAGGTCTTCTTCATACGGTCTCCCTCTCTCTCTGCAATTCGGTAGATCCTTCCCCAAGAGCTCTACACTTCTCTTTTGCTTGGCCTTGCATCTTCTTCTTATATAGTTGCTGAGATTTTGGATTCTTCTTTCTTCTAATTGCTATGCAAAGCCAACAACCTCCTTCAGTGAAGTACTGCATATCATGCTATTATGGTACAAATCTATAGACCTACCTAAGAAGTATAGCTTCCTATGAAGGCCAAGTTGCTAAATCTCAACTACTTGCTAGGATAGATCTGTGTGCAATTAATTCACCAACTTGTGCCCTCTGCGTTTACTTGTTTTCTACTCAACTAGCTGAGAGTCCATGGTGGCTTGATGTAGGTCCACACGGTTTGGTCGTACGCTCACACCAAAGCTATATATTCTTTATTAGTTTGCATTGAGCTGCGCCAAGTGTCTCACACACCAATTACCTTACTTCTCTGCTTGCGCACTTAGTATTCCTTGCATGCCCTTTCCAGTTGCGCATTGAGGTCTTGTGCATGAATCTAGTTCAAAAGCTTGAGATAAAGTTGTTTTTGTGCTTGCTCAGCTGTTGCACCTTGTGCACGTAGCCATGAACAATTGCACAACATGTGCTTCTTGCGCGAACCAAAACTTCCAACAAATTGAACTTGTTGCAACTGACTGTCCAACTCTTGCACAACAGTTTTGCCTTTGTCTCTGTGTGCTGTCTTCTACACCAACACATCTGCACGTTTGCGCCCAACGCTTCCAAATTCAAATTTTGCAAAATTGTACTTAGGTGATGTAGGACCGCTCTTCTCTTGGGATGCTCTTGCATTAGACACCCTAGGTAACTAATAATGTGAGCTCTTGCTCACAAGTTGAAATATTCTAGAGTATGTCCACAACGACCAATCTTTGTGAGATCCAACTATGTTGAGTCCTCTACAACAAGATTCTTTCATTTTATTAAATATTGTTTGTACTCCTTGCATGTCCTCTTCACCATCTTAGAATCCAAAATGGTCTATATTTCCTTATTCGGTATTTGCGCTCTCCAATCAAGTATTTGAGATCCTGTTTCTTCCTCACTATTTTGCCCTTCATGATAATCATAAAGGTCAGCCACATTGAAAATAGGCATTATTCCATGTCTTTAGGCAACTCGATTTCATATGCATATGCTGAAAAAATGCACAACACTTTTACATGGCCCTATTTGTTTCATCTTCAGCTTGTTGTATGTCCCATGCATAAATCTCTCCTTGTGCTAATGTGCCAACACTTGGTCTTCTACTTTGAATTCTTTTCTCCTGCACCTCTCATTTGCACATTGCTTATATTGCTAACTGCTCCGCTCCAACTTTCTATGCACTTCTTCATATATCTCGCGCATATATTCAACATAGTATTTTGATTTTGTGCTCCTTCCATGGGCCATACTTAAGTCTCTTAGCTCAACAACTCCTCTTGGATTGCTTACACATACTACTTGGAAAGGTGTTTTCCTTGTGTTCCTATTCACAAAATTGTTATACGCAAATTACGCTTGCACCAACACCATGTTCGACTGCGTGGGCTTATCTCCAACCAAACATCGCAATAAGTTTCCAAGACATTTATTCACCACCTCAGTTTGTCTATCAGTTTGTGGATGGTATGTTGAACTGAAATTCAACATTGTTCCCAGCTTCTTCCACAATGTGTCCCAAAAATGGCCTACAAACTTGGTATCTCTGTCTAACACTATGCTGTGCGGCAAACCATGCAGCCTTACCACCTCTCTGAAGAACAAATTGGCAATGCTCGTCGCATCACTTGTCTTCTTGCATGCGATAGAAAGCGCCATCTTTGAAAATCTATCCACCTCTACAAAGATGGAATCATTTCCTCTTAGCATTCTTGGCAATCCTAGCACAAAATCCATGCTAATGTCAATTTATGGTTTTCTTGGAATGGGCAGTGGTTGATACAACGTTGTGTTTTGAATCCTTCCCTTAGCCAATTGGAAAACTCTGTACCTTTGTACTTACTCATGCACATTTGCACCCATCTTCAACCAATTGAGCCAAAGTCTTGTCACTCTCAAAGTATCTTGCCAATCCTCAACTGTGCTTCTCCTTGATCAAGTTTTTGCGCATTGATCCCCTTGGTATACAAATTTGTGCTCCTGTGAACATCCCTTCTTGCACAAAGTAGTCTAACCACGGTGTTCTATTTGTCCTTGTTGGTTCTATGCATGCCTTCCAAGCATCACGAAAATCTGTCTTTAGCATATAACTCCATGGAATCAAATCCAAGGACCTCTGTTTGCATTTCATTCAACAGGGGAACTCTCTTGCTTAGCACATCATCAACCTTATTTGATTTTTTGCTTCTATGCTTCCACACAAATGTATAGCTCTGCAAGAGTTCGACCCACTTTATGTGTTGCTAGTATAGCTTCTCTTGGTTATTGATGAACTAAAGCGCTTGTTGGTTTGTGTATAACACAAACTCCTTTGGCAAAAAATAGTGCCTCCACTTCTTGAGTGCTTTCGCAATAGTGTAAAACACCTGGTCATAGACCAAATATTTCCTCTTGGCGTCATTCAACTAATTTTTGGAATAAGTTACAAGCCTACCTTTTTGGCACAAGACTGGTTGCTCAGTGACCTTCCTCTTCAACTCCTAGGAACTATGCTCGGCATCAGTTGTCCAAACAAATGCCTTGCAATCTCCTTGCAACACCTCCGTGTTTGCTGCACATGGTTCGTTAAAGTTTCTAATGAACTTCCTATTAAAACTCACTAGACCATGAAAATTGTGCTTCAAATGCGCTACACGGTGGTGGCCACTCAACTATTGTGCATACGTTCTTCGAGACCATTTTCAAACCTTCTTGGGATATCACGAAACCCAAGTATACGAGCTCCTTCATAAAGCTACATTTCTTCACATTGATCAACTTCTATTCGTGCAACCTCTGCACCACATTCCACATATGCGCTAAATGTTCTTCCTTCGTTCTGCTGAACACCGGATTGTCATCCAGGTATACAATGACAAATTTCCCTAGAAATGGTTTTAACACCTCTTCATTCATAAGCCTCATGAATGTGCTTGGTGTGCTTGTCAGCCCAAATGGCATAACCAACTACTTATACAATCCTTCCTCTGTCTTGAATGCCATTTTCCACTTATTGCCTTCTCTTATTCTAATATGGTGACACCTCTTCAAGTTTATTTTTACGAAATACTTTGCCCCACTTAGGCAATCCATCAAGTCATCCATGCATGACAATGGGAATTTGCATTTGATTGTGATCTTGTTAATGGCTCTTGAATTTGTGCACATGCACCACTCTCCTCCTTTCTTGGGTGCTAGTCCTGCAAGTACTATGCACGGGCTTAAGCTCTCCTTGATCAGCCCTCGATCTAGCAACTTGCACACTTGCCTTTGTACCTCTTTGTTCTGCTTAGGTGTCATCCTATATGCGACCTTGTTTGGCAAACTAGCTCTAGGGATCAGATCCATATGATGGCTAATAATTTGTATCGACGACAATCCTTTTGGTAGATCGCTTGAAATATCTACAAACTCATCCAACAATGCCTTCACATTGTGCAAAAGTTCTTCCTCCTTTTCATGCTTGTATGCGTGCCCCTCTTGCATCGGCTTGGGTATGAGTGCAAAACATGCCTTCTCCCTTTCTATCGCCCTTAGGTATTCTTTCTTAGACACCATCAATACACGCACACACATATTGCATGCCCTTCTTCCTTGTCCTTCAATGGAATCAATGTGAACTTCTTTCCATCCTCCAACTTATAGATATTTACTATTCTGCCATGCACAACTTTCCTTTCATATTGCCAAGGCTTCCCTAACAGCACATGACACATCCATTGGCATCACTTCGCACCAAACTTCATCCTTGGAATATCACTAGGCATTGCTCATTAACCAACACTTGGTGGCCCTTCAGTAGCCATGACACTTTGTATGGGTTTGGGTGCGCCGCTTTCTTCAAACCCAACTTCACTACTTTTTTGCATGAGACTACATATCTGTGTTGCCACTATCCACTACACCTTGCAACATTTGCCCACCAAATTGCAAACTGTTCGAAAAAGGTTCTTCCTCTGTGCCGGTTCATTGTCTTCCTTTGGCAGCCTAAGCAACATTCTCTTTATCATCAGGGCTTCCCTACTCTCTGGCTCTTCAAAATGCTCTGTTGACCCAACCGATTCTTCTTCTCCATGTGCAATGTGTGCACCAACCTCTGACCTCCGATTACTGTCACTTTACACCTGTGGACATTCATATGCACTATGTTCATATTTGAAATAGGTTTTATGCAAATCCTCTTCCCCTTAACCTTTGGATAGGCAAGGTGTACCTCTTTGCGCGCACCCTTGTTCTCTATTGTGCGTATCTTTTTGCTCTTGCGTGTGCGTTTGATTGCGTGTTGTGCTGTTCTCTCCTTGTCTTTGATAGCTTCTTCCAACACTTCCATGTCCTTCGTGCTTGAACCTTTCTTTTCCTCGTGCGTTGCTCTGTTGTTTTCATGACAACTTCTCCTCTGCCTTCAGTGCGAATTGATAGGCTTCCTCCATTGTTTGGATACAAGCCATAGTTAGCTCCTCCTTGATACCAACTCTCAATCCATTTAGATACCTTGCGACCACCTTCTAGTCAACCTCACTATGTTTCAACTTGATAGTGATCTTGTAGAATTATTTAGTGTATTCTTTGACACTAAGATCCTTTTGCCTCAGGGTCTGCAATAGCTTGAACAATTGCATCTGATAATCTCCAGGCAAGAATGACCTTTTTTGCAATCATTTTGTCCCTTTTGGTTTTCTTCTCATTTCTTGTTCTTTCATTCTGTACTTCCTTCCACCATAGTGCCATGTGACCCTTCAACGTGGTCTGCACCACCTTCTCATGCTGCAAATCGTTGATATCATCGAACTCGAAATACTCTTCTATGTCTGTGAGCCAATCGGTGAGCTTTTCCGAATTGAAAGACCTTGAGAAACATGGCACGTCCACCTTTGCACTTCGCCAATCCGTGAATTTGCCTTCAACAATCTGCCCTCGCTTGCATCCATTTGTGCTTTGTCATCTTCATCCTCTCCTCTCACGCCTTCCGCACACTACTCTTCCTTAGTGTCATTCGAATTGTCTCTAGGCGCGAAACCAGTTTATCTTCATCCACGACATCTAGTTGTGTTTGCATGACTGGCAACATGTCCAATACTTCCTCCAATCTTCCGGCCACATTGGCTGCCACTGCGACTTCTCTAACTCTTCTAGGCGGCACCTCTTCACTCTCTAGCACGGATCCTACTGCTGTGATATCTCTGCTCACAATCCTACATAGGCGGCCTTCTTACACTCCACACTCCAAGGTTTGAAGCTTTGCTCTTATACCAGACTGATGCAGTTGTGGTTAGGGAGTCCAATGAAGAACTGCCTTAGACCATGCAGCCCAAACGAACACCCACAAACATTGACAACTCTCTATCTTAAACTTATAATTATATTAAATGGAAACAAGATTCAATAAACATCTCTTCCAAGGCATAAGCTACGGGCTATGCTTGGTCTAAGCTGCAACTCGCAAACTTTTATTTACAAATAATTGATCTCTCATATCTCCAGACACACTCTAAGGTTACAGTTCTTCCCACGCTCCCCCTCTCTCTGCTATCCAGCAGAACCTTCCCCAAGAACTCTATGCATCTCTTTTTGCTGGGCCTTGCATCTCCTTATACAGCTGTTGAGCTTTTGGATTCTTCTTTCTTCTAACTGCTACACAGAGTGGACAACACCCTTTAATGAAGTACTGTGTATCATGCCAGGATGGTACAAATTTGCAGGCCTACCTAAGAAGTATAGCTTCCTATGAAGGTCAAGCTGCTAAATCTCAACTACCTGCTAGGACAGATCTGCATGCAATCAATTCACCAACTCCTGCCCTCTGCGTTTACTTGTTTTCTATGCAACTAGCTGAGAGTCCATGGTGGCTTGATGCAGGTCCACGTGGCTTGGTCGTATGCTTGCACCAAAGCTGTGCATTCTTTATTAGTCTGTGCTGAGCTGCGCCAAGTGTTCTGCACACCAATTCCCTTCCTCACTTCTCTCCCTGTGCACTTAGTTTTCCTCGAGCACACTTTCCAGCTGCACACTGAGGTCTTGTGCATGAACCTAGTTCGGAAGCTTGAAAGAGATGTTTCTGTGCCTGCTCAACTGCTGTGCCTCGCGTGCATAGTCTTGCGCAACTGTGCAATATGTGCCCGCTGTGCAAACTAAAACTTCTGACAAAATGAACCCCTGCAACTGACTGTCCAACTCTTGCACAATGGTTCTGCCTTTGTGTCTGTGTTCTGTCTTCCGCACCTGAACATCTGCATGTTTGCGCCCAGCACGTTGAAATTCAAACTTTACAAAACTGTACTTAGGTGATGCAGGATTGGTCCTCTTGGGAAACTCCTGCATGAGTATGGCAGTGGCAATGATTTTCAGCTTGTTGGTTTTAATCATGCTACTTGGGGAGGATCCGTAGATGATAGAGAATCTGTTATGAGATATGCATTTGGCCTAAGAACTGGAGTGGTTTCATGGGCTATCAAGAAGCAACAAACAATGACTCTTTCTTCTATCAAAGCAGGGTATAAAGCTGCTGTCCTCGCAGCTTGTGAAGCTATTTGCTTCATTGTGTTAAAGATGGTCAAAGACTTGGTATTGCAGGTGTGCGTCATTATATTTGACAAGTCGTGGAAAATGGAGTAGCTGAGCTGCAGTATTGTGCAATTCAAGAACAAACAACCAACATCCTGATGAAACCTCTTGGACCTGATATATTTATTAGGTTAATATAAGCTTGGTGCAATCTCTGATCTGACCATCAAGGGATGGTATGAGAACATGTATTTAGTTATGAGTTAGTTGATAGTTAACAGTCGGTTTCAGATTTCAGATGATGAAGAATACTAAAAATTTAATGCAGATCTGAGCATTAGGAATGGAGTATTGTTCCTTGTTCTCTCTCTACTACTTTCTTGTGTGTTCTAGTTTTACATAAGATTTGACAAACCTATTTCGGGCTTGGACTCACTCCACCAAAACAAAATCTTGGAAATTGAAAAAGAACATTAGATAGAGCATTTACGAAAACAAATGCTCTTTTTTATCTGACAATAAATCACCAAAATCTCGGCAAGAACTTGTTGACCTGGAAAGAACTTGCAAACTCAGAAAAAGCTTGTGGACTTGTCCAACGATTTAGCTGGACTCGTTAGTTGAGCCTCTGGGATTTGTTTTGACAGGCTTGGTTCCCTTGGAAAATTTGATAAGTTTTGACACCATAACAATGCACTAGTAGTCCCGACTCCCAAACAATGATCATCTTACACACAAAATCCTTTATAAATCCAATGGCAGCAACTTAGCAACCCATAAGGGAGAATTAAAACGTGACTTTGGATTTTGAAAGACAATATAAATACATAAACAATTTGTGATAGATGCCAAGCAGACAAAGCTGAGAGAAATCCTCCTGCTGGGAACCTTATGCCCTGCCCCTACCAACTTGAGAGAACAGATGGGAAAGGATCTCCCTCGATCTTGTAACAAATCTACTGAGATCATCCAAATGATATGATTTACAAAATATTATTGGTGCTAAAATGAAGCATGCTGAGCCTTGTTACTTGCTTTTCCTCGAACACCATGGACTGGTTTGTTCATCAATATCAAAAATGTTTTTAAAACATTCAGTAACGATTCTAATATTTTTGCTAGCCATTCATATTTTGTTGCTTTTCAGTGGCTGATTGATAGATCTTCTCTACTGTTAATGCCCCGCAAGTATCAGTTTTATTAATTCAGCCTGTATCAGATGTAGTTTCGCTATTTCAGATAGCTTCAGATTTAGTTTAATTAATTGATGCAATTAATGGTCAATTTGTCTTCTTGTTCCCCCAGTGAAAAATTGGGACGAGGCGGCAACATTGAGCTACCCGTTGGAGTGTTGGTTTCTGCTAACAATGGTGGGACTTAGCAAAAATTTTGTTTTTCCCGGGAATGCTCTCATAGGAATTTGATTATTGACCTTCTCAGCCATCCTTAACAGTGTGCTTCAGACCAACTATAGAGGAAGTTGCTATCACATCACCTTTGGTGACGAGTAGGACTGAATTTATCTTATTTTGACTATTCTTGTTTATTTTTCTCATATTGTTACTGCAGGTCCAGGCAGTGGACTGATTACAACCATTTCTAGAATCTGGAAATGGGCTCCATCTCACCCAGGCATAAAGTTTCACTTAGGCTCTGGTGCGACTGTAACTTAATGACTTTTATGTTTAATATGGACATATTTGAATAAACTATTTTTTAGTATGCAGTGCATCCTTAGTCGTGCACTAGGGGAATGTGATGATTAAGTTTAAGCATTGTCAGCCCAATGCGAGCTTGTAGAAGAGATGATGCAGCCACCACCAAATTTCCATGGAGACCCACCTCAAATGCTTTGATCTGTCATTACTACTTCGCATAAAACTGTGTTCCACAGGGGTCAGTTCACTAGAATAATGTGTCACCTAGGGGATGTGGAATTGGGATGATTAGGAGATGCCCCTACTCCCATTTCCCATAAGAACTTGTCCTCACATGGGCTGCTTATCAAGGGGGCAAAAAAGCGTACAAAATGAAACCAACTCCTAATGTCATGGTTCTAAATTGTAAACATGTTTTTTATGACATTTCGATTTTGCATTGTGTCTTCATTTCGAGCTTGTTTGTGTATGAATATTTGCCTTTGAGTTGCAAAAATACCTCAGTTTGAGCTGCTTGTGTGTGCACAAATTTGTATGCTTATGTGGAAGTTTGAACTGTTTAGTGGAAGTTCCCTACATTTTGTGTCCTCTGTTTTCCAAAGTTCGTTTCTCCTCAGACCACAAAAGAATCCTGTATCAGTGATATTTATAACAGGTACCTCATAATTTTCAGCTTCAAATACCTCTTTGGGTTTCTGAGAATCCAGACTGAAATATCCTTCAACTTTTGTCTCATTAATAATCTTAAATCCCTGAGCATTTCTAGCATGAGAGAATTCTGCTATTCTTTAACAATAACTTTCTGGGACTGCAATTGTGTTTGGGTATCCAAAGATTAACGAGCAAAATAATGCCTTATCACAATAACAACACGACTTGGTGCTCTCAGATAGGAATCAGACAAGACAACAAATAAATTAAATGCGTATAAAATAAGTTCATAATTCTAGATCAGGGTAGATCTTCGTCTTGCGTATGGCTCTGATACCACTAGGACAAACTTCGTCAGAATCTTGGTTTGTGATTATAAGAAACAACGACGGACGCTAATGGCCGATTGGTAACGGCTTCAGATTATTGAACAAACTTATAGATTACAAGGTTTTTTTTACAATAAAAGAAATTTTTGATTCACAGGATTCCGAATGCAAGTAAAAAACACATTCTTTCTTCAGATTTGACAGGCTAAGGGCAAAGATTATTAAAGACTCTAGACTCTTAATATCCCGATGCCCACTATGCTTTCTAACACTCATATTTATAACACAAAGAGTAAGGATTATCTGAATCTATGCCGACATTGTCTATCACATCCTTAGCTTTACAGCGGTAAAGTAACCGATTTATCTAGAGATAATGTATATGATATAGACATAAAGTAAGGTGCACTAAATAAAGAGATGCATATTATGAAAATGCCAATGAAGAGATAAGATAAAGACGTTGAAGGAGAGAATTTTATCAGATAATCATTTAGTTGTTCTTCAATCTTGACACTCCATCGATAATTAGGCATGTAAATTAAGTCTACAAACTTCTAAGACTAATTCATAATTTAATCTTCTAATAGTTAGATGATTATGCAAACGAAAAGATTTTATATTGCATACCTCAAAAGATATTAATTCTTGTGCTATATGTCTGGATATTTTGCGATAGCGCTCTATTACTTTATATATATATATATTTTTTTGAATTGAGAGAGCAACCAATTTGGGACATTTTATCTTTTCAATGGTAAATTGAGGTCTTTGAGGACATTGTGGTCGATCCATGCATGATAAAGCAAGATTTTTGCTTAACTAGTTTGCTACAACATTTTTTTGGTTAGAAATACGCTGAGAAATATAATTAAAGCGATTGAAATAATTTTGTCATCGAACATACTTTTCTTGACTATCTTTTCTACCATGATCTTTTTCTTTAAATGTCAAAAATCTGGTGCAATCAGTTTTTATTAGAAAATGTGGTACATGCATCAATTTTAGAGCAAAATTTTTCAGACATTTATTGCTCACATAGATTTCTTTATCAGAAAAAATTCACTTCTTAACATCATGTGAGAAAACCTCACCGGCATATTCACAAACATGCTTTTCCATCTTATAAGCAACATAAAATTCTTCTCTAAGCAATCTTTGAAGCATCAATATATAACACAATTTTTTGGTTTATGGACATGAAGTTCAAGGAGATTAGTTATCTTCTGCTTGATTATCTACACTGCTCTGCTATGTTCATCAATCCAATTATATTTACGATTTTTCTTTAATAATTTTTGCAAACAATATCTGTCAACACCACTATCAACATAAAAACAATTTACATAGTTGAAAATTTTCAAGAATGCTCGTAACTGCATTTTATTTAACTGATCTAAGAATTCAAGAATTTTCTACTTGATATGAGATTGTACTTTAAGTTTTTTGTTCTTTACTTCTATACCAAGGAATTTACAATTAGTCTAACACAATTGTATTTTAGTTTCAAAAAGCACCACACTAGTTTTTACAAGTGTCCTAGAATTTTTTCAAATGTTGCAAATGATCTAATGCCTGATTGAAAATCAAAATGTCATCAATATATATGCAGAGGAATTGTGTTAAACTCGATAAAATCTTGTCCATAAAACTCTAGAAATATGCAGGTGCATTCATAAGATCAAAATACATTACTTTCTACTGAAAATGATCAAATAAACAAGTGAATGTTGTTTTAAGTCGATCTTTCTCTTTGACTCTGATCTGATAGAACCCTGATTTACAATCAAATTGAGAAAAGTAATTACAATTTGTAATTTTTTGAAGTAGAGAAGACTTATCAGGAATGAGATACGGATATGGTAGAGTAATGACATTTAATGATTTGTAATTTATCATCATTCTCTTTTTACCCTTTTTTTGCTCTGAATGTTTATTGACCATGAATGCATAGCGACAATAAGGAGATGTGTTAGGCTCAATTAAACCAACATCTAATAATTTTTTAATAGTTTTTTCTATAACCTGATTATCATGTGCAGTGATAGGAGTTTTCTTTCCTATTTTCATCTATTTTTCTTCTACCAAGTTAATTTCCATGGTAGGGATTGATTTGTTCCAAAATTTTTGAGAGTCATTGAAATATATATCTTCTTTTATTTTTTGTCCTATTTTTGCGATTTCATCTAAGATAGTTATTTGGTGCTTGACTAAAAACTGTATTTTTAAGATATTGCTTTGTGGTATAGACTAATCTAGGAGCTTTGATTTTTTATCCCTTAATGGTAACCAAAACACTTTTAGGTATGCTACCATATGGTGAATATTGGTTTATAAATGCTCCTCTTAGTATATAGTCTACTGACAGTTGATCATGAACTAATAAATCACAATAAAAAATTCTATTTTATATATTCATTGGTTCTTGATGCTTATACTTGTTATATGTAAACTTATTTTTTTGGATGTCTAAAGATTTATAACTATGTTGTTCATCTAATTCTTCCCAATCATCTAACACAGGGTTTACAAAATGAAAGAGAAATCCCAGTATCAACTTGAATATCAATTTGATCATTTATTTTAATTGAAACAAATTGTACATATCTACCATTAATCAACTGAGTTATATAAGCATGCTTTGGTTTTGTTGGCACATGGGTGGTTAAACATACCAATCTGCATTTCGCAGGGTCTAAACATTTTGGACGTCTGACAGGTTCTTCTCATCTCATTCTGTACTAGATAGGTTCCCATTTAGTGGCTTCGATTTCTGCATCGTATATTTCTTCTCTCACTTCTTCTGTATAAGGATCTATATGACAAAGGAGATCCTCATCTCATGTGGGTGCAAAACATATTGTCACAGCTTCATCAAGAGTAAGAAATTGAATTTATTTTTTATCCACTGGTCACTAGCTTTAAAACTTTTAAGAAAAGCTTTTGACGAAGAACCAAAAAACAAGTTTGATGAACTTGATGCTCTCGCTAATGAACTAGAAGAAAATGTCTTGCTTTTATGCAGAGACCATGGACGCCCTCTGGAGAAGGAAGCTCCAAAAATTCTCGAGTCAGAGGAAGAAGTCCTTGTAGACGTCCAATAGTTGAACAAAGAGGAAGAAAAGGTGGTTATTTAGGCAGACATGGACAACTCTCACATTTCAATCAACCTCCTACAATTAGTCCTCCAAGTCCATTGCCATTAGCTTTTCCTAAAAGTTTCAGAGCTAGTGACTAGTGGATGGAAAATAAATTCAATTTTACTTTTTGATGAAGCTGTGATAGTACGATCTACACTCACGTAGGATGATGATCTCCTTTGTCATGAAGATCCTTATATAGAAGAAGTGAAAATAAATATACGATGCAGAAGTTGAAGTCATTGAATGAGAATCTATCCAGTATAGAATGAGATGTAGAGAAGAATCAAATTGGGAGGAAGATCTCCATTTTGCGAGACTCTTAGGATGTTCAGACCCTGTCAAATACAGATTGGTATGTTTAATATTTGTGTCAACAGAATCGAAGCCTGCATATATATCTCAATTGATCAATGACAGATATGCACAATTTGTTTCAATTAAGATAAATGATAAGCAAATCGATGCTCAAGTTGATACTGACGCATCTTTTTCAATTTGTAAATCTGTTGTGTTAAATGATTGAAAAGAATTAGATGAACAACATAGTTTTAAGTTCTTAGACATCTAAGGAAATGAGTTTACTTTTAACAAGTATAAGCATCAAGAACCAATGATTATACAAAATACGATTTTTTATTGTGATTTTTTTGTTCATGATTAGTTGTCAGTAGACTGTTTACTAGGAGTATTTATAGACCAATATTCACTATATAATAGCACACTTAAAACTGTTTTGTTTACCATTAATGGAGAAAAAATTAGAACTCCTAGATTAGTCTATGCCACAGAGCAATATCTTAGTAATACAATTTTTAGTCAAGCACTAAATAACTGTCCTAGATGAAATTATAAAAATAAGACGAAAGATAAAAAAAGATATATGTTCCAATGACCCTTAAAAGTTTTGGAACAAATCAATGCCCACCAAGGAAATTAACTTGGTAGAAAAAACAGATAAAAATAAAAAAGAAGATTTCTATCCCTACACATGATTTATTAAGATATGAAAAAACTATTAAAAAATTATTAGATGTTGGTTTAATTGAGCCTATCACATCTCTTTATTGCTGCTATGCATTCATGATTATTAAACATTTAGAGCAAAAAAGGGATAAAAAGAGAATGGTGATAAATTAGAAGCCATTAAATGTCATTACTCTACCATATTTGTATCTCATTCTTGATAAGTCTTATTTACTTCAGAAAGTTGCAAATTGTAAATACTTTTTTCAGTTTGATTGCAAATCATGATTCTATCAAATCAAAGTTAGAGAAAGATTGATTTAAAACAACATTCAGTTCTCTGTTTGGTCATTTTCAGTGAAAAGTAATGCCTTTTTGTGTTATGAATGCACTTGCATATTTTTAGAGTTTTATGGATAAGATTTTTTCAGGTATGACATAATTTCTATGCGTATATATTGATGACATTTTGATTTTCAATCAGATATTAGATCATTTACAACATTTAGAGAAATTCTATGACACTGCTGTAAAAATTGGTATAGTGCTTTCTGAAACTAAAATACAATTGTTGACACTGTGGATTGCATCCTTGACAGGTGGTTGAGCGCCTGTCTTGCACGCGGCACAATGAAAACTCTTCTCTTGCTTGTGGGTCTGGCAAAATTGAGGGGTCTTTAGATAAGGGCTAGCTCTCTTTGATGCATCTCTGAATTATTCTAGTAATATTGCTAATACATATATATAATGGGGGGGTTGAAAAGAGAAAAGGATTACTGAAAAGTAGAACTTAACTTAAGCTGGTGATACACTAAAATGGTTGATCTACTTAGCTTGAGCCTACACTTTCCACCAATAATAAGCTGACATACACTTCATTTGATATGAGAAACTCTTCTACATCAGTAAGCTAGGGGTCTTCTGGAGATACAGGGAGGAAGAACTATCAGAGGTGTTCTAAGACACACTATGGCAGCCTGTTCACATACACCTATACTCTGGTGTAGACACTTCTGACAAACCTGCAAAAGAAGAAACTTCACAATACACTAGACATGCTGGAATCGTTTTTTTGAAAGCATAAAAGAAAAATGACTTAACACAAAACAAAGCCATAGACATATGCAAAAGTGTAAGCTCAAATGGAGGTAAAAATGCTATCTTGATTCAAGGTAAAATTCGGCAGAGCTCCGCCTTACAAGCCAAGAGATATCTTTCTCAAATGAGAGATTACAATATATATAGAGAAAGAGGAAGCAAAGGCGCCCCTATTTGGAAAAGACTTTGGCGCCCTTCTACAAGTGGTCCATGTGCGTTGAGAGTATTGGAAAGAGGAAGCTGCTTGATAGAGAATGCTGTGTCAGCTCCAGTTTTGATTTTAGACATTTAAAATATATTAAACGCCATATGTGAAATCACCGTTTGTGCTTTTTGTCTGCAAACAAGACCACTCTTTCAAGACATTCACGTGGTTTGTCTGCTCATCAATGCAAAGTGGAGAAAAATAGGTCGCGTCGTTGACCGTTTGTGCTCCTTGATGACCACTTGGCGGAGACTGTTTCAACTGTAGGAGTAACTCGCCTCCCTTTTGCCATCTGGGCTGTTTTGTCCATTTTCATAATTTTGTCTCTTCTTGGCTTTGTTTTTTCCTAGAATTTGAGCTCTCGGGGCTATTTTATCATCCTTTGCTGGCTCCTTGGGCTCTTTCATCAGCAGGTCGTTGAGTTCATTCTTAACTTTTGTCTTTTCCCCGCTCTGTCTTTTCTTGGTTTTGTCTTTTCCTCTCGACTCTTTCTGGCAATCTGAGCCCATGGGGCTATTTTCTATCAATCTTTGGCTCTTTGGGCTCCCTTCTCGGCGGTCTCTTCTTTTTGGCCTTGAGGCCTTTGAATTCTTTCAAGTTCGTGCTCGAGCATTTAAAGGTCAACGGCTATTTTATTGCCGTAAAGTTGACGTTCGCGCACCGATCACCATTTGAAAGCCAATGGCTATCTTGTTGCTCTGAATTTAACGTCTTCGGGGATGTCATTTGACGTCTGGATTCCAACGGCTAGTTCATGATGTCCAATTTGACGTCTTCGGGCCCGTCACCCCTTTGAATTCCTTCGGCCTTTTCTTTTGGTCTTTTCCTTTGGTCGGGCTTTTGTCCTTGAAACCTCTCGAAGGGAAAGTGTCCCTTTAGGCCTTGAGAAAGGTCCCTTTTTGTGGTTGCCGACAGTCCTCTGCAAGGGCACTTGCCCTTCGGGGTCCTTCAAGTGGCTTTGGTCTTCAAATCCTTCAGACAAAATGTCCGAAGGAAATCTTTCCTTTGTCTTTCCCGCTTGTTGCTTTTTGTCGGGTTTTTCCATCGGGTGAATTCTTTTGGACAAAAACTCTGAAGAAATTCACAAGGTAAAGAACAAGGAATTCTTTCGGAAAAGTTCCCACGGCAAAGTAAACGAAGCGAATTCTTTTGGACAAAAAGTCCGAAGGAATTCACAAGGTAAACAAGGAATTCTTTCGGAAAAGTTCCAAAAGACTTTTCCGAAAGAATTCCTTGTTGTTTACCTTGTGAATTCCTTCGGACAAAATGTCTGAAGGAATTCTTTCGAACATTTTGCCTGAAGAAATTCAACCTTGTCTTATCTTTTGCCTTAGCATTTTCGAAGGAAAACTCACCCTTTTGATTCCTCCGCAATGGTTCTCTGCCCTCTGCAAGGGTATTTTTGGGTCTGGAACTGCTCTCTGCAGCCCGCTGGAATGGTCCAGTTTATGCTTAACTGCCCTCCGCAAGGGCACTTGTCATTCGGGCTTTGGAAGACCCCCTTTGAACCTTTCGACTTGAACCTGAACCTGAACTTCTTTTCGGGGTTCAATGGTTCAAAGGTTCAATGGTTCATCACCGTGCCCTGCAAGGAGTCGCATTCATTCAATTGACCACTTGAACTGAACCGTTTGAACCAAACAACTTGAACTGACTGATTGAACCAGCTGATCGAACCAACTGCGTGAACCAACAAAGGTTCAATGGTTCAACCTTTTTTAAGTTCAACGTTCAAAACTCTTGGAAAGATTGTGTCGTTGAACCACCTTTTCCAACCTTAAAGAAAAGTGTCTTGAATGTTTTCGGTCTCTTGTGAATTTTTTCAGACAAAATGTCCAAAGAGTTGTATAAAAGCCTTGCATTCTTTGAACTGGTTCATCCTTTTGCTGAAAGACTTGTGCAACTCGAGATTTGAACTGGCTCAGAACAACAGGGAAAGAAGGAGACCGATTTCGGCCTGCAGGGCCAAAAATGGTCAACAAAATGGCGATTCCCAGGGGAAGCATGCCTGCTATGCTTAGAAGCCAGTAGCCTCAGAATCCATTGGGCACGGAGTCAAGATGTAGCTTTGAAAGAGTTAGCAACAACTTTGAGATATCCAAGAATCAATCACAAAATTTTTACCTCAAACACAAAGGAAAACACACAAGGCTAAAAACACTACTTGTGCAAACAACACTTAGGGAAAAACAGGGAAAGAACAAACTGAAAGCAACTATTATGTACAGCTAACGCGGTATATTTGCCTCTCTCCGGGATCAAAGGGAAAACTTCTTAAGTCTCCTTCATAGTGAGGAAACTTATGATGCCGGACAAGTGGCTAAATGGAATGGAGACTTGGTGATTTGCTCTTCTTACTTGCCACCTTGATTGGCTCGTATCCAAATGAATCGGGGGCGAACATGCTTCCTACATATATGTATTCTTCTTGTTCTTGGAAGCTTGCCTCCTGCTGGTTCTTCATGCTGGTGTGTCTCATCAAGAAATCAATGGTTGTTAGCTTATCATCATAAGCCCCTTGATATGCATCATGGATTGACTTGTCCCCTTATGCTTCATTGAAGAGACTGTCAAATTTATCTTCTGCCTGATCATGACTTTTTTGAAGAAGGGTGACTGTTGTAATGTCTGAAATGAGATCACAGATTGATTGCTCATCTCACAGAGCATCACCTTCTTGCTCAAGGCTCTCTCCTTCAAGGCGTTCTTCAAGATAGACAAGCCTCTATTTTTCTTGCTCAAAGACCAGAGTCTTCAATTGTTCAAAGACATCCTCCTGATCCTCCTCCAACTCGGGTTCCATGGCATGGTCATATTCCTCATCAAAGCAACAAAGAAGTTCATCAAACAAGGGAGGAGAGATCTCACCATGCTTACGTTTCTCTTCATATTGCTAGAACATCCGCATGTATGCATAACCTGTGTCTTCTTCATTGTTGATGATGTCTTCAAAATGAGCATCCATGAGGATTTCTTCCTCATTGACATCCATGAGAGCTTCTTGATCAACTGCAAATTGGATCCTCTCTTTTTCACTTGCCTCTTTCAAAACAGGTTTCTCCTTGATGACTTCAAAAACATCATCTTCAGGTTCACCAACCTCTTGAAAGGATAAATCTAAAAGCTTGCAACACCTTTGCATACTTATTTGTGTCCCAATGCTGCCTTCTCCACCTTTAGCCAACTCATAGCCTCCTTGAAGAAGAGTGTAACCTGCCCCAATGACTTCAAACAAATCATTCAAAACATGAACAAGAGACTGTCCATGCTCCTCCATGACGTCTATGGTGATCTCCTTCTCATCTGCATTCATGGAGTCTCTCTGATCAGTCATGAACTGAATATACTCCTCTTCACTCGCCTCTTTCAAAATAGGTTCTTCCTTGAGAAGGGATGAAGTGGAAAGCTTACGGACGAACTCATGTGGGAGATGATGCAGTCCTTGAGCTAGAATCGAAAGATTCTCCTCCTTCCATTGGGCCAACACTTCATCTATATCAGATGTGGCTTGATAGCTATTTTGGAGGGGTGTAGATGGGGTGTGTTCAAATGTAGGATCTTCTACTTGATTTGAACCGTCCATCACACTTTGGCTGAGGAACCTCATTGTAGATTCCAATTCTGCAATTTTCCTGGCTATATCTTTTTGGAAGAGCCTTTCTTGGAGCTCATAGGAATCATCATGGAAATGGAAATGGGGAGTGTATGAAGGCTGCCATGGAATACAAGAAGCTTCTTGAGGAAGGGTTGAGGGACTTGAAAAGGACTAGCCTCATTTTGTACCTCACACTCTTGGACAGTCTTTCTCCTCCTTGCTATTCCACGACTCAACTACTTTACTCCAGCTCATGATATTAGGACTGGACATCTCCTTTTAGGGTGATGGGGTTGCAATGTGAGAGGGTAGTGAGGGTTTGGATTCTACTTTCCTTGCTGCCAACATAGACTGCTGCATTTGAAGTTTTGCCAATTCAATCTGCTTATCAAGATTGGCTTTAAAAACAAGATTTATTGTTTCAGGACTCTCCTCAACATGATTGGGGAAAGGACTTTGACAGGTTTGACGTGGCTCATGAGCAGGGGCTGCGTATGACTGATATGAAACTTGGGGCAGCGGGTATGCAGGTTGATAGACTTGGTAAGGCTGCCTCTCATGAATACTCGGCCTCCCTTCCAAAGATGCAATCAAACCACTCACATCCAGCATCTCATTTGTAAGCCTTTGCCAATTGGCTCTTTCAATGGGAGTCCATTCACTCTTAACCAGATCTAGTGCATTTCTCACTTGATGGACGACATGATCAGAGATTTCTTGGCCACATTCCCTTTTGGTGTCAAGCTCTACTACATACTTTTCATATCCCAACAGTGCGTGTTTGAAGGTGGAAATGGGTTGATTGGCAAAGAGATTAGGTTGACTAGGAGAAGTGACACATTGAGAAGACTGGGCATAAGACTGATATAGCTCATGACAGGGCTGAGACTGGTCATATTGAACCTGATAAGGATCAACACAAGGTTGGTAAGGATCATAGCCAGGCTGGCCAAGGACTTGCTCAAATTGAGGAGGAAGAGGCAAAGCCCGAAATGTTTCGCCAACCTGCAAAGGGCAAAACTCATAACCGTATGCATCCTTGTTGCTTGAGGTGATTTCATGAACAATCTAAGCTTGATCAAAACTATATGAAGGAACACAAGACCCATGGTTCTGAGCAATGGAATTATACATACCAAAATACGATTTCTTGATGGCACTAGGACTGCTTAACCAGCTGATTCAACTCGGAGTCGCCATTGGTGTTGATGAAAAAGACTCGAAAGGCAGGTTGGTTGAAGAACACACCAAATTCTTCAACTTTTTGGACAAAACTTGTCCAACAATCGCCTGGTTAAAGGTTAGATGCTGGATTAATGGTTCGTTCTGCTGTAACAGGACCAGCACCAATCCTGAAACTTTTTTGAGTGTTAAAACATGGTCCCACCGGACGTGCAAAAAACTGTTGACGCTGTGGATTGCACCCTTGACAGGACGCTTAGTTCCTGTCTTCCATGTTGCACAATGAAAACTCCTCTTTTGCTTGTGGGTCTGACAAAACTAAGGGGAGAGTCTCTAGATAAGGGCTAGCTCCCTTTGATGCATCTCTGAGTTATCTTAGTAATATTGCTAATACATATATATAATGGGGGGGTTGAAAAGAGAGAAGGATTACTGAAAAAACATAACCTAACTTAAGCTGGTGATACACCAAAATGGTTGATCTACTTAGCTTGAGCCTACACTTTCCACCAAGAATACGCTGGCATACACTTCATTTGATATGAGAAACTCTTCTACATCAGTAAGTTAGGGGTCCTCTGGAGATACAGGGAGGAAGAACTATCGGAGGTGTTCTAAGATACACTATGGCAGCGTGTTTACATACACCTATACTTTGCTGTAGACACTTCTGGCAAACCTGCAAAAGAAAAAACTTCACAATACACTAGACATGCTGGAATCGTTCTGTGAAAGCATAAAAAAAAAATGACTTAACACAAAACAAAGCCATAGACATATGCAAAAGTGTAAGCTCAAATGGAGTTAAAAATGCTATCTTGATTCAAGGTAAAATCCGGCAGAGCTCCGCCTTACAAGCCAAGAGATCTTTCTTAAATGAGAGATTACAATATATATAGAGAAAGAGGAAGCAAAGGCGGCCCTTTTTGGAAAAGACTTTGGTGCCCCTCTACAAGTGGTCCATGTGCGTTGAGAGCATTGGGAAGAGGAAGCTGCTTGATAGAGAATGCTGTGTCGGCTCTAGTTTTGATTTTAGGCATTTAAAATATATTAAACGTCATATGTGAAATCACCGTTCACGCCTTTTGTTTGCAAACAACACCGCTCCTTCAAGACATTCACGCGGTTTGTCTGCTCATCAATGCAAAGTGAAAAAAAATAGGTCGCGTCGTTGACCGTTTGTGCTCCTTGATGACCACTTGGCAGAGACTGTTTCAACTGTAGGAGTAACTCGCCTCCCCTTTGCCACCTGGGCTGTTTTGTCCATATTCATAATTTTGTCTCTTCTTGGCTTTGTCTTTTCCTAAAATTTGAGCTTTCGGGGCTATTTTATTGTCCTCTGCTGGCTCTTTGGGCTCTTTCATCAGCAGGTCGCTGAGTTCATTCTTAACTTTTGTCTTTTCCTGGTTTTGTCTTTTCCTCTCGACTCTTTTTGGCAATCTGAGCCCTCGGGGCTATTTTCTATCAATCTTTGGCTCTTTGGGCTCCCTTCTCGGCGGTCTCTTCTTTTTGGCCTTAAGGCCTTTGAATTCTTTCGAGTTCGTGCTCGAGCATTTTAAGGTCAATGGCTATTTTATTGCCATAAAGTTGACGTTTGCGCACCCATCGCCATTTGAAAGCCAATGGCTATCTTGTTGCCCTAAATTTAACGTTTTCGGGGACGTCATTTGACGTCCTGATTCCAACAACTAGTTCATGATGTCCAATTTGACGTCTTCGGGCCCGTCACCCCTTTGAATTCCTTCGGCTTTCTCTTTTCTTCGGCCTTTTCTTTTGGTCTTTTCCTTTGGTCGGGCTTTTGTCCTTGAAACCTCCCGAAGGGAAAGTGTCCCTTTGGGCCTTGAGAAAGGTCCCTTTTTGCGGTTGCCGACAGTCCTCCGCAAGGGCACTTGCCTTTCGGGGTCCTTCGGGTGGCCTTGGTCTTCAAATCCTTCGGACATTTTGTCCGAAGGAAATCTTTCCTGTCTTTTCTACTTGCTGCTTTCTGTTGGGCTTTTCCATCGGGTGAATTCTTTCGGACAAAAAGTCTGAAGGAATTCTTTCAGACTTTTTGTCCGAAAGAATTCGCTTCGTTCAGTTTGCCGCAGGAACTTTTTCGAAAGAATTCCTTGTTCTTTACCTTTTGAATTTCTTCGGACAAAATGTCCGAAGGAATTCTTTCGGACATTTTGCCCGAAGAAATTCAACCTTGTCTTATCTTTTGCCTTAGCATTTCGAAGGAAAGTCGCCCTTTCGATTCCTCCGCAAGGGTTCCCTGCTCTCTGCAAGGGTATTTTTGGGTCCAAAACTGCCCTCCGCAAGGGCACTTGTCCTTCGGGCTTTGGTAGACCCCCTTTGAATCTTCCGACTTGACCCTGAACTTGAACCCCTTTTCGGGGTTCAATGGTTCAACGGTTCAATGGTTCATCACCGTGTCTTGCAAGGAGTCGCATTCATTCAATTGATCGCTTGAACCGAACTGTTTGAACCAAACAACTTGAACTGACTGATTGAACCAGCGGATTGAACCAACTGCTTGAACCAACAAAGGTTCAATGGTTCAACCTTGTTTAAGTTCAACGTTCAAAGTTCAAAACTCTTGGAAAGATCGTGTCATTGAACCCCGACATTGAATCACCTTTTCCAACCTTAAGGAAAAGTGTCTTGAACGTTTTCGGTCTCTTTCCTTGTGAATTTCTTCAGACAAAATGTATGAAGAGCTTTATAAGAGCCTTGCATTCTTTGAGCTGGTTCATCCTTTTGCTGAAAGACTTGTGCAACCCGAGATTTGATCTGGCTTAGAACAACAGGGGAAGGAGACCGATTTCGGCCTGTAGGGCCAAAAATGGTCAACAACAATTGTGTCAGAGTAATTGTAAATTCTTTTGGTATAGAAATAAAGAACAAACTTAATGTAATGTCTCATATCAAGGAGAAAATCCTTGAATTCTCATATCAGTTAGATAAAAAGCCATTACAAGCATTCTTGACAATTCTCAACTATGTAAATAGTTTTTATGCTGATAGTGATGTTGACAAATTGTTTGCAAGAATTATTAAAAGAAAAATCATAAATATAACTGGACTGATGAACATAGTCGAGTAGTCCAGATAATCAGACAGATGGTAACTAGTCTCACTGAACTTCATGTCCTTAAATCAGAAATTTATGTGTTATATACTGAAACTTTAAATATTGTTTGGGGAGAAATTTTATGTTTGCTTATAAGATGAAAAAGAGCATGTTTGTGAATATGTCAATGGAGTTTTTTTAGATGATGTTAAAAAATGGATTTTTTGATAAAAAAATCTATGCAAACAAGAAATGTCTAAAAACATTTGCTTTAAAATTGATGCATGTACCATATTTTGTGATAAAAATTCATTGCACTAGATTTTTGACATTTTAAGAGAAAGATCATGGTAGAAAAAATGGTTGAGGAAAGTATGTTCAATGGAAAGATTATTTCAATTGCTTTAATTGTATTGCTCAATATATTTTTGGTTAAGAAAATGTTGTAACAGATTGGTTAAGCAAAAATTTTGCTTTATCATGCTGGATTGACCACAAGGTCCTAAAAGATTTTAATTTACCATTGAAAAAGTCAACTGTATTAAGTTTTATGCTTTTTCTCTTCTAATTCAAACAAAAAATTCAAGTATGGAGTAATAGAGCACTATCACAGAATATCTAGGCATATAGCACAAAAATTAGTATCTTTGAGGCATGCAGTATAGAATCTTTTGGTTTGCATAATCATCTAATTATCAGAAGATTCAATTTTGAATTATTGTGTCAAAAGTTTGTAGATTTAATTTATAAGCTTAATTATCGGTGGAGTATCAGGGTTGAAGATCAACTAAATGATTATTTAATAAAATTTATGATGCTGTGCGGACCTCTCATACTTCGATTATGGGTCCACACCCACCTGAAAGCTCATCGCATCTACTGTTATCTGAAGACTAGGATGGTATTCAGAAATGGAGATGTGCATGAATTCTCATAGCATTCTCTGTACACCATTTTGGGAATTACAATTTTTTTTAAAATTATGTGTAAATTCAGACTAATAGTGATAGAAGACATTATGCAGTATACTGAAGGATTCCCTTTTGAAGGACAAGGGTCAAATCAATTAAACCCTAATAGCTCATCCTCCTTCGATGATGATCAAAGACCAACATTTGACCCTCAACGTTTTTATTTTCTCTTCTTTATTGACATTTTATAATGCGCATCTTTTTATTTAGTGCGCTTTGCTTTATGTTCATAACTTGTATATTATCTTTAGAGAAATCAGTTACTTTACAGTTGTAAAGCTAAGGATGTGATAAACAATGTTAGCATAGATTCTTATAATCCTCATTCTGTGTTATATATGAGTGTTAGAAAGCATAGTGGGCACCGAGATATTAAGAGTCTAGAGTCTCTAGTAATCTCTGTTTTTAGTCAGTCAAGTTTGAAGAAAGAGTATGCTCTTCACTTGCTTTCGGGATCTTGTGAATCAGAGATTTCTTTTATTTTAAAGAAAGCCTTGAAATCTGTAAGTTTGTTCAATAATCTGAAGTTGTAATCATTTGGCTATTAACCTTCGTCCCTGTTTCTTATAATCACAAACCAAGATCTTGACGAAGTCTGTCTTATTGATATTACAGCGATATGTACGAAGATCTATTATGATCAAGAATTCTAAACTCATTTTATAAGCATTAAATTTATTTGTTGCCTTGTCTAATTCCTGTCTGAGAGCACCAAGTCGTGTTGTTATTGTGATAAGATGTTATTCAGTTCGTTAGTCTTTGGACACCCAAACACACTTGCAGTCCTAGAAAGTTATTGCTGAATGGCAGAATTCTCTTGTGCTACAAATGTTTAAGGATTTAAGATTCTTAATGAGGTAGAACCTAAAGGATACTTCAGTTTAAATTCTCAGAACCCAGGAGAAGAGGTATCTGAAATTGAAAATTTTGAGGTACCTGTTATAAATATAACTGAAGATAGTCTTCCAAGTACTATTGTTAATTTTAAACCTTTTGCTATTCAGCCATCCAGTGTATATAAGAAGTCTCAGTTAAATTTTAAAGGTAAGAATTTATTAGGAAATGTCTTATATAAAATTACTTATAAGTCCTTTGTGAAACCCCGTGTCAAAACCTTTGAAATAACCTTAGAATACAAGCCAAAGAAATATTATCACACATATCTGATCCCTGTCCTTCTTAGGTTTGAAATTGAATATATTAGGAGTTATGAAGATGCACAATTTGTTTATTTTGGCTTGATTCATGTCAACATTGGATCCTTGTTTTCATAAAATATTAACCCTGTGCATTATCTTGCACCCTGAGATCGTCTTCAGTCCAATTTTTCTCATGCCTATCAGCGATCCTGTCTCTCATAGTTAAATGATGGTCATGTTTGTTATGAATTTTGTCCTAATTTGTCAATTAGTGCTCGTGATAAAGGATGCACAGAAGTTAAAGCTGAAAGTTTAGATTGCTGGGGTCTATTCTCTTTTGTATATGGTCTTGAGATGTTTGGACCATTTCAGTATGCTAGTCTTAATATTCAGATTCTATATTCCATGGCATATTAGCCATTGCTATTATAGAAAGTCTTTCATATGCTTGTAGACTAAGTGGTACAGTTTAATTGTAGAAAGATTTAATTAATTCTATTCCTATACCCATAGTTCGTATAAGCGGTTGGGGCAAGTACTCGTCAAGGGGCCAAAATGAATAACCAATGGTTATGACAAAAAATACTTGAATTTATCATTTTTTTTTTGAAATTGCAAAAACAAAATAAATGAAATGAGTCTGTAAGACATTGGGAAAGTGTTTTCTATTAGATTTGAATATAATTAAAGTACAAAATCACATTATTATGTGAATACAACAAAGTCACAAATTACAATGATATTTATAGTCTTATACTAGAATCTACAAGTACAAATTATAATAATCAATAATTTTCTCTTTCTTGCTCTCTGGAAAACTATGGGAGACCGAGAAACTCTAGTCCTCCCATTCGGTTACTCCACTTCGCTCTGTTTAGAATGCTGCACTTACCTCTGTGGCTCCACCTTTGCCTCTGCCTGATTTTCAAGGATGTTTTCCAATCCAATATCTTTTTTTTTTGTTTCAGCTGCACCCTCCATAATTTGCCTCCCAAAATCAACAATCTCTTTTTTTGTGAACATGGGGGCCTTCTCCTGTGCAATCCAGTCGCTGTAGGCATCAATTTCATCTAGATCGATAGGCTCCTCTAATGCATTCTCCAACTTTTTTGTGCAAAGTCGAATGTTGTATTGCACAAAAACTAAGTTATTGAGGCATTAACTCAATTCATTGCGTTTTTTCGTGTGAATGAAATCAAACAAACTCCAATTGCACTCATATGCACAAGCGCTACAAGGTTGAGATAAAATTGGAGGGCTAGCTTTTGACAATTTGAGGTATTTCCACCCCAATCTTCTCACCACGACTTGCAAACAAGATATTCAAAACTTTGTAAGAAATTAATAATTGTAAATATGTAACTGGTAAGGTACACGTAAAGACTTTATTTTGTATTCACTGATGATTGCGTGCCTTTTCTTTGGATAGCTAGTGCTGAATAAAAGAGCCTTCCCCTTGTTTATGGTTTTGCAACTTTGCAATAATGAGGTTCCTCACCTCAACATCAAATTTCATACTTTTGATGCATGTTGAGAGCCTCTCCTTAACCTCTTCACTAGTATCTGTGAAGCTATCAGAGTAGAAAAATTTGGGGTTAAGGTAATACCCCGTTGCATGGATGGGTTGGTGTTTGTTTCATCTCTGATCAATCAACTCCCAAATGGGATTAAATCTATTACGAACGCTTCTATAATAGTTTTAGACAGACTCTTTGGCCCTATCTATGGCTTTATAAATATAACTTTTTAGATTTTGCTTCCTATCCACCAATCACAAAATCCTCACCAAAGGTTTAGACAACTACAAATTTATACACAAATCAAAGTTAGTGTTACAAACATATAGATAAATTATAAAATAAATACTTTAAGTTTAAAAATTTGAAAACAAGAGAAACAACTTGAAATTTAAATTGCAATTTTAAGTTATCTTGACGATCTCTGTAGCTCTTGTTTCGAAGGTCTCATTGAAAATTGTCTTTCCAACTTTCACTCCATCAGTTTTCTTGGAATATGATGAGTCCATCCATGCTTGAGACAAACATTTGCTTTAAAAGAGTCAACAAACTGCAAATATTTTGCAATGTAAGAAAGTTCATTGCAAATCTGGTGACCCTTGTTCGAACAAGTTCTTTTCTCTTGGTGTGCTCTCTCATCAAGTTGAGAATTCAAGGGTGATTGTAGATATATTTTGTTATTTTTCTAGCTTCTTTTACAACTGGTTGCACTTAATCAAATTTGTCTATGTTTTTCAAAAGAAGTTCAAAGCAATGCACTGCACAAGGCCAATGTAAGAAAGTTCATTGCAAATCTGGTGACCCTTGTTCGAACAAGTTCTTTTCTCTTGGTGTGCTCTCTCATCAAGTTGAGAATTCAAGGGTGATTGTAGATATATTTTGTTATTTTTCTAGCTTCTTTTACAACTGGTTGCACTTAATCAAATTTGTCTATGTTTTTCAAAAGAAGTTCAAAGCAATGCACTGCACAAGGTGTCCAAAAGAGAGATGAATGTCTTTGTAAGAAGTATCTCAACCATCATATATGTTGCATTGTTTGTGATAATTTGGACAACATACTCAATGCCCATCTTTAAAACAATTTCCTCTAGCATTAAGCTCAAAGTTTATGCATTTTTTATTTTACGTGATGCATCAATAGATTTAAAAAAAACTTACTATTTGAAAACGTCAAATAGTTGATGAGAGTGTAGTTTTTTTCATTCATCCATCTATTGGAAAGAATGGTGCATCCAAACTCATGCCACAACTTCTTCTAATCTTCGACAATTAGTTTTGCATCTTCAACTACATTTTTGAGCAACTTTTCACTCAAGTCTTTTGGAGAGGGTGTCTTGTATCCTATTCTTGAAACTGTCAATGCTGTAACTAAATATTTGCAATACAGGGTCCTCGTCATGTTGAAGGGAAGGTTGTTGAAGTATCAAAATTTTGCACATGCTTTATTTGCTTTCGTATGCACATGCTTGTTTCATCTTGTAACTTGCAGTGAAAATTGTGTTTCATGTATGTTTTTAGGTACAAAAAATGAATGTAATTGAGTTGAAGTTGGTGAAGATATGCCATGGCATTTGCGTGGACCATGACTAGAGTCCACAATTTTTGTCATCGCTATCGCTTTTTACTATGTCGATGTGGCACCAATGGTTGTTAGGGCTAGGGTTGCTTGCATCCTTGTTCTCTCTAGTTTTTTTTCATCCAGTGATGCAAGTTTTATCAACATCTCTCGTTTTGCCTTTTTAGTGAACAATGGGACAATGTGTGACATCGTGGCAAGGAACATGAAAGATGGTACTTCATGCGATTGATGATTCTTGACATCTTTTTCGAGCAAAAGTTATAAATTGAAATTGTTTGGGACATTCCAACAAGCATGACATAAGCATTGATGCGAGCATTAAGGGGAGCCAATTGGCTACTACGGATTGAATTTGAGCTCGATGTACTATTAGATGCCATTGTTTACTAACGAATACCTTGCAAAACGCAAATATGTTGAAAACATTAAAAAAATTAAAAAATAAAAACATTTAATACAAATTATTAATTAAAATATAATAAATAAATTATAATGATAAACTATTAAACGAAAATTAAAATATATTTATGATTTAAAATTTTAATGAACAAACTGAAAACTATAGTTTATAATGGTTAAAAATAAATAATAAATAAATTGTAATGATAAACAAAAACTAATCATAACGTCAACGATTAAAAAACATTTTCAATCAAAGTTTAAACAAATTTAGACAAATTGTAAATGCCAAACATGAAAATTTGACAGAATGCATAAAATTAAAACGAAATGCATCAAATTTGTATACTAAAATTAAAAATATTTATCAAACATGTTTTTAATTAAATTACAACTCCTTTACATATTTAGTGCATTTGTTTTTGCATTTGTTTAGTGCATTTGTTTTTTAAATTTTCACTAAGCATTTGTTTAGTGCATTTGTTTTTTAAATTTTCAAACATGTAAAAGAATTGTAATTTAATTAAAAACATGTTTGATAAATATTTTTAATCTTAATATACAAATTTGATGCATCCATTTTAATTTCATGCATTCCGTCATGAAAACTATAATTTATAATGGTTAAAAATAAATAATAAATAAATTGTAATGATAAACAAAAACTAATCATAACATCAACGATTAAAAAACATTTGCAATCAAAGTTTAAACAAATTTAGACAAATTGTAAATGCCAAACATGAAAATTTGACAGAATGCATAAAATTAAAACGAAATGCATCAAATTTGTATACTAAGATAAAAAATATTTATCAAATATGTTTTTAATTAAATTACAATTCTTTTACATGTTTAGTGCATTTGTTTTTTAAATTTTCAAACATGTAAAGGAATTGTAATTTAATTAAAAACATGTTTGATAAATATTTTTAATCTTAGTATACAAATTTGATGCATCCATTTTAATTTCATGCATTCCGTCAAATTTCATGCATTTCGTCAAATTTTAGTGTTTAGTATTTATAATTTATGTCTAATTATTTTAAAACTTTTTAATCATTGACGTTATAATTAGTTTTCGATTATCATTACAATTTGTTTTCTGTTATTTTTAACTGTTATAGATTATAGTTTTCAATTTGTTCATTAAAATTTTAAATCATAAATGTATTTTAGTTTTCGTTTAATAGTTTATCATTATAATTTATTTATTGTATTTTTATTAATAATTTGTATTAAATGTTTTTATTTTTTAATTTTTTAATGTTGTTTTTAATATGTTTGCGCTTTGCAGGTTATTCGTTAGTAAATAATGGCATGCGGTATTGCATCAAGTTCAAATTCAATCCGTGGTAGTCAATTGACTCCTAATGCTCGCACCAATGCTTGGAAGTATGCCACACGAGTTTGAATGTCTTAGACAATTTCAATTTATATCTTATGCTCGAAGAGGATATTAGGAGACATCAATTGCATGAAGTACTATCTTTCATGCATTCCTTCTTACAATGTCACACTTTGTCTTATTGTCACTGAAGAGATAAAATGAGAGATGATGGTGGAGCTTGCATCACTAGACGAAAATAAATTAGAGAAGGCAAGGATGCAAACAACCTTAACAATGACCATTAGTCCCACATTGGCAAAAGAAGCGACAATGATGATAAAAATTGTGGGCTCTAGTCGCGGTCCATACAAATGTTATGGCACATCTTCACTAATTTCGACTCAGTGGCATTCATTTTGTGTCTAGATACACCTCTGGAGCACAACTTTCATTGTAAGCTACATGATGAAACAACAAAGTACATGTGAAAGTAGATAAAGTTTGGGCAAATTTCTGATACTTAAACAATTTTTTTTTAACATGTCGAGGACCCTGTACTGAGATTATTTAGTTACAAGATTGACAGTTGTAGGGAAAGGGTACAAGACGGTTTTCTAAAAGACTCGAGTAATAAGTTCAAGAATGCAGTTGAAGATGCAAAGCTAATTGTCGAAAATCAAAAGAGGTAGCGTAAGTTTGGATGCACTATTATTTTCGATAGATGTTCAGATGGAACGAATCACTTTTATCAACTTTTGGCGTCTTCAAATGGTGAGCTAGTTTTTTTTAAGTCTATTGATGCATCAAGTAAAATAAAAAATGCAAAAACTTTGAGCTTGATGTTAGAAGAGGTTGTTTTAAAGGTGGGCATTGAGAATATTATCCAAATTATCATAGACAATGCAACAACATATGTGGCGGTTGGGAGACATTTTAGAGAGACATCTATCTCTCTTTTGAACACCTTGCGTGGCTTATTGCTTTGACTTTTTTTTGGAGGACATAGACAAACTTGATTGGGTGCGACAGTTGAAGAAGTTAGAGAAATAACAAAATATATTTATAAACATTCTTAGGTTCTCAACTTGATGAGAGAGCACACCAAGGTAAAAGAGCTTGTTTGAGCAAGGGTCACTAGGTTTACAATGAATTTTCTTATATTGCAAAGTATTTGTAGTTTGTTGACTCCTTTGAAATAGATATTTGTCTTAAGTATGGATGGACTCATCTTATTTCAAGAAAGTTGATGGAGTTAAAGTTGAGAAAATAATTTTTCAGTGAGACATTTGAAACAAGAGCTACAAAGATCGTCAAAGTAACTTGAAATTGTAATTTAAATTTCAAGTTTATCTTGTTTTCAATTTTTTAAACTTAAAATATTTATTTTATAATTTATTTATATGTTTGTAACATTAACTTTAATTTGTTTATAACTTTGTAGTTCGAGCTTTTAGTGAGTGTTTTGCGATTGGTGGATTGAGAGTAAAATCTAATAGGTTATATTTATAAGGTCATGGATAAGGCTAAAGAGGTTGTCCAAAACTATTACAAAGGGGATCGTGCTAGATTTGATCCCATTTGAGAGTTGATTGATTAAAGGTCGAACAATCAATTCAAACAACTCATCCATGCAACAGTTTGCTACTTTAACTCCAATTTTTTTTACTCCTATAGCTTCACAGATGCTAGTGGAGAGGTTATGGAGGGGCTCTCAACATGCATTGAGAGTATGATACCCGATGTTGATGTGAGGGACTTCATTATTGCAAAATTGCAGAACTATAAGCAGAGAAGGGGAAGGCTCTTTTCTTACACACTAGCTATTCAAAAGAGAGGCACGCAATCATTAGGTAATACAAAATGAAGTCTTTACTTGTACGTTACTAGTTACATATTTTCAATTATTATTTTTTTACAAAGTTATGAATATCTTGATTGCAGGGTCATGGTGAAAAGATTGGGATGGAAATACCTCAAATCTTTAAAGACTAGTCATTTGGATTTTATTTCAACCTTGTAGCGCTTCTGGATGTGAGTGCAATTGGAGTTTGTTTGACTCCATCCACACGAAGAAACACAAGTTGAGCCAACAATACCTCAATGACTTGGTTTTTTGTGCAATATAACCTTCAACTTCACACAAAGAAGTTAGATAACGCATTAAAAGAGTTTATCGATCTAAATAAGTTAGATTTCTACAACAATTGGATTGCACAGAAGGAGGCCTTAATGTTTACAGAGGAGATTGTTGATTTCGAGAGGCAAGCTATGGAAGGTGTAGCTGAAGCAGAAAAAGAGATTGGATTTAAGGATATTTTTGAAGATGAGGCAGAGACAGAGATGGAGCCACAGAGGCAAGTGCAGCGTTATAGACATAGCGAGGCAGGACAGTCGAGTGGGAGGACTAGAGTTTTTGTTTCCCTTAATTTTCTAGAGAGCAAGGAAGAAAAAATTATAGATTATTGTAATTTGTACTTGTAGATTTTTGTATAAGATTATAAGTATCACTGTAGTTTGTGACTCTGTTGTATTCGCACGATTATGCGATTTTGTATTTTATTTGTGTTCAAATTTAATAGAAAACACTTTTTCAACATTTTACAAACTCATTTCATCTATTTTGGTTTTGCAATTTCTTAATTTTTTTGATAAATTCAAGTTTTTTTGCCTTTGACGGTTATTTCACTGAGCAGGTCAAATATCCATCGGTTACCCATTTTGGCTCTTTAGCGAGTACTCGTCTCAATCGGTTATGCGAATTATTGCTGTGATAGTACGATCTGCACCCACATGGGATGAGAATCTCCTTTGTCATGAAGATCTTTATACAAAAAAAGTGAAGAAATATATGATGCAAAAGTCAGCCATTGAATGGAAACCTGTCCAATAAATAATGAGATGGGGAGAAGAATCAGATTGGGAGGAAGGACTCCATACTACCAGATAATGTTCAGAATGTTCAGACTTTGTCAAATGCAGATTGGTATGTTTAGCCACTTTTGTGTCAATAGAACCAAACTCTGCATAGATAACTTAGTTGATCAATTGCAAGGATGCACAATTTGTTGTAATTAAGATAAATGATAAGCAAATCAATGCTCAAGTTGATATAGGGGCTTCTTTTTCATTTTATAAATCTGTTGTGCTAGATGATTGGGAAGAATTGGATGAGAAACATAGTTATAAGTCCTTAGACATCCAAATAAATGAGTTTATTTGTAACAAGTATAAGCATCAAGAACTCATGATTATATAGAATATAACTTTTTATTGTGATTGTTTTGCTTATGATTAGTTGCTAGTAGATTGTTTACTAAGAGGAGCATTTATAGACCAATATTCACCATATGGTAGCATCCCTAAAAGTGTTTTGTTTACCATTTATAAAAAAAAAATCAGAGCTCCTAGATTAGTCTATGCCACAGAGCAATATTTTAGCAATACAACTTTTAATCAAGCATCAAATAACTCTGTTTTAAATGAAATTGTATAAATAGGACAAAAGATTAAAAAAAATATACGTTCCAATGATTTTCAAAAGTTTTAGAACAAATCAATGTCTACCATGGAAATTAACCTGGTAGAAAGAAAATAGATGAAAATACGAAAGAAGATTCTTATCCCTGAACTTGATTATCAAGATATGGAAAAAATTGTTAAAAAATTATTAGATATTAGTTTAATTGAGTCTAGCACATCTCTTTATTGCTGCTATGCATTCATGGTCAATAAACATTCAAAGCAAACAATGGATAAAAAGAGAATGGTGATAAATTAGAAGCCATTACTCTAACATATCTGTATTTCATTTTCAATAAGTCTTATTTATTTTAGACAGTTGCAAATTGTAAATACTTTTCTCAGTGTGATTGCAAATTAGGATTCTATCAGATCAAAGTTAAAGAGAAAGATCGACTTAAAACAACATTCAATTGTCTGTTGGTCATTTTCAGTGAAAAATATTGCCTTTTGGTCTTATGAATGCACTTGCATGCTTCTAGAGTTTTATGGATAAGATTTTTTCAAGTATGACATAATTCCTGTGTATATATTGATGACATTTTGATTTTCAATTAGACATTAGAAGATCATTTGCGACATTTGAAAAAATTCTATGAGACTGCTGTAAAAATTGGTCTAGTGTTTTCTGAAATTAAAATACAGTTGTGTCAGACTAATTGTAAATTTTTTTGGTATAGAATTAAAGAAAAACAAATTTAAGGTATTGTCTCATATCATGGAGAAAATTCTTTAGTTTCCATATAAGTTAGATAAAAAGCCATTACAAGCATTCTTGGCAATTGTCAACTATGTAAATAGTTTTTATGTTGATAGTGGTGTTGACATATATTATTTGCAAGAATTATTAAATAAAATCATAAATATAATTGGACTGATGAACATAACAGAGCAGTTTAGATAATCAAACAGAAGGTAACTAGTCTCTTTGAACTTCATGTCCGTAAATTAAAAAATTGTGTTATATATTAATGCTTCAGATATTGCTTGGAGAGGAATTTTATGTTGCTTAGAAGATAGAAAAACGCATGTTTGTGAATATGCTAGTGTCAGACTATGTTAAAATGTGGACTACTTCTGATAAAAAAATCTATATAGTCAAGAAATGTTTGGAAAAATTTGTTCTAAAATTGATTCGTGTACCACATTTTGTGAAAAAAATTGATTACATTGGATTTTTGACATTCAAAGAGAAAGATCATGTTAGAAAAGAGAGTCGAGGAAAATATTTTTGATGACAAGATTATTTCAATCACTTTAATTATATTGCTTATTATATTTCTGGTCAAGAAAATGTTGTAGCAGATTGGTTAAGCAAAAATCTTGTTTTATCATGCACAGATTGACCACAAGGTCCTCAAAGACCTCAATTTACCATTGAAAATGTAAAATGTATCAGGTTTGATGCTTTCTTTTCTAATTCATACTTAAATTTTCAAGGATGGAGTAATATAGCGCTATCACAAAATATTCAGGCATATAACACAAGAATTAATATTTTCTGAAGTATGCAATATAGAATCTTTTAGTTTGCATAATCATCTAACTATTAGAAGTTTAACTTTTGAATTATTGTATCAGATGTTTGTAGACTTAATTTACAGACTTAATTATCAGTGGAGTATCGGGATTGAAGAACTGAATGATTATCTAATAATTTGTGATATTGTGCAGACTTCTCGTACTTCGATTATATGGTCCACACCTACCTAAAAGGCTCATCACATCTACTGTAATTCGAAGAAGACTAGAGTGGGATTCAAAAATGCAGATGTGCATTAATTCTCATAGCACTCTCCATATATCATTTTGGGAATTACAATTCTTCTTCAGGTTTACATGAAAATTCAAAGCAATAGTGACAAAAGACATCATGCAGTATGCTGAAAGATTACTTTTTAAAGGACAAGGGTCAAATCAATTAGATCCTAATAGCTCATCCTCATTCGATGATCGGAGATTGGTACCTAATCTTCAACGTCTTTATCTTATCTTTTCTTCATCGACATCTTTATAATGTGCATCTTTTTGTTTAGTGCTCTTTACTTTATGTCTATATCCTGTACATTATCTCGAGAGAAATTAGTTACTTTATAGTTGTAAAACTAAAGATGTGATAGACAATGTTGGCATAGATTCCAATAATTCTCATTCCTTGTGCTATATGAATGTGAGGAAGCATAGTGGGCATCGAGATATTAAGAGTCTAAGCTTGAAAAAAGACCCTAGTATTATGCAATGTTTCTTCTAATTTATTCCACCAGAGTCCAACAATGCGCCAAAAACATTTAATGGCTAGACCAACAACAATAGTTTCATCCATTCCACTAGCAGTGGCTATGGACTCAAAACAGTTACACCAATTAATAATTTCATGATATGGATTAAGAAGATCATCAATATTCAAGTACCATGGTTGGATAGGAACATAACCTCTTTGCATTAGGGATTTGGATTGTTCAACTTTCTTTTCTACAAGCTTACTCGGCTTATCTTGATGTTTTTCAACCAAGGCTGCATGTAACCTAAGACCAAAATTTAATTTCTGCAAACCTTGCTCAAAGGTTGAAGGTAAAACCAATGGTTCTTTTTGTTTTCTTTTTTCTTCCTTTTCTAACCAAGTAATACTTTGGACATGCTCGTCAAATTGGCTATATATATTATGTACAGATCTTGACATATTATTTATAGAACCTTAAATACTATCAATCTCATCAACAAATGAATGAACAATATTTATCTACATGATCATATACAGTTTGGACTGAATTTTTAAGATATGATACAAAATTATTAATATTATGAACAATATCCATGGTTGTTCTAATTCTCTGTACATCACGACATATATCATCAAGATTCTCTTGAAAGTGAATTGAATTTGACAATATAGTTTGTGTTTAAATTCATTTGATGGCTCCTTTTCTTTAGCTTTACTGGGCTGAAAGACATAAGAAAAATAATATAATTTTCCTTCTTTAGATTTATGATAACATTTTAGTGGAGGCCATCATCCACCTCTATAGAAAGTAAGATCATCTTCGTGATAAAATTCAAGGGTTTTATCCCTATGTAATGTAGACAGACAAAAAGGGAAACTTTTCTTCACCTTGATTAATCTGCTCATCTTTTAGCTCAACAACTAGATTATCTTTTCTGGTACTTTTGCTACACTGTCTAGGAAAACTGTGTCTAAGATATTCTTTATGCTGAGATGAAATATTATGGTATAAACTCCTAGGCAAGATGTGGCGTTTATTTCCATCAACAGAATGAACAAATTTTGACGGATGCGTATCTTTAGGCATGACATACTTTAACCAATCAAGTTTCCATTCAGTAGGTACAGGTATAGAATTAATTAAACCTTTCTGCAACTGAACTGTACCATTTAATCTTCGAGTATATGGAAGACTTTCTATAATAGTAGGGTGGGTAGTATTTGTCATGAAATACATAATCTAAATATTAAGACTAACATACTGAAATGGTCCAAACATCTCAAGACCATATACAGAAGAGAATAGACTGCAACAATCTAAACTTCCAACGTTAACTTCTGTGCATCATTTATTACGAGCATTCACTGACAGATTAAGACAAAATTCATAACAAACATGACCATTTAACTGTGAGAGATTGGATCACTGACAGGAATGAGAAAAGTTTGATTGACGGCGATCACAGATTGCAAGATAATGCACAGGCTTAATATTTTATAGAACTAAGGGGTTAATGTTGACACGAATCAAGCCAAAATGAATAAACTGTACATCTTCATGCCCCTGATATATTCAATTTCAGAACTGGGAAGGATAGGAATCAGATTTATTTGGTAACTTTTTTTTTGCTTGTATTCTAAGGCTATTTCAAAGGTTTTGACACGGGGTTTCATAAAGGACTTATAAGTACTTTTATACAAGACCTTTCCTAATGAATTATTGCCCTTAAAATCTAACTGAGACTTCTTATATACACTGGATGATTTAATATTAGATGTTTAAAAGTAACAAGAGTACTTGGAAGACTATCTTCAGTGATATTTATAACAGGTACTTCAAAAATTTCAGCGTCAAATACCTCTTCTCCGGGGTTCTAAGAAGCCAGATTGAAATATCCTTCAACCTCTGCGTCATTAAGAATCTCAAGTCCTTGAACATCTTTAGCACGAGAAAATTCTATCATTCTTCAACAATAGCTTTCTGGGACTACGAGTGTGTCTGGGTATCCAAAGACTAACGAGTAGAATAATGCCACAATAACAACACAACGGCTTGGTGCTCTCAGACAGGAATCGAACAAGGCAACATATAAATTAAATGCTTATAAAATGAGTTTAGAATTCTGGATCAGGATAGGTTTTCTTCTTTGTGCGGATGGATCTAATACCAATAGGATAGACTTCATCAGAATCTTGGTTTGTGATTATAGAAAACAACGATAGACGCTAATGACTGAATGGTTACATCATATTATTGAACAAACTTACTGATTACAAGGCTTCTTTTACAATAGAAGAAATTTCTGATTAACAGGATCTCGAATGCAAGTGAAAAGCATACTCTTTCTTTAGACTTAATTGATTAAGTGCAAAGATTACTAGACTCTAGACTCTTAATATCTCGATGCCCACTACGCTTCCTAACACTCACATATATAACACAAGGAGCGATGATTATCGGAATCTATGTCGACATTGTTTATCACATCCTTAGCTTTATAGAGGTAAACTAACCGATTTCTCTAGGGATAATTAACGTGATATAGACATAAAGTACAACGCATTAAATAAAGTGATTCGCATTATGAAGATGACGATGAAAAGAGATAAGATAAAGACGTTGAGGGCGAAGTGTCAATCTCTGGTCATCATCAGATGAGGATGAGCTATTAGTGTCTTATTGATTTGACCCTTGTCCTTAAAAAAAAATCTTTCAACATATTGCATGTCTTCTATCCCTATTAGTCTGAATTTACACGTAATCTTAAAGAAGAATTGTAATTCTCAAAATGGTGTATGGAGAGTGTTGTGAGAATTTATGCACATCGGTATTGTTGAATCCCATTTTAGTCTTCTTTGAATTACAGTAAATGTGATGAGCCTTTCAGGTAGTGTGGACCATATAATTGGAGTATGGAAAGTCCGCACAACATCACAAATTTTATTAGAGAATCACTCAACTGTTCTTCAATCTTGATACTCCATCGATAATTACCCTTGTAAATCAAGTCTGCAAATTTTTGACACAATAATTCAGAATTTAGTCTTTTAATAGTTAGATGATTATGCAAATTAAAAGATTCTATATTGCATGCCTCAAAATATATTAATTCTTGTGCTATATGCTTGGATATTCTGTGATGGTGCTCTATTACTCCATACTCGAAGATTTCTATCTAAATCGGAAGAGAAAGAACATCAAACTTGGTACATTTTATCTTTTTAATAATAAATTGAGGTTTTTGAAGACCTTGCAGTTGATCCATGCATGATAAAACAAATTTTTTGCTTAACCAGTTTGTTACAACATTTTTTTGGCCAAAAATACGCGAAGCAGTATAATTGTAGCGATTGAAATAATCTTGCCATCGAACATACTTTTGTTGACTATTTTTTCTACCACGATCTTTCTCTTTGAATGTTAAAAATATGGCCCAATCAGTTTTTATCACAAAATGTGGTACATGCATTAATTTTAAAGCAATTTTTTTCAGACATTTCTTGATTGCATAGATTTTTTTATCAGAAGAAATCCATTTCTTAATATCATATGAAAAAACTCTACTGGCATATTCACAAACATGCTCTTTTCCATTTTCTAAACAACATAAAATTTCTTTCCAAACAATATTTGAAGCATCAATATGTAACACATAATTTTCTAATTTAGGGACATGAAATTCAGGGAGACTAGTTACCTTATGCTTGATTATCTGGATTGCTCTACTATGTTCATTAGTCGAATTATATTTACGATTATTTCTTTAATAATTTTTGCAAATAATATCTGTCAACCCCATTATCAACATAAAAATTATTTATATAGTTGAGAATTCTCAAGAATGTTTGTAACTGCTTTTTATCTATAACTAATCTGAGAATTCAAAGATTTTTTTTTGATATGAGATTGTACTTTAAGTTTGTTGTTTTTTACTTTTATACCAAAAGAATTTACAATTAGTCTGACACAACTGTATTTTAGCTTCAAAAAGTACTATCCCAGTTTTTTCAGCAGTGTCATAATTTTTTTTCAAATATTGCAAATATTCTTCTAATGTTTGATTGAAAATCAAAATGTCATCAATATATATATATAGAAGAATTCCATCATACCTGAAAAAATTTTATCCATAAAATGTTGAAAGTATGTAGGTGCATTCATAAGACCAAAAGACATTACTTTTCACTGAAAATGACCAAAATGACAACTGAATGTTGTTTAAGTCGATCTTCTTTTTTGACTCTAATGTAATAGAATCTTAATTTGCAATCAAATTGAGAAAAATATTTACAATTTGCAACTTTTTGAAATAAATAAAAACTTATCAGGAATGTGATACATATATGGTAGAGTAATGGCATTTAATGGCTTGTAATTTATCATCATTCTCTTTTTACTTTTTTTTTGCTTTGAATGTTTATTGACTATGAATGCATAGCAACAATAAAGAGATGTGCTACGCTCAATTAAACTAACATCTAATAATTTTTTAATAGCCTTTTTGATATCTTGATGATCATGGGCAAGGATATGAATCTTTTTTCATATTTTCATTTGTTTTCCTTTTACCAAGGTAATTTCCATGGTAGGCATTGATTTGTTTCAAAACTTTTGAGGGTCATTGGAACATATATCTTCTTTTATCTTTTGTCTTATTTTTGCAATTTCATCTAGGACAAATAAATCTGGTGCTTGACTAAAAGCTGTATTATTTGGATATTGCTGTGGCATAGACTAATCTAAGAGCTGTGATTCTTTTTTCATTAATGGTAAACAAAACACTTTTAGGTGTGCTACCATATGGTGAATAGTAATTTATAAATGCTCCTCTTAGTAAACAATCTACTGACAACTGATCATGAACAAATAAATGACAATAGAAAATTATATTCTATATATTTATCGGTTCTTGATGCTTATATTTGTTACAGGTAAACTCGTTTTCTTGGATGTCTAAGGACTTATAATTATGTTGCTCATCTAATTCTTCTCAATCATCTAACACAGGATTTATAAAATGAAAGAGAAGCGCCAGTATCAATTTGAGCATTAATTTGTTTATCATTTATTTTAATTGAAACAAATTGTGCATACATGCCATTGATTCACTGAGTTATATATGCAGGGTTTGGTTGTGTTGGCACAAGGGTGGCTAAACATACCAATTTGCATTTGATAGGGTCTAAACATTCTAGGCATTGTCTGTTAGGATGGAGACCTTCATTAGACTCTGATTCTTCTTCCCATCTCATTCTATTCAAACAATAAATATAGTATTATAAATATGATCTATAGTTTACTAATATAAAATAAAAAAATATATAAATATTTAGTTAAAAAAACTTTAAATTATTAAAAAAACAAATGACAAAATAAAATGAAAAAAAAAATATATCAAAATATAAAGTAGAAAATATATATATATATATATATATTGATTAAATATAACAAAACATAAATTATAAATTAAAATATTTAAAAATTAAACTAAAAGAGAATTTAAAATATTAAAAATAAAAAGTAGTGTTACAAAACATTAAAAAAAAAAAAAATATTAATCAAAAAAATAAAATAAACAAATAAAAAAAAATGTAAAAAAAACAGTAGTAATCGTTGAACATTAACTAGATCTTACTCTGCTTCTTCTACTCCCTTTCGTTCTTTCTGAGCCTTCTATTTCTCTACGGTCTCTTGTGATTCCAACGCCTCTTGAGTTGGAGAAAGCAGGGTTGATTGTTTCCTGGAGTCCTCTTGCTGCTCCTATTGCTCCTCTAGTTGTTGTCGCTTGGTTGATGAAGGGTTTTAACTTCGGATCTGGTTCTTTGGGTTATAATGCAACTATTAGGGCTAAAACCTTGACTCAAAATGTCTCGGGTTCTGACACAACTATTTGTTCTTCTACTCTATATAAATTATAACTTAGGTTTTGCTGCTGTTGGCTCGTCTGGGGACCATCGACTCTCGTATGGCGACTATTTGTTCAACAGTCAATGCGTTCAACACGTATGCTCCTCTATTCGAATTTCACGTGTACTTTACAGACAATGTCAAGCAGTGTTAAAAAGTGCTGAGGAGGGTTTTTTCAATGCATTTTTTTTGTTGAACATAACCAAACTTTACCGAACTTTTTTGTTGCATCAGAAATGCGACGAATTTGGAACTTCATGCAAGAAAAACACCGTGCCTTGTGACATAGAGCTGCATAGGTATATCAGGGAAGAGCAACTTTATAGTGATTTCATTGCTTCACTTTATCAATGAGTGTAAAACCTTTTAATACCTTGGTGTTTTGTACCATGTAGGACATGGAATGATTCAAACTAGGGCACAAATGTGGAAGTGCAAAAGTTTCTAAAACAAAACTAGTTTTGGATATAGGCATTCCAGAAATTTAGGAATTTGGGAAATAATGTGTACATGCATGTTCTTGAGTGTGCAACATAGATCAAATATACTAGGTTACTTACATTTAAGGCAGGCAGTAATAGGAAAAAATAAAAAGGACTACTATAATTTATTACATTCACGACATGATAGGAAATTGAAATACTCACCTACATCTTTGATTCAAGACAAGGTCATCATCATAGTATTAAGACATAGACTCGGCAAAAAGACTATGTTGAAACTCAACATAACTTGGTAGATTAAACTCTGTTAAAAGTTACTCAAGGTTATCCAAAAATTTGACAATTTTTTATCCGACAATTTCACCATGGTGGGACTTAGCAAAAGTTTTGTTCTTATTGGGAATGCTCTTATGGGATTTTGATGGACAACCTTCTCAACCATCCTTAACAGTGGGCTTTTGACCAACTATTGTGGAAGTTGCTATCGCATCACCTTTGGGGTTGAATAGGATTGAATTTATAAATTTTCAATTATTTTTGTTTATTTTCCTCATTTTGTCTCTGCAGGTCCAAGCAGTGCACTGATTACAACCTTTTTTAGAATGTAGAAATGGGCTCCATCTCACCGAGATGAAAAGTTTTTAGTTAGGCTCTGATGCCACTGTAACTTATCAACTTTTATGTTTAGATATGGACATATATGAAACTATTTATCGGATTGTTAGTATGTAGTGCATCCTTAGTCGTGCGCTAGGGGACTTCGATGATTAAGCTTAAGCATTGTCAGCGCAATGCGAGATTGTAGAAGAGAGGATGCAACTATTACCAAATTTCCATGGAGACCTACCTCAAATGCTTTGATTTGTCATTATTACTCCACATAAAAATGTGTTCCACAGGGGTGAGTTCATTAGAATTTAGAGTAATGTGTCACCTAGGGGATGTGGAATTGGGATGACTAGGGGATGGCCCCTATTCTTGTTTCCCATAAGACCCTGTCCTTACATGGGATGCCCTCTGAGAAAAAAAAGTAATATGCGTCAAAAATGAAAACAACACCTAATGTCACAGTCCTAAACGCTAAATAGTTTTCTATATGGCCTTTTGCATAGTGACGATGGCATTTCAATTTTGTATTGTGGCTTTGTTTCGAGCTTGTGAGTATTTTTCTTGGAGTAGCAAAAATACCTCGTTTGAGCTGCTTGCATGTGTGAAAGTTTGTATTCTTGTGGAAATTTGAACTGTTTAGTGAAAGTTCCCTACATTTGTCTTCTATTTTCCAATGTTGTCTCTCCTCAGACCATAAAAGAATACTTTCTGTATGTTTGTTTCTCAAACAATTTTGAAGTTTGTCTCTCCTTAGACGAAATTGATTCCAGCTCAGAAAAATTCAACATCAGCTTTGATTATTATTTTTCATCTTTGCACTGGATGATCCTTGCTTGTGATTGTTTAGTGCTGAACATTTGACTCTCATCAAATCGACTCCTAGCTCTAAATGTTTCACTTTTAGATGTGATTTTTGGAGCATAGGTATAGTGGAGAAGAGCAATTCTGTAGCAATTCCATTGCCTCACTTTATTGATGATTGTAAAGCATTTTAGTGCCTTGATGCTTTGTACCATGAAGGATATGGAATGATTCAAACCGGGGCAGAAATATCAAAGTGCAAAAGAATCTAAAACAAAACCAATTTTAGATACAGGCATTACAGAGATTTAGGAATCCGAGAAACAGTGTGTGCATGCATGGTTCACATACTCGTACTCAGCAAACAAAAAAAAATTGACTCAGGAAATACTCACCAATACTCGACAACTTAGAAAAATACTTAAATTTTGTTTAAAAAACATAAATTTTATAGAAATAATAGTTACAAAATGTATCAAATGAGTCTGTAAAACGTTGAGGAAGTGTTTTCTATTAGATTTGAATACAAATAAAATACAAAATCGCATAATTCTGAGAATACAACAAACTGATACTTATAAATTTATGATGATTGTCATTGAAAATCAACATCATAAATTACATATCAATGCAAGTTACAAATTATACGAATCTACAATTTTCTCTTTCTCGTTCTAATGAAAAATATGAGTTTTTGAGAGGGTTTAGTCTTCGCATTTTGCTACTACTTCTTGCTTTGCCTAAAAGGTTACGTCTGCTGCTCCACCCTGGTACCAGATGGCAATGACTCCTCCTTTGCCTCATATTTGACAACATTTACAAGGATGTCATCCAATCCAATCTCCTCTGCTTCTATTGTATCACTATCTACACCCTACATAGCTTGCTACATGAAATCAACAATCTTGTGCTTTGTGAACAAGGGGGTCTTCTCATACTCTGTAGTCCATTCACTATAGGGATCGATTTCATTCAAATCAATAGGCCCCTGTGATGTGTCCTCCATTTTTCTTGTGAGAATCAAAATGTTGTATTGCACAAAAACTAGGTCATTGAGGCATCGTTGAGTCAACTCATTGTGTTTCTTCATGTGAATGGTGTCAAACAAACTCCTGATGTGCTCACATCCATAAGTGCTACACGGTTGAGATAAAATTTAGAGGGCTAGCTTTTGAAGGTTTGGGGTATTTCCACCCAAATCTTCCCATCACAAACCTGCAAACAAGATATTCAAAAGTTTGTAAGGAATTAATAATTGTAAATTTGTATCTTGTAAGCTATAAGTAAAGACTTAAATTTTTATTACTTAGTGTCTAGGTGGATCTCCCTCAGATAACTAGTGCCAAAAAAAAGAGCCTCCCCTACCCTGCTTGTAGTTATACAACTCTAAAATAATGAAGTCTCTCACCTCAACATCAGGGGTCATCTCTCAATGCATGTTGAGAGGCCCTCCACAACCTCTCCATTAACATCTGTGAAGCCATTGGAGTAGAAAAACTTGAGATTAAGGTAGTACCTTGTTGTATGAATGGGTTGGTGGAGTTGATTGTTTCATCTCCGATCAATTATCTCCCAAATGGGATCAAATATGTCTTTATTCTCTTAAGAAAAGTTTTGCATGGTTTCTTTGGCCCTATCCATGGCCTCATAAATGTATCTCATTGGGTTTTGCTCTCCATTTGCCAAGCACAAAACCCTCACCAAAGGCTCTGACACCTACAAAGTTACAAACATATCAAAGTTACAAACCTACAAATAAAGTAAATACTTTAAAATATTGAAAATAAAGGTATCGAATTGGAACTTGAAGTTAGCTTGACAATCTCTATAGCTCTCTTTGCGAAGGTATCATAAAAAATTGTCTTTGAGGTCCTTTCTCCATCGAGTTTCTTTGAATATGTTGAGTTCAGTCTTGCTTGACTCACAAGTCTTGTGATCCTTGTTCGCAAAAGTTCTTTCCTTCTGGTGCGATCTTTCATCAAGTTGAGAACACAAGTGTGATGATAAATGTATTTGGTGATGTTTATGGTGCTTTCTAAAACCGGTCTCACCCAAAGTATTTTGCCTATGTCCTCCAAAATAAGGTCAAGGCAATAAGGAGCACAGGGGGTCCAAAAGAGTGATGCATGCTTCTCCTTAAGCAGTCTCCCAATGGCCACATAGGCTGTTGCATTGTCAGTGACAACTTGCATAATATTTTTGATGCCCACCTCTAAAACAATCTCCTCAAACATCAGGGTCAAAGTTTTTGCATTCTTTACTTTGTTAAAGGCATCAATTGACTCCAAAAAAACCATCTCACCATTTGAAGCCACTAAAAAACTGATGAGGGTGTGGTTCCTTCTATCAGTGCACCCCTTTGAAAGAATGGTGGATCCAAACTTTCGCCATTGCTTCTTTTGATCTTTGATTGACTTTATATCTTTAACAGCATCCTGGAGCAAACTCCCACTTAAGTCTTTTGGAGAGGGTGCTTTGTACCCTTTCTTTGTATCTGTCAATGCCATCACCAAACACTCCCAGTATGGGCTCTTCGTCACGTTGAAGGGAAGGTTGTTGTAGTACTAAAAATTCGCACTTGCCTTATTTGCTTCCACGTGCATCTCCTTGTTCCACTTTGTACTTTGCAATGAAGGTTGTGCCCTAGGTATGTTTTTAAGTACAAAAAAACCGACTGGGTTTTGCTTGAACTAGATGAGGTGGATGTACCTCGTATGCGTGGACCATGACTAGAGCCAACAATCTTTGTCATATCTATCTCAGTTTCCACTGTCAATGTTAGAGCAATAGTTGTTTGTACCCTTACCTTCCTAGCTTCTTCTCATCCAACAATGCAAGCTTTACATTCATCTCTTGTTTTGCCTTTTTTGTGGTATTGGGACACAACATAACATCGTGGCAAGGAATGCATGCGATATGGTAGTTGAGGTGATTGATGCCTCTAGAAATCTTCTTCGAGCAAAATGTAAAAATCACTCCCTTGGGGTGGTCCACCCTGTATGACATACTTCCAAGCAACGGTACGACTTTTAACAGTATGGCTACCACTTGTTAACGCTGACCTTAATGCAGTGTTGTATGCCATTGTATGCTAACGGTTAACCTGCAACATGTTTAAATGCAAAAAAAATGAAAATAAGATTTAAAAAAAATGTAAACCATAAAGTTATAAATATAAACGCTAAACCCTATGTATACAAAAAAATGTAAACCATAACGCTGTAAATATAAACGCTAAACCCTATGTATACAAAAAAATGTAAAAACGATATCCAAAAAAAAACCTAAACCATAAATTTGTAAAACTAAACCCAATAAATAGGTAAAAACCAACAATGTTATTCATAAATTATGAAAAACTAGCGTAAATCATGAATAATAATTATGGAATTGAGGAATGATTGTAAATTTGCCAAATATGTTTAGAAACCTATTATTAATGATTTACAAAGAATTTACATGCTTGTAAAAAAAGAAAACTAAGCTGAAAATCAAATTTCTTCATTTTTGTTGTAAAAATCCGCTATAAACTCCCTCTAATTTGCTTAAAGGATGCTCAAATGCTATGTGATGAGTGTGGGGGCATGTGTGCTTAAAATGGAGAAATTTATATATTTTTCTGCATTTTCACTGCGTTTTTTGATTGTTCCAAACGCACAAGTCCGTGCATAGTACTCGCCGTGTATTGGCGAGTGCTCGAGGCAAGTATTGTGCAAAAACTCGCACAAACTTGGCCAATAAAACCCACGAGTATAAGTGAAGTATATTGGCGAGGCATGGTTTTTTGTGAGTACTCACATACTCGCTGAGTATGCTATGTATGTGTGCATGCATGTTCTTGAGCATGCAACATAGATCAAATATACTAAGTTACTTACATTTAAGGCAGGTAGTTATAGGAAATAAATAAAAAAGATTACTGTAATTAATTACATTCATGACATAATAGGAAATAGAAATATTCACCAACATCTACGATTTTGAGACAAGGTCATCATCAAAGTATTGAGACATGGACAAGGCCAAAAGAACCTGCTAAAACTCAGCATAACTTGGCAAATTAGCTCTGTCAAAAGTTAAATCTCACTGAAGGTTATCCTCCTTGCTCCTTCATGCTGCAAATCCTCCTTTTTCTCTTGCGAATGTTGCAAAACAGAAATTTACATGTTAAAATAAGGGAGATAAAGCGGTTTACCAGTTTCTATGTTTTTTTTTCTCTATGTTTGGATGCTTAGTGCAAGTCTCCGGAGTAAAATTCGCTGGACTTGCTAGGGCTCACTCGCCTCAAGACATTGTCAAGTTTTCCCAAACTATGATCATCATACATCTGATAATCATTAAGTTGATTAGCATTAGAGTTCATTGGCGGTGCTGCCACAACTGGACTAGACAATGACAATGTTAAAGAAAAGCTTAGTTGTGGTAGTGTTTTGTGACAGAGATGCTCTACCACTTTTCTAGTTGTTGAGTCCTATGTCTAGAGGTAAAGTCAACGAGTGTGCAACCTTGGTGAAATAAATTTTATTGAAATCTAAACTTGGTCAAATGCTTTCACCACTGAAAAACTAAAATGCCTACGAACACGAATTGCAAGCTCATTGGACATAAATTGGGACATTGATGGGCAGAGGGTTCAAAACATGACTGTACATATGCAGCATTACTATCTGTGAAATGAAGAATGCCTTGCTGCATTTCTTTTTCATGTTTATTGATTTCTTTTAACAATAATGGGTTATGGTGGGTCCCCTTGAACTCATGTGGTGCAGGTTATATGGATAGAAACAACAAAGTTAGGAAATGTAAGCCTCTTCGTTGGTTTATAGAAAAGACACCAAAACCATGCCATAAACATTTTCCAGAATTGAAGTTCTCCTATATTACTTTGGGCCATTTTTGTTTTGGGAACATTTCCCACAAGGTTAGTGGGGTATTTTTCGTTTGGGAATATTTGCTACAAGAAATGGGGTGTGTGGATTTGGGTAGTTTCCCTGCCGCATATCTTTTCTGTACTACTAAACTGAATTTCCTTTGGCCACAATATCACAAGTATTATTTTGAAAGCATTATGCCTATATGCATAATATCATATTCATATAAAACACAATGGGAAACAGTGCCCTAGTAAACATTACAATCTTGGTCAGGTCTCAATTCCCTGCAAGTTAAACTCACCAAAACTATTTATGTTTGCTCATATGGCTTGCACGGTTCTTCACCCATTAAAATGCACATACTTTCATACTTTCAAACAAACCTCATGATATACTCCTATGGATGTAGCTTTCCATGATGTACTTAGCCATCCTCTTAAGGGGCAAGTATGTAATGGCTTATGATAGCACGCCAAAATCATAATTACATGATAAATTTGATATAAAATTCTGCTATAGATATCATACATGAATTGTAACATTGCAAGATTATTTACATATTAATTAATACATGAAATACCCAGAATAAAACTTTGTACAGAAATACAATAGAAATTTAAAAGTATGTTGCTGTTTATTAAAGGCATTAGTCGAAGATTAACACCTCAGTGAATACTGAGTTTCGCTACTGATTTAGGCCTTTTCCCTTCAAAATAGCCTAAAATGAAACCTCTAGCTCAAATAGGACTATAAATGCAAGTTGCTGGCCATGAACCGCTTTCGGCATACACGTGACCTCCCTCTAGTGGGAGTTATGGCACAAAATATGAAGCGAGGATTTTTACCGAGATGATGAAAACGTGGAGTTTGCATTGGGTTGTATACTTCAAAATTTTTATTATCCATCTTCCAGGATTGGCTCCTATCATTTGATTTGTGTGGGGTCTGCTGCTCTTTTGTTACTATAATTCTAAATTGTTACTCTTCATCTTCCAGCATTGATTCTTGTCAATTTCATTCTTGTGGCTCCTCATGCCCTGTGTTGCTTTATTGTAATATCCCAAGGAATATGCAAGATCGCTGCCATCTAATATGCAGCGCAGCATGTACTTAAAAGAATCGTTGCATTAAGGAGCAACAGTGCTGCATTCATTATGAGTTAGTAAATATTTAATTAAAGATGTTAAACAACAGTCAACTAAATGAAGGGACGCTACCTTTGCAGAAGTCACATCTCTTTAATGTAGGATTGCGGGTATAAATAAAGCATTTTGGGGAATGGAAGAAAGCATCCAATCATTCATGTATTAAATACTTAATCTGGTACAAGCTTAAGGCTTTACAATTACAATTGAGGACGAAACCCTTCAAACGTAAACATTGGATACAAGGACAAAACTCCTCAAACGTAAACATTGGATACAAGGACGAAACCTCTTGTCATCCCAACTCAAGGACGTAAACTCTTGAGACTTTTTATTGTGATATTTAAGATCTGAAAATTATATAATAAAATTCATTTAATTTAAATAAATTATTTTGAAGTACAATTATATCTTTATTTAAAAAGAATGGAATTTCAGGGAAATCAAATTTTCGTATAATATTTCGATTTGGAATATTACAGTGGTATCAGAGCTCTCCGTTCCTGCCAGTCTGTGAAACGAAATTCATATGCAAGATAACAATATTTTGTATCACGAAAGAAAAACTAAAACCAAGAAGGCAAGTCAACCAACAAAAGACATGGAAAATGATAGAGATGAGAGGATAGAGAAAATTTTCCAAGGCCAAGAACAATTGGCAAATATAGTGGCACAATTGGTCCATACTATGAAAATGATGATGGATTCAAACACACAAAAGGTAGAAACTCTTTCATGCATGTCGGAGCCCAAACATAAAACCACTACCACATCATCATACCGCCACTATCAACCAACGTTCATTTCAAAAGAAGAAATCACTGAAGAAATTCTGAAATCTTTTAATGATGATTCGGTACCCTGTTTCGAGGCTTACCAAGAATTGCCAGGAGTCCAAAGAGGAATTTCCCTACAAACTATATGGCCATGAAGAAAAATGGAGGTGTACCTCGGCCAGAATATAAAACCAACAATAAACAAAGGGATATGCAACGGGCATTAGGCAAAGTAACACTCTCACCTTTTGACGGTACAAATAAATGTACGACTAGGGCATGGGTACAAAAACTAGATACATAACTTTTGTTATGACCAATGATGGAAGAGGAAGCCATAAAATTTGCGACTCTCCATTTGGAAGGTATAGCCCATGAATGGTGGTTCCACGGATGGGTCACCCAAGGACATAATCTTGTCGATTCATATGATGAATTTGCCAAACGATTAATCGAAGGATTTGATCGAGCAGAGCCCAAGGTCCATTTTAGAGAAGTGGCATTATTAAAACAAAAAATAGTGTGGGTGAATACGTAGCAGAATTTCAAAGACTATCAGTAATGGTCTTAGACATGTCTGAAAAAAGGCTCGTGTTATTCACTGAAGGATTAATGGAACCTCTTAAAGGATTGCTTAAAGCTTTTACTCCATCAACACTCCAAGAAGCCACTAAGAAGGCTTTATATTTGGAAGCATCAACCTTAACAGGCAGAAATATGCCACCTACCCAACCTAGGGCACTTGGAAGTGGTCCACCAAGGACTCAATCCTATGAGCAAAAGAAACCAATACAAACAAGCAGTGAAGTACCTAAGTCAAATCAAGGAGTGGAAATGCAAATGAATTAAGAAGAAAAAAATTATGTTTTACTTGTAAAGACCCATGGAGTCTAGGCCATCGCTATTTGGGCAAAGGAAAAGTTCACTACATTGAAGTTAGTTCGGATAATGATACTGAAGACGAAGAGATGAACCTAAATAATGAAACCCAACCACAAATAACGACAGAAGAAACCACGGAGGGAACATGTGCTACACTCTCAAGAGCACCTCCGTATCATCCATTCAGATTAAGAGGAACACTACAAAGACAATGAATTACAATCTTAGTCGATAGTGGGGCCACCCATAATTTTATTGATGAAAACTTGGCTAAAAAATTGGTTTAAATCTGAAGAATTTAAGAGATTTCCGATAACAGTTGCTGACGGATTTACTCTTTCATGCACAAGGAGAATCCCATAGTTAAATCTGACTTTGAGAAGACATGAAATTAACGATGACTTCTATGTTATCCATATTGGTGAAACAGAGTTGGTTTTGGGAGTTCAATCCCAAAATTATCAGACCATGGAAATTAAGTTCAAATCCATTGGAAGGGATATAGTTTTGAAAGGCATGGCCAATGGTGGTCCTTAGATTGTAATCACAAAAACAATGGAGAGAACCTTTAATAAAGGACATGTAACTTGGGTGGTACAATGTTTGATCAGCTCCGCACAAGAACACGCAATATATCATAATGACATTCAATACATTATCAAGAAGCATGACAAGGTGTTTGAGAACCTACCACTGGAACTACCCTAGCAAGAGGTTTCCAACATATCATTGAATTGGAACCGGGAACAAAATCAGTAATAACTACACCTTACCGGCATCCAAAGATTTATAAGGATGAGATCGAGAAAGATGTTAAAGAACTCTTAGATATGGGGCACATTAGGCCAAGTGCCAGTCGATTTGCTTTTTCGGTAGTACTAGTCAAAAAGAAGGATGGGACATTATGAATGTGCATCGATTATTGAAAGTTAAATAAAAAGACTATCAAAAATAAATATCCGATAACCAGGATCGATGAATTAATTGATGAACTTCATGGAGCTACTTTTTTCTCAAAAATTGATTTATGATCCAGATATCATCAAATACAAATGAGGGAAGAAGATGTTCAAAAAATGACATTTTGATGCCATTATGGGCATTTCGAATTTCTAGTGATGCCATTTGGACTTACGAATGCTCCAACCACTTTTCAATCTTGCATGAGTCACATATTTGGTATGCATCTAAGGAAATTTATTTTGGTTTTCTTTGATGATATTCTAATATATAGCAAGAGTTGTGAAGAATATTTGCAACATTTAGACATGATACTTGCCATATTGGAACAACAGTCCCTCGTTGCCAAGATGTCAAAATGTGAATTTTGTATGACGAAAATCCTATATTTAGGACATATAATTAATAAGGATGGAGTCCATGTTGACCAAGAGAAGATTTAAGCCATTATGAGTTGGCCTTCTCCCAATAACATGACACAATTAAGAGGATTCATAGGTCTTTGGACTTATTATAGGCGATATGTTAAAGGATTCTCACAATTAGCAGCACCTCTAACCAATTTAATAAAGGATTTTTTAGTTGGACAGAGCTTGCCCAATCAACATTTGAACACCTTAAACGAGTAATGAGTTCATGCCCAATTTTAGCGATGTCGGACTTCTCACTACCCTTTGTATTGTAATGTGATGCATCAGGAGAAGTGTTGGTGCAATTTTAATGCAAAATAAGTATCCCATTGCTTTTGAAAGTCAAAACCTTAAAGAGCATGAACGAAAGTACCCAATTTATGATAAAGAAATGTTAGCTATTATGCATGCCCTTGCTAAATTTTGACAATATTTGGTATGTGGAAGATTTGTGGTCAAAATCGATCACAATAGCTTAAAATATTTCCTTGAGCGATCAGATTTAAATGAAAGACAATAAAAATGGGTTAGTAAAATTCAAGCTTTCAATTTTGAAATTGAATATGTTAAAAGGACAAAATAATGTAGTGGCCGATGCTTTATCAAGAAGACCACATTTATGCTCCATGGTAGAAATCACCGCTGATTGGAAGGCATTCATAACGGCGGAATACATTAAGGATGAGTGGGCCAACGCAATCTTAGACGGGAAAATTGAAGATGAACGTTATAAAGTAGTAGAGGACCTCATCCTCTACAAAGATAGAATTTTCTTAGTGGTTGGTTCCAAATTTAAACATAAGATCCTAAAGGCTATACATAATGATCCATTAGTAGGTCATCCTGGTTTTGTTAAGATGTATAAACAATTACGGTATCATTTTTTTTGGAAATGACTTAAAAATGAAGTCCTTAAATACATTCAGGAATGCTCTACTTGCCAACAAAATAAAATAGAACATAACTTTCCCGCCGAATTGTTGCAAGCCTTGCCTATCCCTACTCCAAAATGGGAAAGCGTATCTATGGATTTCATCTCGGGACTGCCCACGGTTCAAGATCAAAGCAACCTTTATGTAATCGTGGCCCGATTAACAAAATATGCTCATTTATTTCCACTTCCCAAGAAGTACGACGGTCTTATGATTGCAGGAATATTTTTTAGAGAGGTTTTTAAGTTTCATGGACTACTCATGAATATAGTAAGTGATAGGGACACTCGATTCATGAGTGCTTTTTGGCAAGAACTCTTCAAATTATCGGGTACTGAATTAACTCCAAGTATGAGTTATCATCCTTAAACCGATGGCCAGACGAAAGTTGTGAATAAATAGATTGAAGGGTACTTACGGAATTATGTAAATAGACAATAAAATACATGGGTTAAATGGTTATATTTGGGAGAATTTTGCTAAAATACTTCTCATCACTTGTCTATTGGAATGTCACCTTTTAAAACATTGTATGGATATGATGCTAAAACTTTTGTCGATTTGGTCATTCCAAATAGTAGGGTTCCCGGAGCTAAGGATCTAATACAACAACATCAAGACATCCTAGTTCCTCTTAAAGATAATCCTCAACATGCCCAAAATTAGCAAAAGTTGTATGTTGATCAATGGAGAATCGAAAGGACTTTTGAAGATGGAGATATGGTGTATTTAAGGTTACAACCTTATAGACAATTGCCCCTTAAACAAAGTGGTGCTGAAAAACTCAAGCCTCGTTTTTATGGGCCATACCAGATTATAAGTAGAGTGGGAGAGGTAGCATATGAATTGAATTTACCAGGGTAAAGTCGCATATATAATGTATTCCACGTGTCTTGCTTAAAATGAGCATTTGGACAACATATTAATCCTTCCATGGAATTACCCTCAATTGATGAAGGTAAATTGATTCTCGTACCAGAGACTGTTCTTGATGCTCGTGAAAAGAAGTTAAGGAATAGAAGTATTAAAGAATATCTAGTTCATTGGAAGAATTTACCATTCAAAGATGCCACGAGGGAAGGAGTGTCAATTCTTGACCACCCAAATTTACAATTGCTTGAGGATAAGCAATTTGGGGACGGGAGGTCTGTAATATCCCAAGGAATATGCAGGATCGCTGCCATCTAATAAACAATGCAACATGTACTTAAAAGAATCATTGCATTAAGGAGCAACAACGCTGCATTCATTATGAGATAGTAAATATTTAATTAAATATGTTAAACAACAGTCGTCTAAATGAAGGGACGCTACCTTTGCAGAAGTCACATCTCTTCAATGTAGGATTGCAGGTATAAATAAAGCATTTTGGGGAATGGAAGAAAGCATTCAATCATTCATGTATTAAATACTTAATCCGGTACAAGCTTAAGGCTTTACAATTACAATTGAGGACGAAACTCCTCAAACGTAAACATTGGATACAAGGACGAAACCCCTTGTCATCCCAACTCAAGGATGTAAACCCTTGAGACTTTTTATTGTGATATTTAAGATCTGAAAATTATATAATAAAATTCAATTAATTTAAATAAATTATTTTGAAGTACAATTCTATATTTATTTTAAAAGAATGAAATTTCAAGGAAATCAAAATTTCATATAATATTTCGGTTCGGAATATTACATTTATGAAGATGATTTGGTGACCAAATTCAAAAATGGGCCACTATGTTCTAATTAAGGAGGGCTGCTTCTAGTACTCACATGAACACTATTTTGAGGATCAAGGCTTTCACATATAATTTTGAATAGCACATTGATGATGTAAGTGTTTGATGAAGGCTTTCTATGGACTTGGTTGATATTAATTTTGTCTAATGTCTTTTTCATTTTTGCTCTTGCCTTCTAACACATCATTTCTTGGCTCTTTGAAAAGTTAGTTTCATTACTCTATTAGGCAAGAAAGTGGTTCTTGGTTCATTTTAACAATATATCTGTGTTTGTAAAGAAGATATATCTATACACATTGAAATAACCCTTTTTGGATAAATATGAACAATTTTGAATTTGCCATGAAACCCTTATTTTGTTATTCAATTCAAATATGGAATTTCACCTAATAATAGATAATAACACAAAGCAAATTGATAATCAGAAACCAAATTGAATCTTTATGAATACTGGAAAAGTACAACATAATAAAGTCATATACTAATTAATTTTTGAATTTTTGAATCAAACCCTAACTTGACATAACCTAAAAATGCACAAAGGCAAAATATTTTATTGAACCCTTGCTGAATAAACCTTGGAATAGTATGACAACTTGATGTGTTACGATCTGCCCAATTCAATAGAAAACAGCTACAGTACAGATGTACATTTTTTTGTAATTGTATTTATTTATATATTTATGTTTTCTGAAGTGTGATGCCCCTACTGAATAGGGCTCTAAAATTGATCTTTACTGAAGCTAGTAACTTAAACGTGATATCCAGGTGGAATTCTCAATTGAGTACGAGGGGTTTCGTCCTCCTACCTACAAATCCGAAGGTTTTCGTTCTTGGATGTAAAGCTAAAGCTGCAAGCTTTTCCTTTGGAAAAAGGGTGTTGGTTTTTGTTTGGGTGTCTGAATAATTATTTCTTTTTTCATCCCAATTCTTTTATTGTTCATTTTTCCATTTTAACCTTAAAAGAAATTAATATTTCTTTTAATTAAATATTCACCTTTTTCCAACTTATGAATATTAATTACTTTTTGGCCATGTATCCAATATTTAATTTTGGCCGCATTCAATAATAATAAATTGTCATTTTCCAAAGTTTAACTTAAAGTACCTTTTTGGACAAGTTAATAAATTATTATTAGATTATTTCCCTTTTAAACCTCCCTTATAGCTTACGGGAAATAAAGATAGGCTACGGGTCCTTTGATTTCATTAATTCGAGAAAGGGGACATTACAGTGTGCCTTTCCTAGAATTGCTTGTCCACAAACAATTGCAAATTGGGGTGCTCAATAATTTCTGCACCCTCCCAAGTAGCATTTGTTGGTAGATCCTTCCAACGCACCATATACTCTGTGATAGTTTTGTTCCTTAATTTCTTTGCCCTGACATCCAGTATAGCTTCAGGAACTAAGATGAGTTTGCCTCCATCATTTAAGGGAGGCAACTTAATGGAAGGAACGACATGTTGCCCCAATGCCTTTTTGAGGCATGATACGTGGAAAACATTATGTATTCTGCTATGCTCTGGCAGTTCAAGTTCGTAGGCAACCTCTCCAATCCTTCTGATGACCTTGTATGGCCCATAAAAATGGCATTTGAGCTTCTCATCTCCACTCTTCTTGATAGAAGACTGTCTGTATGGCTGTTACCTTAAGAAAATCATGTCCCCCACTTCAAAACTTCTCTTTGTACGGTGCTGATCTGCATATAATTTCATTTGGTTTTGGGCATACTGAAGGTTTTCTTTGAGCATACCCAATATGTCTTGGCTTTGAGCGACCAAGTCCTATGCCCCTAGCACTCTACTATCAACAATAATCAAATCAACAAAGGAAAGAGCATCATACCCATATAGATCTCCCATGGAAAGCCATTTAACTCAAGTTGATTGTTGCCCCGCCACATAATTTCTTAAGTGACCTTCATGCCATTTTTTAACAATTTCACTTTGCCCATCTGTTTGTGGGTGCTAGCTGGTGTTTGGTATCAATTCTGGCCCTGCCAAATGAAAGTCTGCCAAAAGAAATTAAGGAATTGGTTTTCTTTGTCACTCATAATGTTCTTAGACAAACCATGTATCTTGAACACTTCTCTAAAAAATAAATCAACAACCTGAAGAGCCTTAAACTCAGTAGGAATGGGAAAGAAATGAGCATTTTTGGTGAATCTATCAACCATAACATAGAGACAACTCTTTTCTTGAACCTTGGGAAGTCCTATGATAAAATCCATGGAAATAGTCTCCCACTTTTGATTCGGAATTGGCAAGGGGTTCAATAGGCCTGCTGGAAAAACATGCTCTACTTTATTTTGTTGGCAGGTGATACATTCTCTGATATATTCTCCCCCTTGAGTCATTTCCAAAAGAACTTGTCCCTTATTTGTTTGTAAGTCTTGAAATACCTTGGGTGACCAGCGAAGGGTGTATCATGGACAACCTTCAAGACTTTGCTTTTCATTTTTGATTCAAGAACTAGATACATTCTATCCTTGTAGAGGATGAGGGCATCAATCACCTTGTACCTGTCATCTTGTACTTTGCCCTCAAGGATCTCATTAGTGAAATCATTTTTGGCATACTCTGTTATTATTAACATTTTCCAATCCGTAAAGATCACAGACATAGAACATAAAAAAGGCTTTCTAGATAAAAAATCTGCCACCACATTATTCTTACCTTTTACATATTCTATATCAAAATTATATGCTTGAAGCTTACTCACCCATTTTTGTTGCTTGTCATTTAAGTCCTTTTGGTTGAGAAAAAATCTCAAATTGTTGTGATTAGTCTTGACCACAAATCTGCGATAAACCAAGTATTGTCAAAATTTTGCTAAGGCATGCATGATAGTCAGCATTTCCTTGTCATAGATAGAAAATCCGCGCTCTGATCTTTCAATTTTCGACTTTCAAAGGCAATAGGATGTCCCTTTTGCATTAAAACAACCTCTATTCCTTCCCCCGATGCATAACATTCTAGTACAAAAGAAATAGAGAAATATGGAACAATAAGTATTGGGCAAGTACTCATTACCACCTTGAACTTTTTAAATGTGTTTTGAGTTGATTCAAATCATTTGAAATAACCCTTTTTTGTTAATTCAATCAATGGAACAAGTTGTGAAAACCCTTTCACAAATCCCTTGTAATAACTGCAAAGTCCCAAGAAACCCCTCCAACTGGGTCAAAGTGGTGTGTGGTGGCCAATCAATTATTGCTTGAATGTTTTCTTGATCAACTTGTACTCCTTGGGCATTGATGGTATGTCCCAAGTATAAAAGACAGTTGTTCTAATATTCCCAACACTGTATCCAAGTGTTTTAGGTGCTCTTCCCAAGTCTTATTGTACACCAAAATGTCATCAAAGAACACTAAAACAAACTTTTCCAATTGCTCACTAAAAACCTGATTCATGCATTAGTGAAAGGTAGTTGGAGCATTGGTTAAACTGAAAGGCATAATAAAAAATTCAAAATGTCCAAAATAATATCGGAAAGCCGTTTTGTGTACATCCTCATCTCTTACTTTGATTTGGTGATAACCGAATCTCAAGTCAATTTTAGAAAAATATATTGCTCCATGCAATTCACCCAACAACTCATCGATCCCGAGTATTGGGTACTTGTTTTTGATAGTTTTCTTATTCAAGGCACATTAATCAATATACATCCTCATGGTTTCATCCTTCTTTACTAAGACCACAAAAGATGCGAAGGGACTAGAACTAGGCCGAATATGATTCGTCTCCAATAAATCTTTGATTGTATTTTTAATTTCCTCTTTGAAAGCTCTAGGATGGTGGTAAGGAGTAATCATAACTAGTTTAGAACTTGTTCCAGCTCTATAATATGTTGAAAACCTCTATCGGGTGGCAGCCTTGAAGGTAAATCATTGAAGACTGTACCATGGCTGTCCAAAATGGATTGAATATCCACATGGTAAGATCACTTATCACTGGATGTAGATGTATTACTCAAAGCAATGGGCTGCCCACTCTATATTCCCTTTATGAAAAGCTCTCTTTATGCTTCTAACTGTAACTTATGGTGGAGCCGCATTGGCCATACCATGAAGTACAACCTCTTTGCCTTTCGATTGAAATTTCAGTTCCATGATTTTGAAGTTGTGTGAATTCTCCAAGGGAATGGAGCCATTGTACATCTAAAACCAGATTTGTCTCTTCTATGCCAACTACATAGAAATCATCAGTAACTTTGTGCTTACCAAAAGTAATGTCCAAGCCTTTGACCCTCTTGGTACATGGTATAGTAAATCCATCTACTACAATAACATTAAATACCTGAAAGTCCTCTGTTGGCAGCCCTCTCTGTTATACTAAACTCTCATCAATGAAGTTGTGGGTTGCCCCACTATCAATTAAAATTGTCACTTTATGTCCTCTTAACACTCCACGGACCTTGAATGGATGATATCTCGATGCACCTGAAAGTGTAGCAAAGGTACTATCAAAAATTTTCTCCTCCACTATAGCCTCTGCTACTAGTTCTTCCTCTTCTATTACTTTCCCCTGTTCCTCTTCTTCTGCTTTATCATTAGAGATCACCTCAATGTAATGTACTTGACCTCTTGGAAGACACCTATGGCCTGGTTCCCAAGGATCCTTACATGTAAAGCATAGTTTCTTTCTTCGGAGTTCATTTTTAGTTTCAATTTCCTTCATGGTCTTAGGAAATTCTTGTTGGGAACCCTATTGTAATAGCTTCTTTTGCTGTCCAAAAGAAGTGGTTTTTGGCTGCCCATGATTATTTGTCCTTGGCTGACCATAAGGGACTGTTTTTTGCTGCCCATAGGGTGTTTGTCTTCGCTGCCTTGTAGGCTGAATCTTCATCTAGGGTTGCAGTTTTAAGATCCAAATCCTTTTTAATGGCTTCTTGTAGAGAGATCGGATTGAAAGCCTTCACCAAGCCTCTAAGTGGTTCAGCGAAACCCTCTATGAATAACATCCCAAGCCTCCTTTCAGTCACATCAGGGACCATAACTGAAAGCTTTTAAAAATCAGCAACAAAGTCATCCACTGAATTGGTTTGTTTAAGTTGAGCTAATTCTTGAAAATGGATTTCCAGATCAACTCCATCAAATCTCGCTATCAACCTAGTACTGAACTCCACGTATGAGTAGATGTGATTGTGCCCATGTGTGTTCGATCCATGGTACCACCACTTGTGTGCTCCACATTCTAAATGAAGGGTGGCAAATTTGATGGATTCCTCTTCCATCATTGGCCTCAATGATAAGAATGTGTCCAATTTTTGTATCCAGGAGCGTGCTGTACACTGACCAACGTCATCATATGTTGGAAGTGTAATCTTCCCTATTGCCTATTGGAGGCTTCTTTGATTTGTTGGTGGCCTTGTTTCAACTCTTTGACTGCCCCTCTTTTTCTTTAAATTTATGAAATTAGTGAGAGAGATAGCTTCTTTAATTTCATTTGGTAGGACATTGTACTCATAACTGGCTGCAATATCATCCCCTATGGTTGGATTTCTTTCTTTGCAACCACCTCTTCCCTACGAATGAAGTTTGGCTGGAAGGGCTTGGCCACAAAATCAATGGTTGTCCTTTGAATGGGTGGATTATTATTTGCCCTTGAAGAATTGCCTCCACCATTGTAAGGCCTTTGTATGTTATTATTCTGTATAGTATGGACTAGCTGGGCCATCATGTCAGCTAACCGTTCCTGGCCTTGTACAAGCCTATCAATATGGGCTTCATCTTCATCCCTATTAATGTGACCCATAGCTTTCTCTTTTTTCGCTGCAAGTGATTTTGGAACTTGCTGCTCTAACCTTTCTTCTGGTTGTTCTGGACTCTTTCCTCTTTCTGGTAATCCTTGACTTCGCTATCACTACCTTGCATGAAGTCGAAGCTGCAAAATAAATTTTTCCACAAGTTGGAAAGAAAATTTACTCCGATACCACTAAAATAGCCTTTTTTAGATAAATATGAACAATTTTGAATTTATCGCGAAACCCTTATTTTGTTATTCAATTCAAATTTGGAATTTCACCCAATAATAGATGATAACACAACGAAAACTGATAATCGAAAACCAAACGGAATCTTTATTGAATATTGGAAAAGTACAACATAATAAAGTCATACTAATTATTTTTAAATTTTTGATCAAATCCTAACCTGACATACCCTGAAAATGCATAAAGACAGGATCTTTTATTGAAACCCTTGCTGAATAAATCTCATAACAGTACGACAGCGTGATGTGTTACAATGCTGCTCAATTTCACAGAAAACAGCCGTGGTACAAGCCTATCAATATGGGCTTCATCTTCATCCCTATTAATGTGACCCATAGCTTTCTCTTTTTTCGCTGCAAGTGATTTTGGAACTTGTTGCTCTAACCTTTCTTCTGGTTGTTCTGGACTCTTTCCTCTTTCTGGTAATCCTTGACTTCTCTATCACTACCTTGCATGAAGTCGAAGCTGCAAAATAAATTTTTCCACAAGTTGGAAAGAAAATTTACTCCGATACCACTAAAATAGCCTTTTTTAGATAAATATGAACAATTCTGAATTTATCGCGAAACCCTTATTTTGTTATTCAATTCAAATTTGGAATTTCACCCAATAATAGATGATAACACAACGAAAACTGATAATCAAAAACCAAACTGAATCTTTATTGAATATTGGAAAAGTACAACATAATAAAGTCATACTAATTATTTCTAAATTTTTGATCAAATCCTAACCTGACATAACCTGAAAATGCATAAAGACAGGATCTTTTATTGAAACCCTTGCTGAATAAATCTCATAACAGTACGACAGCGTGATGTGTTACAATGCTGCTCAATTTCACAGAAAACAGCCGTGGTACAAGCCTATCAATATGGGCTTCATCTTCATCCCTATTAATGTGACCCATAGCTTTCTCTTTTTTCCCTGCAAGTGATTTTGGAACTTGCTGCTCTAACCTTTCTTCTGGGTGTTCTGGACTCTTTCCTCTTTCTGGTAATCCCTGACTTCTCTATCACTAACTTGCATGAAGTTGAAGCTGCAAAATAAATTTTTCCACAAGTTGGAAAGAAAATTTACTCCGATACCACTAAAATAGCCTTTTTTAGATAAATATGAACAATTCTGAATTTACCGCGAAACCCTTATTTTGTTATTCAATTCAAATATGGAATTTCACCCAATAATAGATGATAACACAACGAAAACTGATAATCGAAAACCAAACGGAATCTTTATTGAATATTGGAAAAGTACAACATAATAAAGTCATACTAATTATTTCTAAATTTTTGATCAAATCCTAACCTGACATACCCTGAAAATGCATAAAGATAGGATCTTTTATTGAAACCCTTGTTGAATAAATCTCATAACAGTACGACAGCGTGATGTGTTACAATGTTGCTCAATTTGACAGAAAACAACTGTGGTACAAGCCTATCAATATGGGCTTCATCTTCATCCCTATTAATGTGACCCATAGCTTTCTCTTTTTTCGCTGCAAGTGATTTTGGAACTTGCTGCTCTAACCTTTCTTCTGGGTGTTATGGACTCTTTTCTCTTTCTGGTAATCCCTGACTTCTCTATCACTACCTTGCATGAAGTTGAAGCTGCAAAATAAAATTTCCCACAAGTTGGGAAGAAAATTTACTCTGATACCACTAAAATAGCCTTTTTTAGATAAATATGAACAACTCTGAATTTACCGCGAAACCCTTATTTTGTTATTCAATTCAAATTTGGAATTTCACCCAATAATATATGATAACACAACGCAAAATGATAATCGAAAACCAAACTGAATCTTTATTGAATATTGGAAAAGTACAACATAATAAAGTCATACTAATTATTTTTGAATTTCTGATTAAATCCTAATCTAACATACCCTAAAAATGCATAAAGACAAGATCTTTTATTGAAACCCTTGCTGAATAAACCTCATAACAGTACGACAGCGTGATGTGTTACAATGCTGCTCAATTTGATAGAAAACAGCCGTGGTACGGATTTGCATTTTTTTTAATTACTGAAGTGTGATGCCCTTGCTGAATAGGGCTCTAAAAATGATCTTTCTTGAAGCTGGTAACACAAACGTGATTCTTGGGTGGAATCCTCAACTGGGTATGAGTGGTTTTATCCTCTTACCTGCAAATACGAGGGTTTTCATCCCTGGATGTAGAGCTGAAGTTGCAAGTTTTTTCTTTGGAAAAAGGGTGTTGGTTTTTGTTCCGGTGTTTGAATAATGATTTTCTTTTTAATGCAATTCTTTTGTTATTTACTTTTCCATTCCAACCCTAAAAAATATATATATATTTATTTTAATTAAATATTCACATTTTATCAACTTATGAATATTAATTACTTTTTGGCCATGTATCCAATATTTACTTTTGGCCCCATTCAATAATAATCAATTTAGTGTCATTTTCCAAAGTTATAACTTAAAGTACATTTTTGGACAACTTAATAAATTATTATTAGATTATTTCCTTTTTAAAACCCCTTTTAACCTACGGAAAATAAAGACAGGCTATGGGTCCTTTGATTTTTTTAATTTAAGAAAAAGGACATCACAAACACACACACACACACACACATATATATATATATATGTATGTTTTCCATTTTCATTGAAAGATTCCTATAAATCTACTTGCATTGCTATTATTCCCAAAATTTTCATCGCAAATTTTGAGATTACCACCAAACTCTTGTTCAAATATATGGCAATTCTGTCGAGTAGTCCCCTTACAACACTATCAAACACTGATGCTTTAGCATGGGGGAAGAATTCTACAGGTGATTATACAGTTTCCTCAGGATATGATTTTCTTCCTTGGCATGAGCCTCAACCTCTTAAGGGTATTTTTAGTCAAATTTGGCACCCTGCTTTATGGCCTAAGGTAAGTTTCTTTCCATGGCTACTTTTGAAGAAAAGTGTCTTAATAGGAGAAAACCTCATGAGGCGAGGTATACATGGTCCCTTTCGATGTGTCGTGTTTGGACAATGAAGAGACTATATCTCATCTCCTCTTCCAGTGCCCTATGGGGATTCATTTGTGGAAGCTCTTAGCCCAAATGTTGAATCTTACTTGGAACCCTATTCAATCATTAGAATAGATAAGCAGAGAATGACAATGTCAACTAGTTAAAGGCCAAAATCTTTTTCCAGCGGTGGTCTGGCATATCCCTTTTGCTATGGAAAATTTGGAAAGAATGCAATCATAGGATCTTCCACCAGAAAAATAGAGATATCAATTTGGTTTGGGAAGTGGTCAAAATTAATATTGTTGAATCTATAAAGCATAAGATTAGTTTGCCACATCCCCTAACACCAGAATGGGAACACTTATGTAGCCAACTCCCAATGCAACCTTCTCTCTCTTCAAAGCATGCTTTCAATCAGAAAAAGAAAGTTCAGCAGGAAAGCCATTGGACAACATCCCCTTATGGGTATGGGAAATTTAACACGGATGGTGCTTCACGAGGAAATCCGGGACAAAATAGTGTTGGAGGTATTGGTAGAATATCAGATAGATCTGTTGCCTTTCGTTTTGTAGAAAAGCTAGGATATACTACCAACAATATGGCGGAGATCAAAACTATTTATAGAGGGATGCAAGAAGCTTAAAAAATTGGTTGGCAAAAAATGCAAATTGAGTTAGACTCTAAGGTGATTGTAGGATTGTTATTGGACCCTAAAGGAGATCCTAGTAGAAATTGGCAAATAGCTAGAGAAATGGGGAAAATTTATACTTTGCAAGATAAGTTTCAAGAAACATGTTTTTGTCATGTTCTTAGAGCAAGTAATAAAGTGGCAGATAGTTTGGCTTATTGGGCGTTGAATAATCACAATATTCTTTGCTATGGTGGGCCTCCAATTTGGTGGTCAAGCAAATTGCAAGAACATTTGACAAAGATTTTGGAGCTAGATTTACATCAATGAGTGATTATTGGTTATTCTTTGTATTCACTGCCCAAGCTTGAATTCTTAGTTTTCAAGCTTGGTATATTCGAATTTGTACCCTTTGAATTTGTTTTACTATAATTTTTGTTTTTTAAAAAACAAAAAACAAAACACATTCACATTATTTTAGTCACAAAAATTGTCTAAGTGTTAGGTCTTGTCCCTCTAAATTCTTCTTGAAGTATATATATTATATATATGAATGTTTTCCATTTTTACTGAAGGTTTCCTGTAAATCTACTTATATTGCTGTTATTCCCAAATTTTTATCGCAAAGTTTGAGGTTACCACCAAACTTTTGTTCAAATATATGACAATTTTGTTGAGTAGTCCTCACTCAAACATTCACATTGTTTTAGTGACAAAAATTGTCCAAGTGTTAGGTCATGTTTCCCCTGAATTCTTCGTCTTACTTCACTTAATCTTATTCAAAGTCATTTTTTGGTGACCCCGACAGACTTGGCGGACCTTTGTTACCACCTTTCCCAAATCCATGTTTCCATCCAATCTTTGCTTTCCCACCTATTTGCAAAGAAATATATTTTCCTATGTTTTTTGGAGGATCAAGTGGAGACTGCAGACCTCCTTTCCTTAGCAAAAAGATTTCCGTCATTCCTGATTCCTTGCTGCTTCATGAAGAGTTTTCTACTTCTAGGTTATTTTGGTTGTCCGGGTGGACTTTCATTCCCTTCTACCACCCATGTTCAAAAGGTAATGAAATCTTGTTAACTCCGCCCTAATGCATGATAAGCCTTAAAAAAATACAAAAATAAGAGGTTAAGAAACTCAAGGGTTTTGAGATCATAACGTAAAAAGATGTATGAGTACAATGAATCAAAACTAGCTGCCAAAATGCACAAAAAATACCCAAGATTCTACTCCGCAGTGTTTTTCAGGACTCAGCTGGGGACACGATCACACTCCTAAATCAGGTTGCCATAAGCCTTGACGCTTAGAAATTTCACGCATGGATGTACAAATTTATCTCAATTGTTCTAGGTAGCAAACAAATTGTGGACTGGGCTGCTGTGGTTAGTGATTCTGTGCAAAATCAGCTTTTTGAAGTTGTTTTTACTGGTAGGTTTTTCATGACCTCCATTCTAGCTTATGCCCTTGCAAGAAAACAAGTATTTGTTGGTCTGATGAGAAATGGATCTCCAGGACTTATTTCTATCTACAAATACTACCCTCAAATAGAGCAGCAATGATGAGAAATGGATCTCCAGGACTTACTTCTATCTACAAATACTACCCTCAAATAGAGCAGCAAGAGAGGGTAAAACATGATTGGCAGGTGAATGATGCATTTGTCTTCCATGTGATATTGAAGTAGATTTTTTGAAAAGGATTTTTGAGGAAGGTATGGAAATGATAGGGAGTGGGCCAACTGTTGCATTCAATTCCCCTTTCACTTGCATTTGTGTTTGTGGCTTCAGTGGTTGTCCTTATATGCTTCCTATGTTTGTAAGTGACAAAATTCTACTCACTGAATATGCAAGACAAATGGCACATGCACATTATATGTTGGCAGCAAGGCACACGATTGATGTGCATTTTCCGATTCAGACAGAGAAATACTCTTGCAAATATTTCATTTGTGCAAGGAATCTCAAACACGAGATTGTGTTCCATAATTTCTGATCTACCGAAAAAAGGCAGTCTAACAATGGCCGTGCAAAAACTGAAGTTGTGTTGGGAAGCACTTGCATGTTCCGTATGTCAAAGACTTTTGGGCTAACTATGATGATGAAATTGAAGTCAGGAGGGACTACAGCTGTATGTCCCTGGAACAGATCAAAGAGTTTCTCTTGCCAAAGTTTCAAACAAGGTGACAGAAGAAGAGGATGCTACTGAATCCCCTGTTTATTTCCAGAGGAAGATTTTTATTGAACCATTGACTTCTGTTGATGTGTCAAGGCCTGAAGAAATTTCAATCTCTGTTACGACGAAAATGGTAATTGATAGGACTATTCTTTGGTTGAAGAGAAGAACGGTTGAGTGCATGAATAAACCAACTGCTGCAAGTAGAAGTGTACAACACAAAACTCGCTTTTCATCAAACATACCGAGTTCCAAGTTCCACAAGGCAGAGAATTGTTGTTGTTTCTCATGCATCTCCTATTGTTTCTCCTGATTGGGAGGAGACGATAAAGAAAATGATCCTGATTGCTGACAAAAGGAAGAAGGTAAACATACCGCGCAGTGGAGACAAGTAGAGCAAAGAGATAAATTTTTTCCCTCCTCTTTCTCCCCCAAAATTTCCTCATCTAGCACACGAAGGAAGCCCTCACTCTCTTGATGATAATGTTGTTGGTGCTGATGGTGGTTTGTTTTGAGTCCGATGTGTTGATTGATAATACCACTCAACAATATTTTTCAAACTCTGATGTGTCACAAAAGGATTCTCATCATGTTCTCCGGTCAAAACTTCTTCAGGAAATATTGCCCAGACTGTTTCTGTGCAAAAAGATGATGCAGTCACATCCAAGGGCAATCCTCAAACTTTCTGTACTGTCCATCCATTGTCTAATGAATAAAAGGGTTCTCCTATTCCACTTTGGCAACCTTCACCCACTGATTCATCTATTATTACTCAAGACTCTTCTCCTACTCCACAATGGGTTGAACCAATGGTACGCATGAAAAAGAAAATGCCAAGGCTGTGGTACTGGATTTCGATGCAATATCATCCCTGATATAATCAAAATCATTGAAGAAATCGAAAATACAAAGTGCCATCCAGATGGATGAGCTTGGTCAGTTGTATGTGGAAGTAGCTAGTCCTTTGGTTGACAAAACAAGGAGGATATGTTGGCATCGGATTATACAATACAAAGAGTCTTCCCTGGGAAACCTAATTGTCAGGGTCATATTCAACAGCTGAAAGTCATTAAGGAATCCACAGTCAACAAATTAGAAAATGATGGGGAATCAAAAGCAAGCTTGAAAGATCAAATTAAAAGTCTTGGAGTGTACATTCAGCATATTCTTGATCCCGTTAATTCAATGCCAGGACAACCCCCTTCACAAATCACCTGAATTAAATGTTTGAAAGAATGTTGTTGAACGGGTCAGTGAAGTCGTAAACTATGGTAAGGCCACTAAGGCATGGATTAAAGAATTGACAGAGGGAGGTTTGAAAGGAATTGATGAAGTCGTCAGAAGTTTTCAGAAATTGTCACTTGAACGTGAAAGATAAAAGATTTGGCAGAAAGGTTTAATGAAATTGTCATGATGTTGGAAGGTCTAATTCCTCACCTCAAGGAAATCCCAGATGTTAATGTTGAGATGTTGGTTGTAGAAGTAGTTTTCAAAGAGACAAGTGATGACTCGACATATGATTGGTACGAAGTTGCAGCATTTCGAGTTGAAGTGTTGTAATGGGGACTTGATGTATTTGAGGAGATAAAGAATGAAAACATTCACACTATGTCCTAAGTAGAGCTCATTGAAAAGGTTCATTGCTGTCCTTTTGATGATATGGGACATTATTGGTCTTCTAAGGTAATCTGTAATGACCCTTACTAATAGGATCACTAAAAATACTGATATTACACTATGGAATTTCGTCAAACACTTTGAGGAATATCAGAAATTATATTGCATTAAGAATTTTGTCAAACATGTCATAGAATATTGCACTGTAATTTCATCAAACAGTTTGTAACCAGTCTATTTGACTTAAAGTAATAGAAATTATGGAAATCTGGAAATAAATTATAGTCTTTATAAAGTTATTTATGGCTATTTTCAGCCTTACAATTGAGCAAAATACGTATGCCAAAAACCTGAATGCATAACCCAAAAAATTAAGAACCTATTTTATTGTTGTAAACCCTGATTTGTTCGCTACCCAAAACTATCCAGTCACTGTGCAAAAAGTATAGTGTGGGTACAGTTTGTACGGCACCATACAGTATAGTCTGTACAGTATGGACTGCTATGAAATATATTTCCTAGCCTTCAAAAACTATGTGCCTGGGTCTTGAGATATTTCTGCTCAGCTGACGCCTTCTACAAAAATTTTAGAAATTAAATCTCCCCCTTTTTTACTAGTGCACCGTACACTTGTTGAAGTCGCTGGGAATGTTTGCTGCTCATAGAGACTTGCAGGTACAGGCCATACCTCTACAGAATGTAGCCAAAGTGTGGTGCCTGTCAATAAGTTGATGATATATTCACCCCACCAATGGATTCAAACTGGTAAAATTGAACCTAAATGCTTAGAATGAAATAGCTAGATACTATCTCCAATGTGCAACCCTTCGAAAGATCTCTCACTTCCTCATTTATGCAAATCACTTGAGAGGTATCATTCTTAAGGATTAATCTAAGAATATGCAGAATCTAAAGTCTCTAAATGCTCGAGAAGATGCAATGATCAATAAAATGAACTGGATGCCAAATGAGAGACCCATAGGGTCTATTTATGCACTTTTGGAACTTCCAAGAGTTTCCGTAATACATCACATAAAACTTGTTATACTTTTTTTAAATAAAAATTAATTTTATGAAAATAATAATAAAAGTGCATTTTAAAATTAAAATATAACAATTTGGCCTCCATAATAAAATATACTATCTTCCAGAGCATTGTGAGCCATCGAATCGCAAACATGACCCTCTCACCACCTTCATCTACCTACGAGAGTCAGGAATAGGCAAATCCACGTAGAATGTCAAGTCGCACTAGAGAGGGGACATGACAGTCTGCCCCTCTTGAAATTGCTTGGCCTCAAGCAATCTCAATGCCGGATGTTGCAGAATGGCCTCACCTTCCCAATCCATCCACTTAATCAAGTACTCTCTGATCACTCACCTGTGAAGTTGCTTCTCTCTGCTATCTGAGATGGATTCTCGAATTAACTTCCCCTCATTATCCAAGGGAGGTAACACTGCAAAAGGCACCATATTCTAACCCAATGCCTTCTTGAGGCATGATATATGGAATACATTATGCACTCTATCTGGCGGTCTGCCTGGTGGAACCTTGATGTATGCCTTCTCATCGAGATGATATTTAGCCTTGTGCTGCTCCTCATGTGAAGGTATCAAGGTACAAATAGCTGCCCATTCTATATCATTATGCTTGGCTAGCCTCTCCATCCTCTTAAGTGTAATATTCCTATCATCACTATTACAAATAGCCTTCAGCACATGTGTTCTGCCATTTACCTCGAACTGCATCTCCATATCCTTAAGTCTTAGGGTAATCTCCTCTAACGAATGTAACCACTGCATCCCAAGCACTATGTCCATGTCACCCATGTTGACCACATAATAATCTACCTTGAACTCATAGTTGTTCAAGCATATAGGTAGATCACGTACCATCCTGTCACATCAAAGAGTATATCCATCAGCCACCTTAACTTTTAGTCCCTCAAACTCCTCAGTGGTGAGTCCACGCCTCTCAGCGAAGCGTGCATCAATAAATTTGTGCATGGCACCAGTATCCATGAGTGTAATAACCTTTTGTCCTACCAAGACACCTCTAATTCTGAAAGCACCCTCTCTCTGAATACTAGATAGACGTGCCTCCTATAAATGTAACTCTAGTTCCTGTTTTTGTTCTACCTCCTATTCCTGCTTTGCATTATCAGGATCATGGTACTCTAAGCTATCTGAGTCTGACGCTTCATAATAAACCCACATCATCCTGTTAGTCTTTCCCCTAGGCCTCATAGGGCAATCATGTCCAAACTCATAGGGATCCTTGCAATAGAAGCATAACTTCTTACGCAGATCATTAAGCGTTTCCTTATTCAAAGGTGTAACTGACTTATCTTTTGTATCTTCATCCTTCTCTTTACCTTTGTTGAATTCCTCTTTATTATCTTTGTTTAATGAAGAGACTTTTGAACTGAACCTATTTGTTGGCACTGCAAGTTCCATACTTCGGCTTTTCTTCATGGCTTCCTGGAATGTGAGAGGATTAAAGGCCTTGGCCCACCCTTTGAGTGGTTCAGTCAAACCTTCTATAAATAGCATGACTATTCTACGCTCTGAGATATCAGGTACCATTGCTGCTAATTTTTGGAAGTCATTAATATAAGTATCAAGTGAACCATGCTGTTTTAATTGTGCTAGTTCACGGAAACTTACCTCAAGGTCTTTGACATCGAACCTTTCGATCAATCTATTGGTAAACTCCTCATAGGTAGTGATGTGGTTGTGTCCCAAAGTGACCAAACCATGGTACCACCATTCATGAGCAGCTCCTTCAAGATGCAATGTAGCAAATCTTATGGCATCCTCTTCAGGCATTGGTCTTAGAGAAAGATAATTATCTAGTTTTTGAATCCAAGACCTAGTTGTACACCTATTACTTCCTTCATAGTTAGGCATGGAAATCTTACCAAGTGCTTGTCGATAATCATTCCTTGGCACCTGATGATCATTTCTTCCTCCTCTCTTATTCTTCTGATTCATGAACTAGTCAAATGTCCATATTTGACACATATCAGGTGGGAGAGTGGTATATTCCAAGTAGGCCTATCTAGCCTCCTCGCCAAACAGAGTAGCTGGAGCAACATGTAACTATTCTTCCCTGGGTGTGAAGGTGGGAAAAAGAGGTCTAGAGGCTGATCCTCTAGTGTTCCTAGCATGTTGTACGGACCTTTCCTCATTGACTCCACTATGTTCCACTGTGTGCTGGTGACCTTGATCTGGAATGGCTTGCTGGTCCATCCTTGCCAATAAACGTGACATCATATCAAGCATGTTGTCAAATTTCCTCTCAGCACTTGTGTCTCTATCTTCTTCTGCCATATTCTGAATTGATTTGCCGGTGTCCCTCAATGCTTATGGAAATGTATCTTCTATTATCTAAGTATTATGATGAGGTTGCCTCTGCTACTCCCGAGATATAATATCTGATTTCTCTCTCGCTCATCTGTTGTTTAGCGGACCACAGGATGGCAGGATGAAGGCTCTGATACCACTGTAATGACCCTTACTAATAGGATCACTAAAAACACTGGTATTATACTAGGAAATTTCGTCAAACACTTTGAGGAATATCAGAAATTATATTGCATTAAGAATTTTGTCAAACATGTCATAGAATATTGCACTGTAATTTCGTCAAACAGTTTGTAACCAGTGTATTTGACTCAGTGTAATAGAAATTATGGAATTTTGGAAATAAATTACAGTCTTTATAAAAATATTTATGGCTATTTTCAACCTTACAATTGAGCAAAATAAATATGCTAACAACCTGATATATAAACCGAAAATTTGGAACCTGTCTTATTGTTGAGAACCCTGATCTTTTATTTGCACCTATTTGCTGCCCCAACTGTCAAATTGCTGTGTACATACGGCAAATATGGCTAGGGTACAGTCCGTACTAGTACGGAATGGCCTCCCTTGCCTTTAAAAACTGCGCGCCTGGGTCTTGAGATATTGTTGCTCAGCTGGATGCCTTTTACAAAAAATTTAGAAATTAAATTCAATCCCCCTTTTAGACCAGCACACCGTACACTTGCTGAAGATCGATTGCTGGAATGTTCTGGGCAAAATTCACTGCTGTACGGACTTGTAGGTACATGCCATACCTGTATGGAATGTAGCCAACAAGTGTGGTTGCTCTGTCAATAATCTGATAATATATTTGCCCCACCAATGGATTCAAACTGGCAAAATTGAACCTGAATGCTTAGCATGAAATAGTTGGATACTATCTCCAATGTGCAACCCTTCGGAAGATCTCTCACTTCCTCAGTTATGCAAATCACTTGAGAGGTATCATTCTCAAGGATTAATCTGAGAATATGTAGACTCTGAAGTCTCCAAATGCTCGAGAAGATGTAATGATCAATAAAATGAAGTCTGGATGCCAAATGAGAGACCCATAGGGTCTATTTATGCACTTTTGGAACTTCCAAGAGTTTCTGTAATACATCACATAAAACTTGTTATACTTTTTTTTAAATAAAAATTAATTTTATGAAAATAAAAATAAAAGTGCATTTTAAAATTAAAATATAACAATTTGGCCTCCATAATAAAATATACTATCTTCCGGAGCATTGTGAGCCATCGAATCACAAACATGACCCTCTCACCACCTTCATCTACCTACAAGAGTCAGGAATAGGCAAATCCACGTAGAATGTCAAGTCGCACTAGAGAGGGGACATGACATAATCAAAGAAGAATTCTTGCACCTCATGAAGAGAGAGAAGACTGTCTCCTGATTTGAATAAGGATTCTATCAATGATCTGATAAAAATGCATAATGCGATCAATATTGCATAATCAAGATGGGACAATCAAGGAAAACTTGCAAGTAAAATGGAAGGTCGTTATACACTTGGGACACTTGTGTTAACTCTTGATGTGGACACGGTCAAGGATGCTTTAGAGAAGTACAGGTTTTCAGGTTGAAGAAAGATGCTGAAAAGGAAATGCCAGTAGATTTGACTTACAAGGATGGGCCCCAGGCTTCTAAGGCTGAGGCATCATCCTAGTTGCCACTTAATAAAGTGGGGTCAATATTTGGCTTTATTTAAAATATTCAAACTTTTAATATTTGTTGTCTTGAAAATTCAAAAGGTTGTTAGAAAAATCCAGGGCAGTTTGTAACTGCCTAAAGACCAGTGTTATGTGGGGACACATCCTTGAGGGTTCAGATGATGCCTTGAACGGCTTGGGGATGGGCACAAGATGTTCCTCCTGCATCCCAAAAAATTAAAAAACATTGGGGATGTATCAGGGATGCCCCTTGAAGACCAGGGATGTTTCAGGGACGCTGTGATATCTCTAGTGTCTGTTTTTGTTTATTTTTAATTTTTCAAATTTATTTGTATTTTAAAGATTTGTGATATCTCTAGTGTGTTTTTTTGTTTATTTATAATTTTTTAAATTTATTTATATTTTAAAGAGTTAAATATTATTTTTTTATTTTTTATATATTATTAAATATTTTAATAGCTGTCCTCCCACCGTCTCCAAAATCCCGGTGTTTTTTTTTTGCCATCCCGGAAACCCTGTCACCCTATTGCTTAGACTCATGTAACTATGCTAAAGACAAAAATATTATAAATGTGTCGTAGTGAAGGTGTAAAGGGCTTTTTGACCTTTTACACAATTTTATCTATGTTTGAATGTAAGAAACTTTGCGTTCTTGGAGAAGTAGTAAATCAAATATGGAGCTTTGAATCTTATTTGCTTTATGCGTGGGCTATCATTCTCTTTATTTGATGGTTTGCTTAATCTTCTTCTTTATTACATGCAGTCATAGATGCTTTGGAGTTGGCGAATAGTAAAACATCATTCCATTTTATTTTATGTATTTCATGCTGAGCTCTGAGTTTACTTGGCAATAAATGTATTTTCATTCTCTCTGTTCTGTTTGTTTCCCAGTTTTTTATAATGTTAAAAACACCATTTTGTGAATGTAAAAATAGTGGTTTCCTCTGTAGATATTTGAATAAAGGGAACCTCCCCTTAGGATAGAGGAGGGGCTTTGTCCCTTATACTGTTACAGATTATCTTCTCCTTTTTACATACAGTCAAAAATGCTTTGTGGGTGATGAATAGTAAAAATTGATTCCATTTATTTATTTCATGCTGAACTCTGAGTTTGCAATAAGTGCATTTTCATTCTCTTTGTTCTATTTGTTTCCCAGTTTTTCATAATGTGATGAAAAAACCCATACCACTTTTGTGAATGTATAAAAAGTGTACAGTTCTTTGTTTCCTCTGTAGATATTTGAATAAAGGGAACCTTCCTTTAGGATGGAGGAGGGACTTTGTCCCTTATACTGTTACAAATTCTCTTTTTCCCTCTCGACAAAATAATTTGAGAGCTACTGCTTTAGTGTTTATGGTGTTCTTTTCATCTGCACTCATGTTGGCATCTAACACAAATATCTGTTCAAGGTCCATTCTTTTATGAGCTTTTGGATCTATTAGTTTCAACTTCAAGTCATGTTTGTAGATGGTAAAACTGCATACTGACATGTTTGCAACTTGTGCGACTGACAATGCATGACTCCTTACTAAATGTTCTGTGGCATGTGCTGGTTAAAGTTCTTCATATCTTAATTTCAAAAGCAATGCTCTGGGACTTCAACCTTAATAAAAGTGTTGTGGCATGTGCTGTTTGAAGTCCCAGAGCATTCCTTTTGAAATTTAGATATGAAAAACTTATTGAATTGTTATCTACAGGAATTAATCGAATTGCTGTCTACTGGTGGCATAATTCAGCAGAGTGTTTGCTTGGATGCTTTGGCTGCTTTGATGCTAGATTCGCCTGAGAATCAAAAAGTAAGAAGGCTTGAATAGCATATAATGATACATTTTATTAATTAATATCTATTTTTCTACTAGCATTGTGGCTTGCAGATCTTTTTTTTGAACAGTGTGGTGTGTCCTTATGTATCTGTAGTGCTTGAAAGTGTCTAATGGTGTCCCTTTTGGATATTTATAAGGAATGTTTTCTCAATGTTTTGCAGGTTGGTGAAATTATCATCACTCCTTTGTGTGGCGATATTAATTTTTAGCATGTCTTTGGTGTCATGAGTCTAGGTAACATTGTCATACGACCTGCCTCATCCTATGTGTGTTCTCATGCACAGATATGTTAGGCAGGCCTTTGTGTTCATGGATTTGATCATCCAAACTATAGTTTTCTATTAATGTTCTTAACATGGACAAAACTATATGAGTAACAAGCCTCTTCCTTAGTTCTGGCATAAACTTTTTTCCTTTTTTTATGCATTTCAACTAATAGCCATAAAAAAGACATGCTAGGTGGTTATTTTCACCTTTTAGGTGGTATATGCTGCAAGTAGGAAAAAACTTTTTAAGAAAAGAACAGTAAAGAAGAAAATAATAAAACATAGTTTAAGTTGGTAAGTTTTATTTTATCCTCTATAATTTTTTCATTTTAATGATTTTAAAGGAATTTGTAAGGGCTTGATTAAAAAAATGTTTAGAATTGTGGCATTAGTTTAGAACAGGCATGAAGTATCTGTTTATTTCTTGCAGGAGTTTGAACATTGTCATGGAGTTAGGAAAATTGCACAGCTGGCCAAAACACGTAACATTGATGAAAAAGTGAGGTGTGTATGTTTTTATCTCATACAACAACACAGTGTTAAATGTAAAATAATGGATATGAACATGGGCTTGATTTTTACCACTTATGCTATAAAATGACACGTTATAAAGATGGAGGAGAAAGGTTATTTTTTAGTTATTACATTCAGGAATATAATGAATGCCTATTAAATCATGACTATGTGTACATCTTCCATTGGAATTAGGTTTGCATGAATTTCTTATTTCAGGTGTTATTTTAACAGTCTGGCCTTTGAAATTTATACACAATACTTAGATTTACATTTGATTGTATTTATCACATTTGCAACACTAACTATGCCCATATATCTGTAGGTGTATATAATTGTCAATTGCCATCTGAGAAAAAAGTCATTGCGAACATTCTCACGATTGATATGAATAAGAACGTAAACACTATGATATGGCTTAAAACACTATTTTTCCCTGACCATTGCAAGTCATCTTATTCAATGACACAATGGTTTCATTTGAGTCCGTTGAGATTGACAACTGGTCATTAACTTTCTTAAAGACCGTAAGAAATGTCCAAGGAGAGTGGACATTCCCAGAACTCACAAAGTTTTAATATATGGACCCCAAGGTACTCGTATGATAAACCACCACTTTACCAAAGTAACTTTTCTTAGCCGCATCCTCTACATGTCACTGGATGATGCCATCACAAATTTAGATTTGCATTCTTTTTTATTCCCTCTCTTCCCTAGCACCCTTGCTTTCCAACATTCCACTGTTTGACTTTATTCCTTCCAACAACGTCACACACACACATGCACTTTTCCAACATGCACTATCAAACGTCTTGTTTCTCTTAGCCCCTACTTTAAATTTATCCATACACCCTTTTTTCTTCTTAGGCTCTTACTCCTTTTGATTTATTAAACTTGGTCTCAACACTCTCATACTCTCACCCCTCCTTAGCAATTCTAATTGTTCCACTCCCATAGTTACCTAAGTCTTAGGGACAGTGGACGAGGTTTCCAAAACGGCAAAAAATTTCCCAAAATTTGGGGATAGTGGGGGGACGATTATTAAATAATATATACAAAATAATATTTAACTTTATTCAATAAAATTTAGGTGTTTAAACCTTATTTAATATTTTTCAAGGTATTTTTGAATTAGGGTTCAATGGTTTTATAAAAAATAACATCTTTTTTGGCACAGGAGTTTTCTTTTAAAGTAAAAGCATTAAAAAAATAAAAAAATTAAAAATTAAAAATTAAGTTTAAATTTTTTGGGGATGTCCACTCCAAGCCCCAAGTACCTAAAACATTTGGGATGTCACTAAAATCTAGACGAACATGTTCCCATGTAACATTGCGGGCCACTCCCATGGTCTTATTCACACTTCTTCATTGTTAGAACATATTCACCCTTGTGATCTCATTGTTTTACCCACAATTTTCTATGCACATTTTCCTACTACTCACTCCACTATCGACAAGATGGCATCACTTGGGACTAGTGCCACATTCCCTGCCCTCCAAATGGAACAATGCCACGTACACAAGAGAACCTTGTGTTCAAACCATTAGGGTTTGGATGCATGTGAAGGGAAAATGAGAGTCAATTCGTGCAAGACATGTCATATCATCATTCAACAAGCTATAAGATGGACACAAACACCATATGACCATCATCAACCAAAAAGTGTCCCTCTACCTGTGGTGTTCCATGCACTCTCCTAATATGGCTCACGTAAATGGTAACGGGTTTTCCTGCTTCTCAACCTGCGAGAGGAACCAACTCTTGGTCTCAAAGGCCCAACCCCAATCCAAGGCAAAGGGTTGATTCTTGTGATATTCCGCTCATCAATTGATCTGAATTTCAGAATTAATATGTTAGCTATGTTAGCTAACTTAGTCCAATATTCTCATTTTATAAGTATGTAACTTGAAGCACTTGAAATCAGCTTTCTATAATTCTTTATCAGTTGGTTACGTTGTTTAACCGTTGACAGGGTTCAAGAAGATGTCGTACCATGGTATGACCTCAAAAACAAATAGGTTGTGATCAAAAGGCTAAAACAATATGAAGAATTCATCGAAGGTACTTTTTGATTACATATTTGGATTCCTCTCAATTTTTTTTGCAATTTTAAAAATCCGGCATGTCAATCCGAGTTTGTAAACAAAATTTATGGCCTTCGGTAGTTGCAGGACATTTTCTTGCAGCTAGGTCGTAGATTTTCATAAAAACTTGTGGTGCTGCCACACGTTATGAGAAAAAGGCATGTCACCACTGCACTTTTTAGTTTCAAGAAGTTGAAGGGACATGGGAGATGTTTGATCATCTTTTTCTGACATTTGGGCTTCTCATAGAGCTTGCTTAGTGTCAAATTATATAAATGTACATGGAGAGGGTCATTGTAATCAATCAATTAGAATTGGATTCAATTGGAATTCATTCATTCAATGAGATTTGAGTCTTGAAGAGGGGATGGAAGTAAAGTTCAGTTGGGCGCAATTGTTTAGCCTCAGATGTGATGTCCCTCCATCAAATGGATGGAATGGAATTCATCTGGGGGCTGGAGTGCATCTCAATTGTGGAGTCCCATCCTCCATGAGGCCAAATTTCTCATTGTTCTTTTAGTAGTTCTTCTTGATTGTATGTGTTATGAAATCGGGAGTAAGGAAAGTGAGCGAGCAAGTTGCAGAGCATGTATGGGTGTTTGGGCATGTTGCAAATGAAATGAGTGTCCACGAAGGCCTAGAGAAGGTAGTAAACTTGTAACTGTGTGATGGGATAGTAGCAAGAGGAGGAGATCCCTCACTCCTTTGGAGTTTTCCCAAATTGGGTTTCTCCAAGGTAATCTTGTGTCTCTTTCAATTCTATTCTTGTGTGTGTTCTTGCCCTATATTTCTACATTTAGTTTCCCTTTCAAATATGCAGTATTTCCAACTCGTGTATTGTTCACGTCTCTTGACGTTTTCAAAGCAATTACATGTGCAAACAACAAGCTAATAAATCAAGGAATTGTTAGGAGTTTAATAGGATTCTTGTCAATGAATTGTGTGTGGAATATCCACCAATTTACGGATCAAGATCGGTATTAGAGTAGGTTATCCTTTTTGCTGTAAAAGGTTTGCTAACACATTTATGCAATTGTGTTAGATTTGTTCGTGCTACAGTGTGGTGGTTGTCGTGGTGTGACTATTTATAAAATGTTTTCCATTACTTGGGTAGCAAGTGCTAGTGGAGAGATTGTCTTGACTCATTGGCAACAAGGTGGGTTCAAATTCCATTGTTGCTGGAACAAGGATGATGCAAGGCATTGTGTGTGCTGCAATGTGATGGTATTTACCCAAAGTCTTTGATGAACCACAAGAGTTCATCAAAAGGTGATCACAAGAGTTCACACCATCAAAGGGAGACTTGAGAAGGTGAACACGAGTTCACAAAGGCTGAGCATTCAGCTTGGCAAAACACTCTTCGAAAAGAATATAGGAAGGTTAAGAGAGTTGCAACAAAGTAGAGCAAGACATGTTCAACATGGATTTGAGCATAGTTTTCCTTATGACAACAAGGTGTCGTTGTACTTGAGCGAAGAAAGACTCCAAACGTAACACTGTGAAACTTAAGAAAAAATGTTCTTAGAATTGGATATGCCTCCTTTTTGTTTGAAAATTGACATTGCTGTGAGCCTTTTATGTGGAACAAAGAAGGTCTTTTGTACCTTCCATTGTAGATACTTGCTCTTGCTGGCCAAGAGGAGTGGGACCAAAGATGTTGGTGCAGATGAAGCAAAGAGCGTCAAGAAGGGGAGAACAAGAGAATCAGAAAATTTGTGTTGAAAGTACAATTGCCAAGCAAATCCAAAGGGCATTCAAAGAAGGAAGTGGGGTAAAGAATTTCCTCACCACTCGAGTTTCTAAATTTTGGGGGCCAAAAGCCTTCAAATTGGAGAGTTGATTAGAGATGGGTAGTTGGCAACATAGGAAGCACAATGAATGTATAAGAGTTCAGACCAACGTGTGGAAGGCGATCAAGTGTATAACAGCTATGTTTTTGAGGACCACATAGTTGAGAGGGTTGAGTTCAATACTCTCTCTCTCTCTTGGTAAAGAGGCAAGTCATTTGCTGAAGAATGCAAAATACATTGCATGTATAGGAGTCATTGAGAAGTTGGTGTCCTTGTAACCCTTGAGAAGGGAGCAAGCTTGCAAAGTGCAGGACAATGGACTTGAAGAAGCTAGTTATTCACTGAAGAGTGCAAAGAAGATTGCAGGTGTAGGAGCCATTTAGAAGTTGGTGTACTTGCAAGCCCAATATGGTAGAAACTTGCAAACTAAAGAATGGGTGAAGACATTGGAAGAAATTTCCTCACTCGAAGAGTTCCTAAAGCTTTTGGGGACGAAAAACCTTCTAATTAGGGAGGTATGATCCGAATTTCAGATCCAATCTGTTAGCTAATTCAGTCCACTATTCTCATTGTATAAGAATGTAACTTGAAGCACTTGAAATCAACTTTCTATCATTCTTTATCAGTTGGTTATGCTGATTAACTGTTGATAGGGTTCAAGAAGATGTTGCACCATGGTATGACCTCAAAAATAAATAGGTTGTGGTGCAAAGGGCAAAACAATATGAAGAATTCATTAAAAATACCTTTTGATTACATATTTGGATTCCTCTCGAAAAGTTATGCAGTTTCAAAAAAATGGCATGTTAATTTGAGTTTGTATACAAAAGTCATGGCCTCCAGTAGTTGCAGGTTGTTTTCCCATGGCTAGGTCACAAATTTTTAAAAAAACTTGTGATGTCGTGTTATCATAAAAAGGCATGCCGCCACCACACTTTTCAGTTACAAGAAGTTGAAGGGACGAGAGATGTTTTGTCTTCTTTGTCCAATGCTTGGGCTTCTCATTCGAACTTGTTTAGTGTCGATTTGTATAAATGTACATGGAGAGGGGCCTTGTGATCAATCAAGCAGAATTGGATTCAATTGGAATTCATTCATTAAATGAGATTTAAGCCTTGAAGAGGGGATGTAAGTAAAGCTTAGTTGGGTGCAATAGTACAACTCAGAGGTGATATCCCTCCATCAAATGGACGGAGTTGAATACACCAAGACAACCTCACTACCACTCAGATCAAGGATAGGAGCACACATATTCGAGATCATAAAAACAAAAGTGGATAGGGACAAACATGGTATCTAGTCTTTAGAACCGTGAACGGACATACACGGATCACAATGAGATTATTTGGACCAAGCCTTACTGACCTTTACAACATGTGAGTAGGGACATACACTACTCATTGAAAGTGTGGCATGGGCTTCCACTTCCCTTCTGTTTTGCTCCTCTAGTTGGTTGGGCGTCCCTGAGCAAGTATAGATCAACTAGCAAGACCAAGTCTTCACTATGCCTTCAATGGGAGCTGAACACCTCATTGAACATCGTGTTGATCACTCCCACTAGATATCGAGAACCAGAATGCTGGACTGAACACCATTTTTGCTGTAGTTGGTTTGGTACAAGTTTTTGAATTGTTTACAATTGGAGTACATCATCATTCACATTGATGAATGCTTTAGCTCTTTTGTCCTTCTGGTACTTTGGTTTGCCATTGGCAAATTTGCCAGTCTCTGAGTTAGCGGCAAACTCAAGTTTGTGATTGGCTCTGTTTCCTCCAGCCTCTTGTAGGTCTTAGCTCAACTAGCTAGGTAGATTTGCATGCTGCATTTGTGAGCAAATTTTACCCCCTCATAATGGAAAAACATATTCAATTGGATGTCGGGTTCTTCCAATAATGCGTCCTTATAATAGGGCAGATGTTTGGTTTTGAATTTAGATGACACACATGCTTTATTTAGACGTTGGACACTATATTAATAAATTTAAAAAAAAGTATAGACTTTCGAGGCTATATAAAAAACTAATGAAATTAACAACACTATATAATGAAAAACTAAAAAACTATAGACATAAACTATAACATAGACAAACTAAAAAACTATATTCGAAAGAACTAAAGACTATTGACTTTAAAAACATAGACGAACTATATTAAAATTTATTTTTCAAGCATATAGCTTTGTAGTTCATTGATTTGTTATTTATGAATAAATGTAACCGATATGTTTTGTTAATTTGTCAACATGTTGTTAGTTAGGAGTGGTTACCTTAGTCTTGTCGGTTGGGTTAACCACTCCAACTGACTTGTTCTATTTCTTTATGAAGCATTGTGAATGTTGGGAAAAGGGTGTTGGTATCAGGTCCTCTTTGAATTACTTGATTGTATTAAGACTTATCATTGAGGAGTACAAACCTACTATTTTGTGGATACTCGTACATGGTATGTTATGTATTAATGTTCTATCTTTGCTTTTGCTGGTAATATAGTATCTTAGTAGACTATATTTATGTTTCATTTTGGCGTCGTTGCCTTAAAAGAACTCAAATCATATGCAAGTAATTTAGAACGACAATCCGATTGAAAACCAATCTTATTCACAATGACATGGAGAACTAATGGGGCAACCCATTGAAGAAGTAGTTGAAACCATAGAAACGAGACTCGGACTCGACAGAGACTCAACATGCCTATTTTTGGCTTGGACTCAGAGTCAGCAAAAAGACTCAGCCAAGACTCAAAATGTTTTAAAAAATCATTAAAAATAGTGAATTTTAGGAGGAAAAACTATAAAAGTGCATTCCATATCAAATCCACTTAAAATACACTCAAAACTAGTCAATTACATCTTAACATACACATGTATGCACAAAGATGTAAGTAAATAATGCAACATTGAATGTTTTCAGTTGAACAATAGAACTTGAAACTTTAAAGTTGAGAACTAATATTAAATACTAGTTTTTATATTCATCAAATTGTTTTTTTACATACAAAATATGGATTTAGAAATCCATGGTGATGGCATCAACAAAAACATAATATAGAAGATACATCTAAGGTTGAGGAGAGCTTGCATCGCTCATCCTCTCAACACAAGATCCACGACGTTGGAGCCTACGATGTTTTTTGTACATCAAGGAAGTAGCTGCAACCATTGTACCCGCCCTCGTGGTATCTATCACAACATCTTTATCCCTAGTGTATGAGCTTGCTTCTTGATTCAAGAGCATTACTACCTCAATGTCTATATTAGTCAATTTGTCATATTTTGAGTCTTTGGCAAGTTGTTTTAGTCATGTTGGGTCTATAGGAATCATTTTTAGGTGATAGGTGGTTGTCAAAATTGAATAAGAAACCTTTTTGTATTTTCCCGCCAAAACTCATGTTTTGAAAATTCAAACTTCTTGTCAAGTTGTGGGGGCATCATTCATGTCCAATGAAGGTTCCAACATTGAAAGTTGTGTGGTTAGGTTTCATTAAGGGTAAAGAGTGTTCAATCCCCATATGACTCACATAGTGAGTCATCTTGATGAATAAGCTTCTAGTTAGGTAGTTTGCAACATACAAAGGGAAGTTAGGAGTTAGTTATAGGAGTTTTAGAGTCTTTTTTATAGATAGGTGTTTCATCAATGAGTCATTCAAGGAGAAGAATTTTACGGGGTAGAATTCAAAGAGAATATGTTGATGAACCCCGAGTAATGAAAGAAGTTTTCTTGTTTTTGAAAACAAAAGGTTGGCAACCCTGTTTTTGTGCATATACAAAGAAGTTGACTGTATGAATCAATAATGGGAGAAAATATAAGGAAGCAAGGCCTTTGAAACCTTTTTGTGAAGATTGGTATGTGAGATTATATGTTTGAAGATTGTTTAAATAATTTGCTTTGTTGTCTATATGGTTCATTGTATAAGACGAATCTGTAGACCCTGTTTGGACTGTGTTCTATATGATCAAGACTGAATGTTGTGTTTTGTGTGAAACCAGACTCTGTGAGAAAGGTCTGAGTCATGTTCATATATTGACCAGCTTTTATTTTCAACAATTCAAGTTCATTACAGTCTCTGTTGATAAAACTTCTGAGAAATGCAAATAGAGATCCTATGTTACTGTGTTATCTATTCTGACAGGAAACTGAGTGGTAATTGTACATGTGCATGTGATTTGGGGAAAGAGAGATAGTGGGGAGGTGAGGACTTGTAAGCATATATACTAGTAAATGATAATGGTTGAAAAAAGGAATGCATGTTGATTCTAGAGAAAGTTTCTGAAACATCCTGTTGCCTATTCTTGTATTCTTGTTCCCTGCCAAGACAGGGCTAAATTTGTACTCTGAGTGACAAAGGTGGCGTGGAGACTTGGTAAAGATTTGAAACTGACTAGTAAGCATTAGATTCAATGTTCTGGAGACGTTTGAAAGGTTTTCAATTTGTTTGATATTCATTTCATTAAGAAAGGCATTCAAACTCTGTAACAATTGGTGACTGTGTACTCAGTCCACCTGCAACCATGATTGAAACAACCCATAGAGGAGTCCAAGGGAATGTCTATTGATTGAAGAAGTTGAATAACACTTGCACAAAGCCAAATCAAGGTTCACAGTCACTTGAAAGTTGTTAGAAAACCTAAAACTTCAAGATAAATCCTCTCGGGCCACACAGTTTGCCTGCAACCCTGAGCTAGGGTTTTCACACTAAAACTGGGTTTATAGGAGATTGAACCGACAAAATTCTTTGAAACTTTGTGAAAAGCATTGTTGGAAGGTCCTTTAAAGGATTTAAGAGTTTTCTTTGTTGACCCGTACCTCTGTGTATGAATTTGACAGACCTGTGTGTAAGACTGGGCCCTAAGAGGCCTAAAGACCTAATCCGAGAGCTAAAAGAGCCAAAAAAGGTAATCAAACAGTTGAACCAAAGTCTGAAACTTGGTGAATAACAAGAACTAAATAGAGGGTATCTTAATATGGTCTTGGTTAGTCAATTGAGAACTGTACAGTCTGTACGCTGCAATAAAGCCTAAAAAAAGGCTAGTAAAGAGCCCTGTGACAGAGAGGACAACAGTGAATGAGTTATAAAGTGAGATTTTGGGATGTTAAAAATAGGATAATAATTGCTTGAATGAGTAGTACAATGATCTTAGAACCCTCCCAGAGGCCAGATTTTCTGTATAAGTTATAGACTAACATGTTTGTGAACTTGAATTGAAGCAGGGGGAATAGAAGTCTATAAGAAGCAAGTGACTAGGTGTTCATGAACCACAAGAGAGTACAAGTTGACTAAAGATCAGAGGATGTTAAGTAATGAGTGTTATTAGGATTGAGGTGTCCTTAAGAGGTAAAAGAAAACAGAGACAAAGAGTCTTTTGAAAACCATAGGACAAACAAAGACATCAGAACTAGATAGGCACTTGGGCAAAGGTAAGTGTAAGCATGTTTCTTGTTTTCATTGATGACGAATTGTATGATGATCTCTGCATCACTTCTTTCCCAACACTACAATCTCTGCCTCACGATCAACTTGATCAACCCATTTATGGTCTTCCTTTGTAAACACATGGTTGCCATTCTTTGTAATCCTCTCTGATTGTGGATCGTACTCCTTTAGCTCAATGGGGGATAAATCTTCCTCATTCCCTATCATCTTGTGACGAAGGTGAAGGTTGTAATGCATAAATACAAGGTCATTCAACCTTTGCATTGACAACTTATTACGCTTTTTGGAATGTATGTGCTCAAACATACTCCAATTGCTCTTATGCCCAGAAGCACTGCATGGTTGGCTTGGCACTCGAATAAAATTCCTTAGAAAATTCGGCACCTTTGTAGCAAAATTTTCCTACCATGCATCTGTAACCATAAGTATTAAAATGTCTTAAGACTTCAATTCCAAAAATATGAATAAACAATAAAAAATGGAAAATATTGATCATTCAACTCAAAGTTTACCTCATAAAGAACTAGATGTAATAGCATGGGGGACTAAAGCTACGAGAAGTTACTCTGTTTCAGAGGGATATGCATCCCTATGCAAACTAAATCCCCACCCCTTAAGGGATATTTTTAAACAGCTATGGCAAGAAGAACTTTGGCCGAAAGTTAGCTTCTTTGTCTGGTTACTATTAAAAAGAAGAGTCTTAACAGGGGATAGGCTGAAAAAGAGAGGGTACAATGGACCCTATAGGTTTACAATGTGTCTGTTTGATGAAGAAACCATTATTCATCTATTTATATAGTGTCTTTTTGTGATGCAAATGTGGCAAAACCTGGCTAATTTATTTCAGTGTCCTTGGAATGGAATTCAGTATTTGGAGCAACCTTTTAGAGAATGAGGGAAACACTTAGAGACTGGTCAAAATTTAGGACCAAACTTATGGAGCGCAATAACTCTTTTATTATGGAATGTATGGAAGGAAGGAACGAGAATCTTCCAACAGGAAAGCCAGGTTATCTTGTTTGTGTGGGAAAAGATAAAGCCAAATATTGCAGAATCCATCAAATACAAAATTAAAATTTCTTAGAATATGTTGGTGCAATGGGTTAACCTTACAAGAAACTTACCTCTTAATTTGAGTAATCATCAAATGTTTGTTTTTAAACTGAGGAAATCCAAGGGGGAAGGTAAGTGGTCAACCCCTCGTTGTGGATTTGGGAAGTTGAATACTAACGGAGCCTCTAGAGGAAACCCAAGTAAAGCAACTATGAGTAGAATAGGTAGACTTTCGGATGGATCAATTGTCTTCTTCTTTGTAGAAGGATTGGGTTGTGCAACAAATAATTTGGTTGAAATTAAGGCAATTTTTAGAGGACTAAAAGAAGCAGTTAAAGTTGGATGGAAATGATTCAGGTGGAATCTAATTCTCAACTAATCATTAGCCTTTTATCCACCTCATCATTGAAGAAGGGCAAAAATTGGAAAATCACGAGAGATTTGGAAAAAATCCATTAGCTAAAGGATACATTTTGAGAGATCCATTTCAACCATGTTCCTCGGCAAAATAACAGAGTTGTGGATGCTTTAGCTAATTGGGCTTTGTATAATAATAACATTGCTTGCTATGGTCCCCCGCTGATATGGTGGCCTACTAAGATCCAAGAGGATATATGGAAGATTTTAGATTTAGATTGACTTCATGGTTAATGCTGAAGTGATTAGACTTGTCTCTTGTGCCAGGGTTTGAACAAATAGTTTTCCTACCCGCCATTATAGAAATTGTATTTTTTAATTTAATCTTTGAATCAATATAATCTTCTTAAAAAAAAAAAAAAGCTTACCTCGTTTAATTGTTGTTCTAGCCGCCTTGCAAGTATCTCGAGAAAAGAGATTAGTGCTTGTTTGTAGATCTCAATCTCGGACATAATCTTCACCGTTGTATACACATTTGTCTCCATGGCCTCTATGACTGTGTAAAGACCGCTCATAACCTCCTTGTCAGCGTTAAAGCTCTCAAGGAATTGGAAGTTTGGGTTCAAAAAGTAGGCACAAGCATGAAGGGGCCTATGGAATTGTCTTATCCATCATTAGTCAATGATATCCCAAATGGGCTGGTACTTGTCCTCGACCATGCCATAGAAAATTTTTATTTGTTAGATTTTTGTGACCTATAACAAATATTAAAAAATGTAATTTAGAGTATCAAATTAAATAACATTTTTAAACAAAGAAAATGAAAATTCAAAAAATTAAAAATGATTTACATTTGTAATGTCTCTTGTCAGCATCCAACAATGGGACTCATGAAACACCCATTTTATAGTAGCAGTCCCGCCAATGGTCTTTGCATATGAAGAATCCCTCCATTTCTCGCTAACAAACATTTGCATCAATGAAGCTTTTGATTATAGCAAAGATTTCAAGGTGATGGAGGATGCAAAAGTGGTTATGCTAGGTCAAACTATCTCCTTGTTCTCTGTGAACTCTCTCATTAAAGAGAGGACCCGAGCATGGTTGTAGATGTATTTGCAAATACTATGACCCTGCTCCACAAATGGCATGACCGACTTCATTTTTCCAATATCCTTTAGCATCAAATCTATGCAATGGGTTGAGCATGGAGTCCAAAAGATCGAGGGATGCCTTTGCACAAGTAGTTTACCTGCAACAACGTAATTTGTTGCATTATCGGTGACTACTTCCACCACATTTCATCTATTTCTGCAATAATTTCTTCACAAATGCCACATAAGTAATCAACATTTTTTATTCTCCTTGAGGCATCAATGGACTTCAAGAAGACAGTCCCACTTGAAGAAGCAACCAAAAAGTTTAACAATGTTTTATTTTTTCTATTTGTCCATCCATCAGACATGATAGTGCAGCGCTTATTCTTTTAAATAACTCACTGCTCATCAATGATTTGTTTCACATCAGCACTTTATCTGACAAAATTGCCCCCCCTTAAATCATCAACAAAGGGAGCTTTGAACCCCTAACCAACAACGACGGCAGCATCCACTAGCACTTGCCAATAAGGCGACCTAAAATGCCAAAAAAATAAACTTGAGAATTTAAATATAAAAAAACAAATTTATAAATAAACATATTTTAGAATTACAATAACATTTTAAATTCATACAATTTTTTATTCCTAGGATCACAACCTGAAGGTTGAATTTGATGGTAAAGGTGGTGAGTCGAAAATATAATATTACCTTGCTGCATGAAAAAGAATGTCACAAAAATACCAAAAGTCACCCACTGCGCTTCTCGCGACTATATGTTTTTCCTTGTTCCAAATTGTGCTTTCTAGCGATGGTTGGGACTTAGGAGCATTGTGTGGTACAAACCAACTCGCTGAACTAAGTTGTCTAGGGCCAATGCTACTAGAATTTGATCTAGGAATTGGAAGAATGGATTTGGAAGTGACAACTATTTGTTGGTTTTGCTTCGCCCTTTCCTTTTTATGAAAGCACTCCAACTGAGTTGTGATCTCCCTTACAACCTCAGGTTCTACAGCAGGACATACTGGAGAGTCACACCTAGGTATGCAGACAAGGTGATATCTTAGGCAATTAATGCAGCCACCAAGAAACTTAGCCCCACAATATTTGCAAAACATGCGCCCTTTATTCGAACTCTCATTGGCAAGCCTCCATGCATGGTTTTTCAGAGGTTTTGTCCCTCCTGTCATGGTAAGACCAAAATATCTACATTGTACATAAACAAAAACAATGGTAAGGATTGTAGGGTTAACATTCAACTTTGCAAATCTCAAATATACAACAAGAAAAAACAAAGAATATCAAAACAACATTAAACATAGTTCGATCTTCGTATTACAAGAAAAAATGAAAGAAAGAAATGGAAAAGGTAGAAAAACACCAATAACCATGGGTTTTGATATTTTTTCTATGATATATTTTAATTGATGAAGAACAAGGAAAATTTTAAGAAATGAGAGAAAGAAAAGAGAAGTGTTCATGTTATTTACATCTTGTAGTTGTAGCCTTGTAGATGCACACACTTGAAGCCTTGGATTAGCCAATGCACTTTAAAACAACCAATCCCTTGAATCAGTGCCAACAATGCACTCACTTGTTGCTAATCCAACATTTGCATACTAGTAATCAGCCCCTTTGAAGCAAAAACAATGAATCAAAATGATTTAATCACAATGGTGCATGAACCTTGAAAGTCAAAAATGGAATGGGCTCATGAAAACAAAGTTTGAATGATTGAATGGGTGTTTGAGGATGTCATAATACCTTTTATGTTTAGGTTTGTGTATTTATTTTTTTAATTCATCATGTTTTTTTTGCATGTTTTAATTTTTTGTAAAAAAGCAACAAACTTGACGAGGATTGGGATGGGACTTGCGAGTCTGGGCAGACTTGTGAGTCCTGTCCCAAGTCTCTATTGAGTCTGGGAATGACTCGACAATTCCTCGTATAGGTTGCCTTGACTCGGTTCGGTGAGTCCTCACCAAGACTTGCCGAGTCTCGATTCATTGGTTGAAACCAACCAAGAACAAGGAGAAAAACTTACCAAATACTACAATACCTGTGGGACATGTTCATCCAAGAACATGTAAAAGAGGACGCTGAACACACTCAAATGCCAACAGAATCCATTTGGAGTAAATTGACAGTCATTGAAGAAGTATAATGTCTCCTCGACCACCTCCCATGACTCCTTTTCAAACACTATCTTGTAGTGCAAACCTTACGTGTTGAACGTGACCGAGAGAATCACAAGCAACTACTACAAAGGTACACACAAAGGCAAAGTCAGGAAGAGGAAGCGAGATTGGAAGAGAGACATCGATGCCACTAAACCCAAATAAATGACAAAGACAACAACTTGACAGAACAAAATAAATCGAACTAACAAATTTGACCAAAATCTTGGAACAAGAACAATGAATAAGGTTACAAGTAGCAACCACTTCAAAAAACCTGGAGCGAGAAAGCAATTGCCGAAGCCAAAGCCCTAGTTGAAGGCGAAGCCCAAGTTGAAGCATAAGCCAGAGTAGGATTCAAAAATGAGACAAGGTTCCCGTAGTGCCAGAACACGTAACGAAACATCCTTAGCCACTTTTAGCTACATAGTGGAAGTTACTAGACATCTACTGCTCTAGATTTGGTGAGAAGCCCAAAAGAATCCATAGAGGAAGTAAGTTTCCTATGCGATCAAGAAATTGAAGATAATTTTTTCAGAGAAGACCGAGTCTCTTATTAAACCAATAACAGAGGGGTCGAAGAATTGTTGATTATCTAGTGCCAAAGACACTAGGGCAGCCGGAATAACCTAAACAACTTGAAGGGGGGAACAAGAGCCCATATAGGGACCCTAAGGGTGGGAAAGCTAGCACACATATAACTATCGAAGGACGAGTCAGTTGCACATGTCCGAAGTAGAGGAACATCTTGAAGAGACCATCTTGAGGAGGAACACCGTGTTGGAAAGGCCACCTTAGAAGACCTCAATACCCATGGGAATTGTTACCCCAAACCCATCATTGGAAAAAAAATGCCTAAATTTACCAGTGATGGATCGGATGAGCCAACATGACATTATCATACGTGCATCACTGTATGGATTTCCAATGGGCAGATGCGGTTACGATGCTTTCCAGCTACCCTTCGAGGCATGACAATCGATTAGTGCGACAATGCACCAAGTACCGACAAAGCAACTTGGGCAGCCCTCCTACAAGTGTTTGAAAAGGAATTCAAATTGCTTAGGGATGACAATGAAATTGTAGTAGATATCTATAACACGAAACAAGGTAAGCACAAGATGGTTCAGGTCTATAGTCGGAGACGCTGGGGGGTGCTTGGCAAACTTGAAAAGGAACCAGCTGATAGGCTAAAGTAGTAGTTTATCCAAGGGTTGGTACCCTCACCAAGGAAAAAATGAAGGTAGCCCCACCTTTGTCTTACACAAATGCTTATAATAGAGCGATGGACATAGAAAGTGAATAAAACATCATCATCACACACGAAGGCAAATTGAAGATGAGAACTAACTCTAGTGATAGCAAACTAGGATTGGTTTGAGCCCTTTGAAAGGACATGCTTCAAATGATAAGACAATTTGAAAAAGAACCTAAGGAAGAAGGGAAAGATCTTTGGTGCATGCACTATAGAATGGAAGGGCATACCATGGTTAATTGTCTGAGAAGATTATTTTTTGAAATCTATCAAGTCAATGGCCATGATGTAAAAAGTTGCTTGTACAATTTAAAAAACAGGTGCCGAAGTCCTTACCCACGAAGAACTGTCAACACCACCTACCACACCAACAAAGTTCCAAGGTAAGTTGGAGCATCCTTGGCTGGATATAGAAATCAATGCAACAATACATGACACTAGAACAATATTGGGTGAGATGGTAGTTGTATTTTGTTCAATGAACGATGTTGTCCAATAGCTCAGTGCTAAAAGTGCAACCAATGGGGCCATTTCGCAAGGGATTGCCCTGTCAATAAAGGCAACACATGACTCGTGTAGATGGTGTGTACCTGGAGATCATAAAGATGCTAATTACTCGAAGCAAGCAAACATTAATATGATCATGGTAAGAAGAAACAAAGGGGTGATAGCAATCACCAGAGGCCAAGTAACTAAGCTAACCTACCCAGACCCTTGTACAAGAAGGGAATGGATGGATTAAGCAACAACCGAGGTGGAACGAGCTATGTGGGAAGAACAAAGACATCTTGGTGAACGTACAAGAACAATACTTTGTCAACTTGAATCAAACAAGGAGATTGCAAGACAAGTTCTATAGAGCACTGTATCCATCAAAGTAGTAGATCTACAAAACATTCCACAACTTATGGATGTTATAACCACCTCTGTTCAAGACAATGGTCACAACACATAGTGGGCTACACTCTTGATGAAGGAAGAGAAACAAAGAGAGCCCATTGTTAAACCCCCATGGTCAGGAGACCAAGTAATTGATCCGATGCTCCTAACAATGAACTTTGCCTAACATTTGGTGGTTGTCCACATGGAGATTCTAGGTATGAACCTAATTAATGTTATATTATTGATGGCAACTTTGGTGTGAACATGCTTCCAAAAGAAACTTGGAAAAGTCTTGGAGAACCCATTATTTGGTCCTCAACCTTCCAATTAGTAGGAGCTGATCAAAACGGGATAGGGGTGTTGGGAATCTTAATGGCTCAAAAGGTAATTATCGGTACCCAACCTTTCATATTGAACTTTGTAGTCATCTCTTTAAAGAAAAAAGCCTATGATGCATTATTGGGCCAAGGCTGGTTAATAGTAGCCAAGGCAAATCACAATTGGAAAAGGAACATTATCTCAATCGAGAACAAGGGCCAAAAGTACATAGACCTAAAGAGCCAAGCAATCAGTGAGGAAGCAACCTCATCGAATGATTCATTAGAGTTGGACACGAAAGATATGGAAGAAGAGCATTCTCGACATTTGAACCAAGGTATGGTGGAGCTAAACGAGGAGGGACTATTGAATATACACTCATGGTTTGGAGGATGAAACAAATTCCCTAAGTGGCTTCTTCCACTGTCAAATGGAGAATTATGAAGTGTTCTAGCCTAGGTGCAACTTTGTCGAGATCATGGAGATAGAAGAATGTTAAGGTTTAGAAGGAATTGGGCGCACGAGACTAGACATTCATCTAGAAGAACCTTCATCATCGGAACGGACCTGCCCTCTTGAGTTCATTGAAAATTGAGTGGGTAACGCCAAGATAGATGAAAAACTTGCTCGCTAGTTCGAAGGGGTACAAGACATGAATTAAAACGAACCAACCATAGTCAAGTTAAATCTTGGATTTAGCAATGAACTTCAAATGATTGTGATGGGAGATGACTTAGACCCTGTGTTGAAAGTTGCACCGTTTCGGATCTTCATAGACTACACGGATATGTTTGCTTGGACATACAAGAATTTGAAGGGAATACCACCATAGAATAGAGATGTGTACATAGAATTCCTCGAGTGACATGAGCGGGGCCAATTTGGAGAAGAGCATATAGAACAAATATGAATTATGTGGCCAAAGTCCAAGAGGAGATTGAAAAGATGTTGGTAGTAGGGATCATATTCAAAGTAGAGACAAGTGATTGGGTATCCCCAGTAGTAGTTAGTCGAAGGAGTGAAAACAAAAAAGGATATGTGTCAACTTCAAAAGTCTAAATGCGGTCAGTATCAAAGACCCATTTATAGACTAGATATTAGAAGAAATAGCCAACCATGAGATCTACTCCTTTATGGATGGATTTTCGAGGTATAATCAAATCAACATTGTGGATGAAGATAATGAAGACCACTTTTATAGTGGAAGATAGAGTTTGTGCATATAACTGAATGCCATTTAGGGTTTGCAATGCCCCAACCACCTTCAAGCAGATCATACTCCACATCTTCGACAAGATGGCCACAGGTAACTTCAAGGCTTTTCTAGATGACTGGTCAATCTACAACAGTGAAGAATCCCATCTGGTGGCCCTGACAAAATGCATGAGACGATGCAAAGTAGCAAAGTTGGACCTTAATCCCAAGAAGTGCCAGTTTATGGTTCTACAAGGTAAGCTCCTTGCCCACATAGTATGCAAAATGGGAGTGAAGATCAGACAAAATAAGGGTAATGGTGGATACGGGGGCACTGAAAGACGTCATTGGAGTAAAATCCTTTTTGGGACATGTCAGGAATTACCGTCAATTCATTAAATTTTTTGCTCAAGTTTCTCACCTACTAGACATTCTCACTAGAAAAGGAGCTAGCTTTGTTCGTATAGTTTAAGGAACAAGAGGGTACATAAAGTATTGAAAGTTCAATTGATAAGTTCCTGATACTCGTGTACCTTGGCCAGGACAAGGAGTTTCATGTTCATGTGAACTCTTCCAATTATGCTATTGGGGCAACATTAGCACAAGTAGGAACTCAAGGGCTGGATCACCTGGTGTTCTTTGCAAGCAAAATTTTGTACAACACAGGGAAAAATTACAGCACTATAGAGTGTGAAGCCTTAGGGATGGCTTATGCAGTGCAAAAGTTTCGGCATCACCTACTGGCGACCCCAATCATATTAATGTGGAACATTGAGCACTATTATACTTAGTCAACAAACCAATCATCCAAGGTAGGATAAGCAAATGGTTGATGTTGTTACAAGAGTTCACATTCAATTTTATGGTCAGACTAGGTAAGAGTCATGCTATTGCCGATCAACTCTCTTTGATAAAATTCGAGAGAACCGACTGGAGGAGTAAATGATGATTTTCCAGATGCATATCAATTCCAAATTGCAATTGTACTAGTGTGTTATGAAAATATATGGGATTATTTATCTTCGACGTCCTTTCCAAAGGATATGCAGCCTACTGAGAGGAGGAAGCTGGTGCTGAAAGCTCAAATGTTCCAGTTAATAAATGGTTTGTTATATAAGATGGGTCCAAATCATGTTTTGCATCAATGTGTACTAAAGGAATATGAGATGTACTTACAGAAGCTCATGAAGGACCAACTGGACGCCACATGGGGACAAATGCTCTACTACAATGAAATTACTATAGGCGGGACTTTGGTGGCTGACATTGCATCATGATGCAAAGGAATGGTCATGGAATGTGACCCTTGCCAATATACTAGGAAGCTATTAAAAAGAGACTCCATGCCTTTGGCCGTCACAACCTTAAGATCGTTTTTAGAGATGGGCCTTGGATTTCATCGAACCCTTGAATACAAGTAACATTCACTGTTACAAATATATTGTGGTGGCTACCGAACACTCAACTAAATAGGCATAAGCAAGAGCTTTGCTAGACTATAGTGCCCTAAGCAAGGCTAAGTTCATCTATGAACAAGTGGTTACAAGATTTGGGATCCCAACTCAAATCATGACTAATAGAGGGGGACATTTCGTCAACCATGTGATCCAGTTGATGACTTTGAAGTTCCGTATTTTTCATTCGTTGTCAAGCCCATACTACCCACATGCCAATGGCCAAGCAAAAGCAATGAAAAAAGTATTGATATTGGTTATTTAGAAGTCATGCCGTATAGGAGGAAGTGATTGGTAGGAGCATCTACATGCTGTACTATGGGCCTAATGAACAATCTATAAATTCACTACGAGCCATACACCTTCCTAATTGTTGTATGGTTAGGAAGTTGTCATGCTAGTGGAATATCTAGTACCAAGTATATGGGTGGTAGTACAAAATAGGTTGAGGGACGAGGAGAGTCTCTGAGAACGATTCCATGACTTAAACAAACTGGACAAAAGAAGAGTATTGGCACATTGGGCAATCCAAGTCATAAAAACAGAGGAAAGGTTGGCATGACAAACATCTTCGTTGCATGAATGGTAGAGATGGAACACTAGTCTTGAAGTACAATAGAAAGAGTGAAGTCAAACTAGGTAATTTTAAAGTCTTAGGGCTTGGTCCTTTTAAAATTTTAGAGATAATTGAAAATGGAGCTATGTCGTTGGAGAATTTGAACAAACATTGGTTAAAGGCACCGTGAATGGCTCTAAATTAAAATTATATAATTAAACACGTTAAAATATCAATTTAGTTGAAATCGAGCAAACTCAAGACTTGAAGGGACCATGGAAAAAATGAATGGTAAAAATTGGGAGGCAAAAAGGCAAATTGAGAATTTGCTTTATCACTGACTGCACGCCCCTTTTGGGCTCATGAAAAGTCCAATTGAATGTTTTGTCAAACCACCTCGACCCATTATACGACTTTGCTTGTTTAAAACTTGTACATTGGAGAAACTCCATCCTCAACATACGCTCCAACACAACACCCACTATATGGCCAACACACTACAACACAACTCCCATAGTACAACCTGCAGATTTTATCATTCCTAAACCATTGGCTAATTGAGATTGCACAACTGTACGTCCAACTTAAATGTTTCCCCTCACCGTTCGAAACAATTCCCCCTCCATTGTACACTCTATACTTCTTTGCATAACCGTATGCCCTACTTTTCTTTCACCAACCGTATGTTGTAGAGTATTGACCAAGCCCTTGTACGTCCCTCTAAAGTAGTATCCACCATTTGTACAACAATCTAGTAGTATGTTTGGATTTGGATTTGGTCACTGTACAGTTTTTCCCCTCCACCCTGAGCATCTATGCCCTCAAAGACACCTTCCATGTGTGCCTTTGACAGTGCTCACCCCAGGTTGCACAGGAATGAGGATAAAATAGTGCAAAATTTTAGCTTTTTGGCTTTAGTAGAGGAACAAAGAATTAGCCAAAGAGTTTGTGTTGGAATGATTCAAGTTCTCACTCGTAGATGAAGATTGCTCAGTTGTAGCCCTGGCATCAAAAGAACATTGTTTCAAGGGTTTTATTGAAGTAGCGAACATACAAGGACCAAAAACCTTGTCAAAGAACCAACAACAGTAGGTTTTAACACCTATAATTCTTTCCAATTTGGATTTGTAGTTATGGCTTAAAAGAAACATAACCCTTCAATAATAGCTCTCTCCGGTTCAGCTAAAGAGTGCGTTAGATAAGGCATTTGGCAAGTTTGGAACCGTTTGTGAAGGCTGGGTAATTCTTAAAGTAACTAGTGCTACTACTCCTAAACTGGTACAAACTTCCTTGGTAGGGGGCACGAGTTCACGACAGGTGGTTGCTAAGGGTGCTAAAAAGGAGAAAGTTATTGAACTTGGACCAAAGGTCAAAGTCAAGGTGCTGCCCACACTTGAAACTCTTTCATGGGAAAGCTTTGCGGCTATAGAATTCTACATGTGGTGGGCCAATAAACCTGAAGACTGTGAGTTGAAACTAGCATTAGGGAGAGTAGAGGTGGACAAAGTGTTGTAAATTCCCTATTTTAGCGCAAGGGAATTCAAATCCTATTTGATAAAAATGGTCTCTAGTTACAACAGGGACAATCAATATTCAATGTTTTAGTAAATGTATACTGACATCAAAATTATAGTTGAGGTCTTCACCAGGGTGTTTGACATTCCTTATCATGGGGCAACCATAAGCAAGCCAACAGGGCATCCTTAGGTTACACAGGCCCAAAAAGACCATTCACTGCAATATGCTAGATAGATTTGAGCCTAGAGGAGTTGAGCCGCATGTGGGCCAAAGGACATTGGGGAATCAAAAAGAAATACTTAGCATCAGATGAGTCGCATTGTGTCATGGATGCATTTCAGAGTTAGTTGGTGGGAACTACTCGGGCCTGAAATACTGTTCTCTGGATAATGGACTACATGCTTGGCCTTAGGCGGGGTGAAATTTATATTTGGGGTGAACTCTTATTTGGGCCATTCATGAATTTATCTCCTTACATTGCAACGGGTTCTATATGGCACAACATGCTATTGAGCTCTTTTTAGAAGCAATGTACTCAAGCTCACTAGTAGGGGGAGTGTTTACCCATGTTGATTGTTATGATCCTGTTTGGCCGTCTGTGTTCCATTGGAGGAATCTTGGTGTTCCTTTAGCTGCTAAGGATGATCACCCCAAATGTAGGGCAACAATGAAGAAGAGAGCAAATAATAGAGCTGCCCACATCAGAGGAGGATGACGAAAGATCTGAGTCAGAGGAGGATGAGAGATATATGATGGCAACAATGATGGGCTTTCAATGCTTTATGATGCCACCCTTCTTAAGCCTCTCATAGGCTTTCTCATCGATTGGGAAGGACAGACAACAAACAAAAGATCCAGAAGTTGATGCCTAGTTAAACCAATTACAGGAAGCCCTTTAGCCTCCCCACCACCAGAGCAAGCTTTGGTGGCTACGGTTCCCTTGGCCATTTTAGAAGCAGGGCATTTTGAGCTAGAACTTCCTGAGATGGATGACTATGAGGTTGTACTTGTATTCCTTTTGAATCTTGATCCGACTAATCCCTATGAGACTTTGTGTCAATTCTTGTGAGCTATGGGACCCATGGTCCACACACTTTAGGGGATTCATGATGTGGTAGGACAGCTAGATGTAATTGCTATACCATCTCAAAATTGGGTGGTCTTGGAGGTTGAGTTGGGTGCATAAGTTCGTCCAGGAAGATTGCCATCTAGAGTTCACTCGGATTTACATTAATCAACATTGGCCTTAGTCAACACTCTGGAGATGCATATTCAATGGCTCCTCATCGGACTCCCTCTTCTATCATGTCTCTGCAAAATATTTAGACTCCCTAGTCACTATTGAGGATTCCTTTTGGTATCAATATTTGTTACTCTAGTTAGGCTTGTGCCAACAATGACAATTTGAAGTGGAAAGGGACAAGGATACTTGACCAATTACGGTGAGAGGATCAATGTGGCAGGATCCAAGAGCAGTTAGGCCAATAAACTCAACTTGCACAAGTCTAGGCAGACATGGTTACAAAGGTTGAACAAGCCAAGTTTCAAGACGTTGTCCACATGGTTAAACGTACACGGGAATGCAAACTTATTTCCACCAAGCAGTTACAGCTTTGTTTACTGAAGTATGTGCTCTTCATGTCGAACTCCAGCAGTTGAAGTTGGGACATGCAGCTTCTTTGGCATTGGTTTTCACTGGTGGTCCTACTGACTCCTTTTTTTTCTAGGGACGTCTTCCTCTCCCCCTGCTTCTTCTTGAGGTGTTTTTTCATTGTTTTTGGAGTTGGGACTTCACCTGATCTAAAGGGGGGATAATGTAGTTCATTGATTTGTTTTTTACGAATAAATGTAACTGTGATGTTTTGTTAATTTATGACATGTTAGTTAGGAGTAGTTACCTTAGTCTTGTCAGTTGTGTTGGTTGGGTTAACCACACAAACCGACTTGTTTTATTCCTCTACGAAACATTGTGAATGTTGGGAAAAGGGTGTTGGTATTATGGCCTCCCTAAACTACTTGATTGTATTAAGACTTATCATTGAGGAATACAAAGCTGCTATTTTGTGGATACTTGTACATGGTATGTTCTATATTAATGTTCTATGAATGCTTTTGTTGGTAGTCTAGTATCTCAGTAGACTATATATATATTACAAGCTTTAGCTATTTTGCCTTTCCCAAATTGTATGCATGTTGGTGGTAATTGTAGTGCATGGTAATGGACGGATGGATAAAAAACGTGTAGAAAACAGAAGAGAATCAGAATAGAGTACGGATTAGGTGATGCACGAGAGTAGCAGGGCATGGATTAGTTCATGCACATGGAGATCCATGTTTGAGTCAACGATGCACGATTGTCGCTTGGTTAGAGTCTTGTCAGTGATAGAGAATGCAAATGCATGGAACAATCACATCAAATGAGCATGTGGAAGTGATCAATAATACACACGGAGGATCAGACCAATAGTGCCATAAAGATCAATGAAAACCGACAATGATTGCTCGAGGATTAATGGCGGATCGAACACATGGGTGTGTTATGACAACAATACAAGTTACACAATACTGCATGAAAAACATTTATTCAACAAAGTTTATAAATGACACTACTAATACTAAACTAATGTTTTTTATCTGAGGGGGCAACACTAATTATAGTGGCAAGATGCAAAACAAAAGTGAGCTTCATAAATGTGTATTTGCTGATTAGTCAAAAAGTACAAAGGAGGTATATTATATGGTGAGATATTAGGTCACCATAAAGGTAACAACCCAACTGACAATTGGAAAATACATTAAGTGTATTTCCCCTAATGACCTAAACAACCCTAAGCAAGTTGACTAACAATCGTGTAGGGAAAACCAAAAGCGGGAAAAACCCTACACTAACACCCCCTTGAAGCATAGTTACAAGGTTTGGATTCGAGTTCGAGTTCGACAAGCATAAAATTCGATTCAAGTTTGCCAATAGATAAAGTTCGAAAAAAAATTCGCCATTAAGTTCGACTTATATAAAAACATAAAAAATATTTAAAAAAAAGTCAAAAAGAAATCCAATAAAAATTAAAAATAATTGTAAATAAATAAAATAAAAAATAAAATTAATTTAATAAATAAAATAAAAATAAACATAAAACGAAATTAAAAAATGGAAAATAAAAATAATTGTAAATAAATTTTAAAAATAAAAGGAAATAAAAATTAAAATTAAGATAATTAAAAATTAGTTTAATAAAAAATAAAAACAAAAAATGTTAAAACCCAAAAAGAAGGAAAAAATAAATAATAAATAAAAAAATAAACGAAAAAAAATCCCCCTCTCCTCGGCCCTTAAAACAAAAGGAAACAAAAAGTTTAAATGTCAAATCATTAAAATAAAAACCCTAAAATCATTACACGATAAAGTTTTATGTTTTTAAAAAAAATCATAACAAATAACAAACCTACCTCATGCTGTTGGGTCATTGATCGCCACTCTCCGAACAACTCTCCTCCCTCGATAGATGGCGATAGCTTGCAGCTGGGTGTTGAGACCACTCGCGGGCACAATCTCATTTACTGACACTTTCTCTCACAAGGGCTCATCGGTGCATTGAATCTCACAGAGTGCATGCCTTAAGGGGTGCACTGGGAATGGGGTGGGATCGGCTTGTGGCACTTTGTGAGAGATATTCTCATACTATTCTATCACGCATACATCCCTTCATGCAGCCTTCATACCTCCTATGATGTCTCCTTGAAATCTTGAAACCCTGAAATATGGCTAAGTTTGAAACCCTGGAATCTGACTAACTCTGAAATATGATAGGATCCTCCAAAATCTAGAATTTGCATTATAGCTCCTAGCAGTCCGAAACCCCTCTCAAACACCCTGAAAGTATAAAAATAAAATATAACTAAAAGTATAAGTTTACATTTATATATGGACATCTAGTTTCTTATACTTAAATGTTTATTTTATTTATATACTGTTGGGTTCGGACTAGATTTACATTTTTAATCCGAAAGCCCGCAAAAATGCGGAAAGTTTCGGATTTCGGCCAGATGCGGCCGAATCTGGTAACTATGGTTTTAGGGCTCACCATCCGAACATGAAATTCGCCGAACAGGGCGAACTTGAGCGAATTTTTAGTGAAGGGCATTAAGTTCGCTGAATTCCGAATTTTTACGTAAAAATTCGGCGAACCTTGTGACTATGCCTTGAAGCATAGCTTAGGTGGGTAAGAGAATTGGGTCCCGACATCGAGGCCTGATGAGGTACTCAAACACAATGCAACTCCCATAAGACGTAGAAAAGGAGAAACCCTGTAGGATAAAACTCATCTCCAAACGAGAGCAAAGAAGATAAGAGTGCATGCTCTAAGGATGTCGGGCAAAACCAAAAATGCGTCTACAAGTGAGTCCAACAGAACACAAAGAGAGGAAAACTAAGAAGTCCCCATAGAAGATGTTGAAACTGCCTACAGTAGAGCTCGCAGAATGATGAATGTTGCTAATGAGATCCTCTGCATAAAGACTAAAGAAGCTTCATCCACATCGAACAATGTTTTTTCCCTTTGCCAAAGGAAGAACATGAAGGGTGTATTGGAAGTCTGCCCATTCCACAGTGAAAGATGGAGCCAACAATACAAAGATCTTTGAGTAGGGTCCAAAACAAAAGTGTGGCATAGGTTTGGCAATACTATGCACAAGCACTGAATGTAATGCCATTGAATGGAACCTCTCAGAAGTAGGTGCAGTGAAGAGTGGATCACTCGAGAATAGTGAATGGGTCCACCAAGTGCCTGATGGAACTCCAATCAAGGAACTGTGCTCTTCATGCATAGTAAGAGGGCCAACTGCACTATGCCAAGATGGTGCAATGTGAGCAGAGGCTAAAACGGACTGTGGAATGCCCTGTAACTGTGGAATAGAGTATCCGATGTCTAATGAGTCCTGGATCAATATACCTGCACTCTGTAATGTCGAAAGTGGACCAGAGGTAGGTGGATCAAGAATTCACTCCTTACAAAGTGACAAGGAGATGGCGGAGGTGTGTCCCCATCACTACTGTAGTCATCTATGCTAGTAAAAGAGTCATCAATCTCAGAGATGTGCTCAGGCTTATAAGTGTCATCAAGTATAGGTGAGTCCAATGAAGAAGAATGACATGGAGCATTTGTTGAAGGAATGTCCATGTGAAGTGGAGAGCATGGATCAACAACCCTTGAAGCTGAAGAAGAGATTGTAGATGAAGCATGCAGATCCGTAGACTAAATATCGACAGGAACATATGAGTCGTTGAAGCTCTCAAAAGGTGTACTCTCACTAGAAACAATAGTCCTTTGAAGTACCAGTTTGTGATGGCTCTGGAAGAACAACATCATGCACAAGAACGGAAGTAGAATCTACAATGGGACAGCTAAGGTCTGGCATAATCTTGTCCTGTAGCAGTGGCTCGACAGAAGGAAGAGCACTATCCACCATGGATGTGCCGTTATAGGAAATAGGAGTGGGAGAGAGTACAATAGTTTCTGAAAAGACGATAGGAAAAGGAAGGGGAGGAGTGATATAAATCTCAATAGGATCTTTGAAAAGAGACTGAAAGATGCTCCAAATAGTGTTGGGACACATGGAGAGCTACACATGGCGATGTAGATTCCATGAAACGTGTTAGAGCAAGGTATGACGAACCTTGTCACAAGAGTTAGCCCACTTAATAAACTGATCATGATCAGTAGGGGCATGAATTTTTCCATATAGGAATAGAGTACAATTCTTTATCGTGAGAAATTTTTCCATATATGTACATCAAGAAGCATAGTTTCTTTTTCCAAGAAGAACCACTAGTGTAGAATCAACTTTCCTTTGTGATTGTCTCTCAAGTGAAGTCAACATGATTGAGGGAAGACACCAAAGAAGTGCAAGACTGCACAAAACAACTGCAATGACTCCCTAATTACAAGAACAATGCACACTCATTAAGAGGGCGTCAGGCACAACTGAGAATGTGTCTAAATGAGTAGTTGTGTAGGAATCAACAAAATGCAAAAAATGAGTGCGTAGAAGAGCAATTGAAGAATGCACAACAACACAATACCCCCCTTAGAACTGTTAGCAATGATCCCCCCTTAAAGTTTTAAATACAAGCACGCTCGTATAGATGTCAGGGACAACCGAGAATGTGCCTTAAGCAGTAAGTGCAAGGAATTGGAGGGACGTCGGGGTTTGTCAATAATGCGTCAAAGAGTGTAGAATAGTTGGTTTGAAATTAGCTATAGTGGGTCCAAAATTACCGCCAATGTGTAGAGCACCAAAAAAAAAGTACTTTTGTAGAAGACGACATTCAAATCCGAGTTGCCGATCAAAATTTATGCGTGTTTGAAAATATGCTCGAATGAAAACTTTGGTGGCAAATAGTGGTGGAATTTTTTTTTATCAACTTCCCCCCAAAAAAACTTGACATTGTTTGGAGCAAAAGCTTGAATTTTTTTTTAATCAATTTCTTTAAAAATTACTTATGCCTCCATGGAGCAAAAGACAATCACTTTTGGGTTGGAAGTGACCAGGGGCCTATTTCCCATATGACTAGGGGCTAAGACCTATTTTGGATGGAAAATGGAGCTTGTACATTCAGGGGGCAGATTCCACTGGCCTGTATGCAGGTGGGTCGGAGTCCGAGGGGTGCTTCTGCACCTGTTGTGTTCCGATGGGTGCTTGAACACCCTCCGGAGGCCAACGTATGTCCAAACAACTTGAAATGTTTGACGGGTTTTGAAACTTCGATGATTGGGTTCTGATCTAGCATGGAGTAGAGCCGAGTTTTGCAAGCTTGCTTAGAGGGTTGCTGGAGCCCAAGAGCCTTGTTTGTAGAGGGTTTGATGTTCGATAGGTAGTAGAATTCTGATGTAGTGTTCAGTGGGGGTAAATGTCCAATAGGGGCAAATTGTTCATCAGTAGTAGAATTCCCGACACACTTGAAGATGTAGTGTCTGGTGGGGGTAAATGTCCAATAGGGGCAAATTGTCCGCCAGTAGTAGAATGCCCGACGCACTTGAAATGTCCACTTGACCCTGCAGTTCTACCCCCAAATGTCCGACAAACCTTGAAAACTTGTCAAAAGGGTAGAATAATGCCTAAGCCTACAAAAACTGTCCGAGAGGGTGGAAATGTCTGCCAAGCTCCCAGAATCTGCTAAAGACTATGTGAAGGCATTAAATCTGCACAAAAAACCCTGAATCTACGAATAAGTGTACAACTCTAAAAACTAGCAAAGACCCATTTGAGAACTCGAAAAAAGCAAAACTTGTTTCCTGATTTGAGAATCCAGTTGTACGAAAATGTGTGAAACCATCGAAAAAGCTTCGAAACCCTCCAAAAATGGTTTACAGCTGAGTCTAAGGTTTTTGCACTTTTTAGATTTGATGGCATTGTCCGTTTTGCAATAGGAGACTCCAGTTGTATAGTTTGCATGGATTTCATAGGTTTGATGGGATTAACCGAAAACCCTATGATTATGTGAGAGCAAGATGCAAAGCAAAAGCAAGCTTCATAATTGTCTATTCGCTGATTAGTCAAAAAGTACAAATGAGGTACATTATATAGTGAGATATTAGGTCACCATAAAAGTAACAACCCAACTCACAATTAGAAAACATATTAAGTGTATTTTCCCTAATGACCTTAACAACCCTAAACAAGCTGACTAACAATCGTGTAGGTAAAACCAAAAGTGGGAAAAAACCTACATTAACAGAAGTTATTAAGCAGTTGTCCATGGATATTAGATATTGACATGTTTGATGTTGTATGGCATCTCAACTTTTAAGTATGTATTTGTGACATGTTTATAAATTTGCAATAAATATTAGTTATTTTACATATAAATACAGGCAGCATTATTTTCCGTAGATACTTCCCCAACCACGTTTCACGTTGCCATTGTTGACAATTTTCTTGTTTTCCACTCCTGCTATTTTAGGCAAGAAGCACATCCAAACCATCAATGCTAAATTGGTTGTGGTAAATAGAAAAATTAAGGGCAGATCACCAAATTATGCATTGGGGGCATATGTTGTGCGCATTTGGCATTCATTTATGGAATATTCAGTGACATTGTGTGTTGTAAATATGCAGTATATTTGCTGCCCAAGTCCACCGTATAACAACAAATGACAAAGGAATGAAACCGTCACCAATGAAGAGAAACACACTGATAAACTTACATAGAAGCAATGCTAACAGAATATTAAGCCATAATAGAAAGAGAAAATAGCACATGCGCTATACCTATGTATTAAACCCCGTGGGTAATTGCCAAAAACCGATTTTCTTTTGCACAAATGAGTAACCTTTGAACTTTTCGCGTGTTTTTTAGTGCCCTAAAAATCGTAGTTAATGGCGAGTAACTTATCGTGGTTACTCACCATTAACTACATTTTTCAGGGCACTACTCGGCTCTGGCCTGGGTATATGGTAAACAAGAGGAAAGTAAAAAAAAAAATGTCATTTGCTTTTCTTTTCATCGCGATTTTTGGCTCCAAGTCTACTATTGCTGTTATAAACTGCTTTGATTGAGGATTCATCATTGCTTGATGTTTTTAATCAAGATTCATCACCGTTTGATTGTTGTTCATCAGGATTCATCATCGTTTGATCGTTGTTCATCACGATTCAACGCCTTTTGTCCATCACTGTAACAACCAATAGGATTCATCACTGTGAGTTTTGACTCATGATCACTTCTATGCTTCAAAACGCTTGTTGTTTGAGGATTCATTGTTGTTTGACCTCAAACAGTGAATTGCTTACTACCAATTGGTTTAGGACTCGAGCTTTTAGGGTTTTAGTAGATTGTGTCACTGTAACAACCGTTACCGTTTGAGCTCAAATTGCTTGCTGCTAATTGGCTAATAGTCAACTCCTACTTGCACATTCCTCATTTGATTAAAAACCACAAAACTAAGTTCTAATAGCAGACTATAATCCATAATCCACTTCATATAGAGCTTCTAATAGTAGATTGTAAGTCACCGGTTTTAATACAGAGCTTCTATACTAAATTGTAATTTGTGTTTAATACAAAGCTTCTAACAATAGATTGCAACCTGTGGGTTTTAATATAGATCTTCATAGTAGGTTGCCATTGATCATTCATCATATTACATCATTGGGAGGTTGTTGTGCAGGAAGTGATAATAGTAATACATCAATGATCAGCCAAATACCTGTTTTAGAAAATGAAATGGAACCCAAAGGTGAGGTGACATTAAATTCAAAATAACTTCAAAATGGCATCTGGTTCTCTCGTAGGCCTAGGAAGTTTGATGACCCAACATGAAAACATTTATATGGTGGCCTAGAGAGCAACTATGTCATATGCAATTATTGCGTGTTTAAGATGAGTGTAGGGTTAATCGCCTCAAATACCACATGGCATGGATTCCAGGGAATGATGTGCGACTATGCGATAAAGTGCCACCTGAAGCTCAAAGAGAGATGGCCCCTGTCCTAGCTACGTATGAGGAGAGAAAAAAAAGGACCGTTGAAGCATTTGTAGTTGTGATGAATAGTGGGCACCAAGAGTTGATTCTGATGAGTTAGGAGCCTCTATCTCTTTTGTTGCCCAAAGTGTAGTTTGGGGATGGGGCTCACCTAGTGGAGACAGTTCAGGACCAACCTTCATAGGGTTTTTTTGTTCCTCGAAGTATCCTTGGGGCACAACCTTCACTCAAAGGTACGACTTGGATCAAAGAATGGTAAAACGAAGCGAGGGTGGTTGTGGCAAACCTCTGATACTACAACATCGCATTCAATGTAGCAAAAATCCCATGCTGGGAGAATTTGGTAATTGTTTTGACCATTGCTAGGAAGGGGTTCAAAGCCCCTACTCATGACTTAAGAGGCCCAATGTTGGAAAATGTTGTCAAAATAACAAAAAATATTGTAGATGAGCAAAATAGAATATGGCAAAAAAAGGGTTGCAACATTTTGGTTGATGGGTGGACGGATGGAAAGAACTGCACTTTGATCAATGTTTTAGTGACTTCAAGTGGACAGTTGGTGTTCTTGAAGTCAATTAATGCCTCTGACAAAGTGAAAAATACAAATACTTTATGTGATATGTTGGACAGGGTGGTCATGGAGGTGGGTGTAGAGTACATTGTCTAAGTTGTGACTGACAATGCAACGATGTTTGTAGCAACGGGGAGACTTCTTGAGAAGAGACACCTTTCACCTTTTTGAAGCTCATGCTCAACAGATTGCATTTATCTCCTATTTGAGAAATATGAAAGATGGCATGGGTGAAAAATGTGGTCGAAGAGGGGAGAAATATCACAAAATACATCTACAATCATCCTTGAGTGTTGAGCTTGATGAAAGGGCACACCAACAGAAAGGAGCTTGTGTGATTGGGAGCCACACGACTCACTACAAACTTCATCACATTTCAGTCTCGCTAACATCTCTTAAGCAGATGTTTGTGAGGCCACGGTGGTTGGAGTCTCCTTATAGTAGGAAGGCCGAAGGGAAAAAGGTTGTGAAGATTGTTTTTGATGATGTGTTTGCAAATATCACATATGAGATCATCGAGGTAACTTTAAACTTAACTATTTTTTATTTATCATTTATTTTAAAAAAATATTGGGTCAAATTTCTATTTATTTTAAGTTTAAAATTATATGTTATTTCTTTTTAGGTGTCAGACCCTTTGGTTAAAGTTCTACGGTTGGATGGAGAAAAATTTCTGATGGGGTATTTGTATGAGGCCATGGACAGAGCCAAGGAGGCCATAGCAATTTATTATGAGAAAAATAAAAAAAGTATTAGCTCATTTGGCGCCTAAATGATTGTTAGATGGAACAAGCAGCTCCACGAACATATTCATGCAATAATCTACTATTTGAACGCCAAGTTTTTCTTTGCAGATTCATTTAGGGTCGATGAGGTGGTCATGGATGGCCTAAACACATGCATAGATAAGATGATCCCTAACGAAGCCACTAAAGACATAATTGTTGATGAGCTGCAAATTTACAAGATTGTAGAGGGGAGGTTCTTTTCTTCACCTCTATGCATTTGAAGGAGAATGACCCATCAACTAGGTAAAAAACAAATTCAAATTGAGTCTTTTGATTTTAGTGTCATTTCTTTAAAAATGCACGTTTAGTTGACTTACAAAGTTATAAATGTTCTAGTTGAGATTGTGGTGGTAAGATTATGGTGCAAAAACACCAAATCTTCAGAAATCAACGATCAACATTTTGTTCCAGATATGTAGTGCTTCTAGGTGTGAATGAAATTGGAGCATGTTTGAGGCCATTCACACAAAGAATCACAATAAGCTAACAACACAACACCTCAATGACCTTGCCTTTGTGCAGTACAATCTTCGTCTTTGTGTGAGACAAGTGGAAGGGCAAGATAATTATGAGGCAATTAACTTGGATGATATTGATCTATGCATAGACTGGTTCGTTGAGTTTGAGGATGTGCAGCAGGAGTCCATGTTTACTAAGGAGGAGGTTGCAAATTTGGAGAGGGAAGTAGAAGAAGCTATAGCGGCAAGGGAAGCAGAGGCATTGGGAGGTGTTGGCAAGGATTTGGATTATGTGTTTGTGGATGATGTTCCAAAGGAGGAATCTTTACCTTCCACTTCTAGGGCGCAACAGAGGAGTTGGAGATGCATTGATGACTAGTCTATGAGCATTGTACTCTTATTTGCTTAAAAACTAATCGAAAACATACTTATGACTGAGTTATGTGTTCTCTACATTCATTTTTTTTTTTTTTGTGTTTCAGTTTATTTTATGAATTTATATATTTTTTAAAGTAGTGTTAAAGTTGCTGAGTCCCGAGTACTGGTCAAAATTTTGGGCTGCCAAGCTATTGATGAGTACAAGTTTTTAAACGATGCACTATACACAAGACTTTCACCTAGGAAAACCCTTTTGGGAAAAAACCCAGCACAACCACCACCTTATTGCAATAACTAAACCGTAGACGATACGATAACATACTTCAAAGTTCTATTTTACCCTAATGCATGTGTGAGTATTTGTAGGCACATCAATAAGAAATTGTCTAAGCGGTATCACAATACAATGGTTACAAACAATGGGCCTAGAATCCTGATTCTATATTTTCTCTCAGATAACAGCTGTGTTAGATGAGTTTTTAGACCACGAACTATATTGGGCACCCTGGTGATAGGACAAAATAAATTTTATACAAAAAACAGTTGAAACAGAAGGGTGTGCATGTAGCATACCCGATGCTCTTGCCAAAATAACTACGGCGGAGTCAAACAGAAAAATACAGTATCTTGGGGATGCTAGTGATAGAGATGCAATAGCAAAACAAAATGGTTCAGGCCCCCTTTAACCAGCTCATCAGCTGCTTGGTTGGCAGTTTTTTAGTTTGTGGTTTCCAAGTTTTGAGTTTTTCAAAACTTGTCGATTCCAATTTAACTAGGAATGATATAGTTTGTGGTGTGATTAAATTTGAAGTTTTTTTAATTTAATCGTGTAAAGGGTATTCTTAAGCTATGCTCCATCGAGAGATTCTAGGAATGTGAAAAGGGCACTCTTGGAAGCACTCACAACTAAATTTTCACTGAACTGCACCATCAAAATTAAGTTTGACAAATGCGGAAGTGGGGTGGGGAATTAAAAGGGTTTGGGAAGGATGGTGAATCTAGAAAGTGTGAACTTTATTGGAAGGTTCCATGATTCATGAGTGGCAAGGTCCAACACTTTGCCAACTAGGGCATACTTCTATATTGATGGACTAGAAATGTGGCACTTATTTGGGTTTCTTGATGTTGAAGGCCAATTTTTCAGCTGGGTCTAGACATATTTGTAAACTCTGTCCTATTATGTTTGTGCCATAGTGGCAAAAAACCTCCAAATTGTAATAGATTTGTTTTCTTGTTTATCAGACCTACATAATAAAACCTCAGTTTTTGGAAATTGTGAGTCAACGTTGACCAAATCTCTATCTAGCCTCGGGTAACACTTGATCAGAATTTCTATATGAAGTTCGTTCTACATGCTTTGGGATCTTTGCTTGGAAAGAATTCTATACGTCACTTTTTTCTTGTTTTTTCCTGAATTTGTTTTGGATTTAATGTATCGCGTTTGTTTCAACCTCTTGCATTTCTTTTTTTATGAACATGGCTACTATGATTCAAGCCATCAATTCCAGTAGGCAAAGAGGGTGTGATAAGTATGGTTTACCAGATTTGGCAGGATCCTCACCAAATCCGTTCGGACCAAATTTTTTCTATCGGCCTGTTTAAGTTCGGACTAGGTTGGCCCTGTTTTTGTTTTTGTATTTAATATTTTTCTGGGAAAAAAACACCCAACAACCTTATTTATTATATAATATTAAGTATATTAACATTTTATATTACGTTATTTTTTTTTTCATTTTGTTTTTCAAAATTTCATATTTAAATTAATTATGCTCATATATATATATATATATATATTCCAGACTGGAATTTTTCCTTCCCTAATGGATCCAGGTTGCCAGACTTGGTAACTATGGTAATATGGGAGGCCATTTTGATATATGCTGGCCATGAATGGATTAACATGGGAGTTTGGTGAAGGTCTTGCCCCAGATGTCAACCCATTCTTTACAGGCTTCCCATATTTTGTTGGAGTAGGTGCATTCCAATAGGAGGCATAGAGCTGATTCTTGTTCTTGTTTGTTTGATTGAGGCCTGCTGCATAGAGGCCTTGTTGGTTCAGAGTTTCTGATATATTTTCTTTTTTAAGACTGTCTTTTTTACTTTTCATCACTGACCCCTATTTTTCGGACATACCGAATCATTTTGCTCTGATCTTGATATTTTTTATTTACTTTTTCTATTTTCAAAATAGTTCCAGATGACTCGCTCTGCTCAGTACAGCAATTAAAATTTCACATTTATATACATGTATATGGGTGCACAGACACACATACACTTCAATTTTTTTTTTTGAACTAGACTTCAGATTTTTTTTTTGAATTCTGCATTGATTTTTCCATTACGAATATGAATATCCAAACTCGGTAATTATGCTTTTCAATGACCTGTATTCTAAGTGGGCGGTGCATTTGCCTCTGTTATCCAAACCTCATCTTTTTTATGACATACTTTCTAATGCTTTCTTTAAAACATTGTTTTTTATGGATGAAAACTTTGGCTGTAACGATGAAAGGGATAAATGTTTTTTCAGAGTCCATCTCTATTTTTTTAAATAGAGGAGCGGCATCGTTGCTAGTGCTTGAAATACAAGATGGTGTAGAGTTTCACAGCTCAGTCTCATCACCTCTTCAGTTGTAGATGACATTTATGTTTGTAGGATCTAGCATTTATGGATTGACAAAACAGTCCCCATTAAGTGCTTAATGTTTATACATCTTTACATGCTTGATGTCGCATGGTCTTATTGTTTTGACTTGCAAGGATATTTTCTTGTCATATTATTGTTTTCTCCTTCATCCCTCATTTTTCATTTTCGCTAGATATCAGTTGTAGACTGTAACACATTCAATATGTGTATTCTGTACACAAGCATCATATTGTTTTAACCTAGTTATTGCAAAGCTTCTAAGCTATTTGTAGATTTGTTTTTTGAAGTCTCGTATTTAATGTGCCTGGATTGATTCCCTGCCCTTGGTACTTACCCACAGTGTATTTCCGTAAACTGGTTTCAACTGACATGATAACTGTTTGTCAAATGTATGATAATGTAATTTCTTTATGTTTTAGTGGAAACGAGTATTAAGAATGGAACTAGATGTTACCAAAGGAATTTGCATTTTGAAGTTTTAAAATTGTCGTCCTAGCTTTGGCTTTCCTTCCCTATTCCAAGGTTATTAACTCTTGACGAACTTACTATGCAATCAGCAATTCAAATTATGGATCTTGGATACATATTGTATGTGCGATATGCTTAATGCAAGGAAATATTTAGAAATTGCAAGGGAAAATAACATGATATCCCATCATTTTATTGAAATTTGTTGCTTCTGTTTTTGTAAACAGGATTAAATCTGCAGAGTTCTTGTTATTACTCGTAGGTAATTTGCTTCCTTCAACTAAGTTTACTAATAGTTTAGAATACGACGAGGAAAGAGAGGAGGCCTTGCAAATGGAGAGTTTGCAAGATGATATTTTGGAACTTCTTGGAGAAGAAATTGCATCTCTGTTGTGGGCAGTGGGTCAGCTGGGGTCCTTTGAATCGGAGAAGAAACAACCCTCGTTATATTTTCAGGCTCAACATTTGGTGGACACACTGGATTCAAAAATCTGGTGAAGCTACATCTACATTATAATATTTTAAAGTTTTCTTTGATTCATTATTTTTAGCTTTTCTTATGACATACTTATCGATTTTAATCGAAAGTGTCCTTTATGGAAAGCACATACCATTCTGCAGTCTTGCTTTACTGGCTTCCTGACAGCTTGAATAGTTGTTCCTACATAGTAAATTTTCATGGTACATAATACTCAACTGGGGCAGCAATAGAAAGGGCGCTGCAATTTCAGCTTGGTGTCTTGTTGCCGGTGCATTTTATCTATAAACTTCTTTAAGCTTTCTCTGCTTAATTGTTTCACTATTGTGATTGTTTGCTACCATTTCCTTCAGACTTGTAATCATATATACTGTGCAATCTGAATATTGAAGATTGACAATACTTGATCTAAACAAAAGACAAATCTTGTATTATATTATTACACTAGTTCAGGATTCCGGGATGTTAGCAACCTTACATGCTTCTGTCATTCACTGTGCAGAATATGTTCATGCAAAATGATGTAATCAGAAAATGGTACAACTGGATCATACTTCCAATTACTAGTTAACAAGTAGGTTGTATTATATGGTTCTTTTAGTTTATATATCTTTTTCAATTGCACTAGGGTGCATGTACTGAATATTATAATGCTAAAGTATTGAGAGTAAATGAGGCTGTAGGAACGACAAGGATTTGGGTTTTTGGCCAAAAAGCATCAACAAAAGCCAGGAATCTGTAGGAATTTATATTAAGCATATAATTTTGTTTTTATCATATTTGTTTGGATTTGGATACTTTCAGTTCTGGACCTTCTGTATAATTGTAGTTAAATTGTAGTATGCTATGCATTGGGTGTAGGCACGGGACAGTTAACCACATAAAAATGCAAAGGAGAGTGTAGTTTCTTCTCCTGCAGAATGAAAAACAAAATATTCTCTTTGAATACAGGAGCCGAGAGTTCTTTGACGCTCAGTTGTCATACCCTAATGGGATGGAAGGACACAGGCTTTCTTACTGAAGATGAATGCAGAAGTTCTTCTTAAGTTTACATGGGTGTGCGGGTGTAAGGGTACATGGGGTGTGGCTACGAGGCAACCCATGTGAACTACCAAAATATGGGTACATGGGTGTAGGTGTGCAGGGGTATGCAGGGTGTGTCCCTCAAAATTTGGGTGCACCATAAGATTTAGTACGTTGCAACATTTAAACTAAAACATCAAGCTTGAAAGTTGAAATTTGAAATATAAAAATCATCATGAAGCTTTGTAAAATTGAAATCTAGTGTATATATATTTTTCACCTTGTTAATGTTTTTTTAATGCATGAGACTAAGTTGTTGGCAAGTTGAGGAATAAAACAGCATATACCTGTTGACTGTCCATGGGTTAACATAAATAAGCATAAAAAAGTGCTGAATATGTTAGGGATTTAACCGTTGAGTGCCTCAACATACCGGCAAGATAATGTCTTCTTTTTTTAATGGGCTGAGTGAGATATATAGGGTAAATGCATCAAGCACACCTATATTGAACCCGTGTATCTTAAATAATAGTTCAAAAAACTGCATTTAGTTATTTGAAACTCAACGTTTTGACTTTGAGCTAGGCCCATCATCACGATGGAGAGATATATGAATAAAAAGGGGCCCAATGAAAAATGAAAAATAGTGGTTGCAATAAAGTTCCAACATGTCGGCTATGGAGAATTATAGTGATTAAATCTTTGTTTATTTTTAATGTGGTGAATAACCGGAATCCAACTATCGCTTAATTTCCAACCATCATCCCTGATCAAATTAAAAGGATTCTTCCCGACAGCCTTTTTAGCAAGTCCAGCCTTGTATTTTCTGTAAGGGACTGCATAACGTTTTAAAAATATAATTCTCATTGGACACATTTTTCAACTTAAGTGGCTGATAAAATTTAGGAATGCCCTCTTATAAGCAGTCTGATATGAACAGAATCTTATAAAATTACGTTATTACTTCATTTTCCCCTGATACCAATAGTAAGCAACTCCAAAAAATTTGGAATGTTATTGCTTCTACGAAAATATTTGTTTTCAGGCCAATCGATTTGTAATCCAGGAGATTTCTAATTACCTTGTTTTTCCAGTATCATTTGTGAACCTGACGTAAACTTATTATGAAGGAAAATTAAGGGATATAATATATTAAAATACTAAAGTAAAAATGGAAAGATATAAGGTGTGGAGATGAGTGTTGACTTCAATATGCAAGAACCCCTTTTTATGTCCGATATGTGAGAACCCCTTTTGGTAACTGACTGATGGACATAGTCTAGATTGGTCATTATGGAGTCATGACTCATTAAGTCTCTAGGTGGTTCAATCAATTGTGTGTATTGCTAATAATAGAGAGACTCTTACTAATGAAAGGGAAGTTTTCAACCAAGATAATAGAGACTCTTACTAATTAATTGCACGATCAAAGTTAATATACACTTATCCAAATAAGAAGACATCCAATATTTGCCCAATGAAATGATCTTTACAATATATACACGTAAGAAGATAGAATTCCACACCATCAAATCTATTCAACTCTTTAATGCCTTTCGAAATAGGAAAATACTCAAATAGAGAATGGATTATTGTGTGTAGAGTGGAAATAGAGATACTCTTACTAATTAGTTTCACAATTAAAAGTAATATACATATAAAAATTAGAACATGCATCAATTATTTTGCCCAATGATCTTAGAATATCGTTATCCAGAATTTTTGCATTTATTGATAACACTGTTTATTGTGTTTCTAATAGGCAATTGGAGGTAAATCAAGAACATGGATAATAATAAAAATTGTAAAATGATGATACATACTTTTATCACCCACTAGACAAGGTTTGACAAACTCATAGAGTGGCATGTCGGGGAAATGCATAGTAGGAAATGTTGCAATAGTAAAAATTCAAGAATTAGTGTTTGTACACTAAGAACCAAGTTTGAATGATTTTGTGATTTGAAATCATTGATTTTTAGTCAAGGTCGTGATAGGAAGCAATTAGGTTTGCAAAAGAGTCGTAAAAACATTTGTCAATACTAGCAATTACAGATGCTAGTGAATGTGACAACATGAAAATCAATGCCAACACTAGCATTTAACATCAGTTGCATTTGAAGCTTATTCATTTGGTGTTCATTGCATTTTGTGCTTATTGGATTTGGCTTTAGTTGGTATTTGGTGCTTGTTTGATCCTACGCTTGTTTGCATCCGACGCTCAGTAGCATTTGGTAGTAAGTGGCATTCAACGTTTATTCAATTTGGTGCTTATTCAACTGAACATTCATTAGATTTGGTGTTCATTGGATTCGGCACTCATTATATTTGGTGTTTTTTGGAATTCGATGTTGATTGGAATTCAACGTTTGTTTCATCTGAGGCCTGTTCAATGTGGCACTTGTTTGATTTGGTGTTAAAATTTTCCAACTACAAAGAAATTTTAAGCACTAGGATGAAGTTTGGTGTTAATTTGGTTTAGTGTCAAAGTGAAATTAAAGGCAAAATCAAGCATCTAAGAATTACTATTTGAGAGTCTAAGCTAAAGCCAAAAGGAGAAAATCAATAAATTAACGTCAAAGTTAGGCAATTAGTGCCAAATTGATCCCATTCAGCGTGCTAGGTTGTTTCAGGGATGCTACTTGTTTAGTCTCTCTTTGCTTGCAAAATTTTGTTGCCACCCTCTTAACCTATAACATGTCTAGGGATATTTGTGGCTACTCAGTGGCTTACATAACCTTTTATCTTATCTTGTCACATTTCTCTATGTTTTCATACTGTTAGTATGGTTGGGCTATGGAGTAACTATCGCCTAAGTAGGGTATATATATGAGGCATTGGTTAAAAACTAAGCATCATATTACAAATTTTGTTCTCATTGCATAGTTGTGGAGGTTGCGCTCTCGAAGTGGCTCAATGTTGTTTATAAAGAAATCTGCTATGCGGTCAATTATTGTTGTGAATCTGCTTATAATGTTTTCATTATTACATTATATTGTTGTTAATTTGCTCGTGTTTTTTACATTTATATCTAAATCTATTGTTGTGAATTAACTTGATTTATTTAAGTAATCTAAGTACAGGGGGTATTAGACCTTTGATTGAAGCAAGGTTCTGTAGCATAGTTTTTGTTTTGTAGGTCTAACATATTGTTTATCTTGTGAGTTGAAAGATTGAAAAAAATAACTTTGCGATCTGAAAAGAATTATTTTTTATGTCAGCATAGTATTATATAAAGTTTTTTTTAGAAAAAAAAATCAAGCTTTTTAAGGAAAAAAAAAAAAGGGATATAAGTATTTTCACACCCTTGTGTAAATTAGCAGTCATTGGATTTGACTTGGCGAGATGATCATAACGATATAAGCCTCCATTACACTTTTTTCAGTTGTTGAGAGTAAAGCAAGGCTACAAAAAATGTAGTGTAAGTGGTGGACATGTGAGAAACACTAGTTTTGTCTTTTGTATCTCTTTTTGTATGTATTGGGGTCTTCAAAAACATAGCGATAGTCTACAGAATGCAAAGAGTCTTTTTTAGATGTAACGAAAGGTTGAAATATGAAGCGACAACGTTTTGTAAAACTCTCTATATAGCGCTCAATTGTATTGTGAAACGGTTTTGATGTGATAAGAGATTAATATACAATTCTAAAATTGTTTTTTGTATGTCTTTTATGGTTGCTCTGTGTGCAACGATTGTTTTGTTTTCCTACATCTATTAGTCATATAGATTTTGTCAAATATTTTTTATTTGATAAATCTATGTTTTTTGCATCTCTATTTTTGTTTTAATTAATCAATTGATAAGTTCAATTTGAAAATGCAGTCTGTTGTATTCTTTTATCACTTATCGTTCAACTATCCATGTATTAACATGTTCTGATAGATTTTCTAGGAACCTTTGCTAACAATGGTGCGATGAGCATGGACTTTCTGTTTGAAACATATTGAGATCATTGTAGGGGCAAAAAGATTTAGAGAGATGGCTAGATAAAGAATTCACAACTTTGTAAAAACAACAAAAACAATTGGGGAGAGTACGAAAGAAGTTATTCAAGGGCATATACTCAAAAAATTATGAAATCTTTTTGTGCGAATTTTCTAGATTATTTGCTTCACGGTTATCTAGATTGGAATATTATTGTTTTCAATGGAGGATGAAATTCATAGTTTCGACGGAAGAAAAGTTAGACAGTCTATGAACTCTAGATACTGACTAAATCTATGTGGTAGATCATTGGGCCAAGAGTACCATCAATAGTTACATCACAAAATTTGTTGTACAAGGATATTCGGCTTTTGAAGTTGTGCAAGACTTATTTGTGAGAGGAATCCGAAGAAAGTTCCTTCAATGACTACCTACTTTGATCAAGATGTCAGTTGTTAAAAAGACCGTGGTGTCTACCCCTACCAACATGAAGTCATCGTTTCAGATGTTATGGGGGTGTGTGTGATGTAGGAGTTAATGATGCAGCACTAAATAGAGGAACTTGACCCTGAACCCAGAATATGGAGAACGCAAAAAAACAAAGTGAAAAGATTTTTTTTGGATTGAAAAGAGAGCTACAACAACAAAGAAGATGGAATAAACTTGATAATCCAAATTTAATTATGAATAATAGGAGTAAAATACATGATCTCGAAGAGGGGAGCTCGAAGAGAAGCCACACAAGTTACAAAAATCAAAGAATGTGGAGATTATGCAAAATAAGGAATGGAAAGCCTTGAGAAAGAAGAGGACATAAATTAGATTAGAGAGGATATCGAACAAAGATGAGAAAGAGAAAAGTAGGATAGCAATAAAACAGCTAAAAGATAGGGGTAGATCACAGTTATAAGGAAAGATGTTTGGATCAAGAAAAGAATATTCTTTGGAGAAAGTTATGCAGAATTGCAAAAGTATTGTAGGTTCAAGATCCCAAACAAAAGATGTTGAAGACATAGATCATTTATTTCAAGAGTACGCATCAATCGAGCTCAATTTATCATCAGAGAAAAGAAAGTGAAGTGCAGAGGAAGGGATAGGGAAAAATTGGTAGGAATCATTTGCAGTTAAATTTGGTAAACTTAGTGCATAAACTAAGAAATTAATAGGCAAAATGAGGTTAGAAGACGTTGGGTTCACTTTCAAAACTAGTTTTACCTCACCCTAAAAACTTATTGCGTATAAGTCGATAGTAGCAGTTACAAGTGTGCCAAACATGATATTCAACGTAAGAAGGTTTATTGATTTAACTTCATACGATGGGTCTTTTGACCTTGAACATTATTTATTAACTTGTGATATGAAATGATAGAGTAAAGGAGCGATCGTTAAGATGTAAAAAAATGCGAACTCATATGAGCCTTAACAAGCCGAGCTTTGGAGTTTAACTGTAAAAGGGATGTTAATTCCCTAGGTCTTCAACAAGTTAAGGATTAGTTAATTGCAAAATTCAATATGAAGTGTTCAAGTCAGACCATTCAAGATCTTAAGAAGATTCAGCAGGGAAGCGGAGAACCAGTATGGGAATACGATCGTAGATTTTCAAACGTAATGATCAAGATTGATTTTATCATGGAAAACAAAAATAAGGCTATTTAGTTTGTAGAAAAGCGGCAATCAAGAATTAGATTTGCCATTGTGCAGTCACAATTTCTGACTAAGGTTGATGCTCGAGCAGTTGCACTCCGAGTAGAATAGATTGAGGATTATGGAGATGCTCCATTAGCTAGCTTTAAAATTGAGACGAAGATAGCTGTTTTTCTCAAGGAGATGGATGAGCTTCATGAGAACAATAAGCTCAAGTTAGGTCTATGGTGTATGGAGTGTGGTAAGGAAGGACATCATATGAATGATTGTCTTAAAATAAAAATTAAATCTTGCGACAAATATATAGTGTAATGGGCACTTCTGTTACGCCCAAAACTAACCCAGCTGAAACCCCTTCTGATTTCGGAATGGTTTGCTTGTATTGTTTTTTTTGTGTTTTACAAGGTCTTATGCATGTAACATAAATATAGAATTGAAAGCATAGACACACATAGTTGAAATAACCAACACGCTGTATTTATATTGATTGCAAAATGAGTAAACAAGTACAATGTCAGCAATGCGATAACTCACTAAATACTCCAATAATGGAATGAACATTGTTTCAAGCGAATATCCCTAGCAAATACCGAAAGTGCGATCATTTTGTTCTTCGTCCAGCAAAACTACAGACTCTGCAGGCTTGTTTCTACAGACTCTGCAGGGTGATTTCTACGGACTCTGTAGGCTTGTTTCTACGGACTCCGCAGGGTTATTTCTACGGACTCTACAGACTTGTTTCTATAGACTCTGCAGGGTTGGTTCTACGGACTCCGCCGGCTTGTTTCTCTCGACTCTTACTGCAAATAATGGGCTACGAGATGCTACAGTGACGTGGCTACTACAATGACGGGCTGCTACAGTGACACGGCTGCTACAGTGGTGTGGTTGCTACAGTGGCGCCGCTGTATGACGCTGAAAGCATAGACTCCAAAGACCAATCCCAAGGATTGATGTCTAGAATGTTACAGATGGGAAGGATGTTCTCAAATGCCCAAAATAACCTACAAACTGCAAGTGCATCAATTTTTTCTTCTTATCCAACATGCTTAATGAAGCAACAAACACTTCCTTTTATTCTTTCTCCAAGGGGGTGACTCAACTCTCATGAGCAATGTGGGATAAAAGATGCACAACATTTTATATATTAAAGAATTACTTATGTCTCCCTTGCGTACCATCCCCATAAAGTAAATATTTAAAGTAACACTTTAATATCTTGCAATTAAGTTAAATGTTACTTTTATAACACTTTAGGGATAAAAATATAATAGCAATCGGACTCCGAATAACGCAAGTGATAGTTCGCCGAAAAGCTCTCATCAAGGAGTATCAAATCCAATCATCAAAAGTGGCTCCGTTGTGTCCTAACTACAAATAGTATGCTTGAAACTGAGTAAGTCAACTCCGTTTTGGCCCAAACTGAAAATGACTAGGCCAAAACACTCTAGGATCCCTTTAAACTCTTCGTTAGCCCTCGGGACCATGTAGAACTAGGCTAACGCATACACACACTTGGTCAACTGCTAAAGTGGGGACATTACAAGTAGTAGGACACACAACTCAAAGTGGCATTTACTTTAGCAGTACATTCAATGAGAAAGCTACCATGACTGAGCGGATTTTTCTAAATTTTTCCTACCAAAATTCACTGATTACATCATGGTTGTATGAGTAGCAAAAACTAGATACCTCGGGTGCACAGGGACACTTGAATAAGGAAAAATCTAAAAAGATCCAAATCTTATAGGAAGTAGACGCTGTCGGCTAGAAAATTAGTGCCAGTTGCTAAATTCTATATGAAAGCTTCAAAAATATAAAACACCAAATGGTTGATGAGGAGATGTTTACCCCTAAAATCTACATGTGGGGAATCTAGGGTTAAAGGATGAAGAGATAACCTAGGACATAAAGATGGTAGACTATCTCTAGAGCAGGGTAATTATTTGTGAAACTCAAATAAACATATATTGAATTTATCATGTTGAGATATGTTAAGAATAGAAAGTATAATTGTTGGCCATTTTTTGGCTTACATATAAAATTTTGACTGGACAGTCATGTAGCAGGGTGTCTGTTGAAAGAATGCTCCAATGGTTGAACAAATAAACAGAGTTCTGGATGGAATGAGTGGATCGAAGGGATCATGCAAAGTGCAAAGCTTTTGAAACACTTTAAGCTTGTTTAAAGTGTATTTTGTCAAATTCTAAGGGGACAGATCTGCAAAACAAAGAAAATGGTTCTTGAGCAGGGTTCATGGTGAAACCAAGCAGTTCAAGGTCATGGAACAAGTCTGCATAAGCTTCAGGTTTTCGTAGTTCATTCAGACTTTCAAGGATCAAGCAACATTTCAAGCATGAGTTCAGAAGAGCTTACAAACCTTGGAAAAGCTAAGTACAAAACATTTTTTGCTTGTCTTTACTTGGGAATTCTTTCGGCTTTCATTGGGCTAAAACTAAATTCTTTCAGAGCTTTTATTTGACTAAGTGTTCATTCTTTTGGGAAATTTGTTCGGGTTTTTTGGCTAAGTGTTGGGAATTATTTCAGACATTTTGTCCGAAAAAAAGTCTCAAAAACTTGAATTTTTTCGGAGATTTTCTCTGCAACAAAAGCTCTTAAGGGTATCTTTCGGGAAATTGGTCCAAAATGAAAAGCCCGAAGGGTCATTCTTCAAGCAGAGTGTCCCAAACAAAAGTTTCAAAGGGTCATTTCTTTGATAAAATTGTCTCGAGACAAAGTCCCAAATGGTATTTCTTTCAGGGAAGAGGCCAATACAAAAATCCCGAAGAGTCATTATTTCGGGAAAGTGTCTAATATGAAAAGCCCACAGACAAAAGTCTGAAGAAAATGATCTGGGGGATTTGTGTTCCAACAGGGTAATGGTGGTTGCACAAACGTAAATTTCAGGCTATGATGAGTAGCCGTTGAATTCAAAAAGGTCCAGGACGGTCTCGCAAGTGTCATTCAAGCACAAAAAATGATCGTTGGTTTTCAAATGTCTCAAAAACATCCATGCAAATGTCAAATTAAAGCTCAACAATCATCCATTGGGGATCAAAGATTGATGGTCATGCGAATGTCAAATATAAGCACGCAGACGTCAAATACAGGGATGCAGATGTCAAAATGAGGTCTCATGAAGTAGTCGTTTGATTTCAAATAGGCAGATCAATGATATGCGTTCGATTGTACAAAATATTTGATGGAAAGTGATGATTGACAGGGTAATGGGCCCACGTAGATTAATGATGCGTGTTCAATCATTCATCCAAGATTAACGAGCGTAAGGTCAAAGAAGTCAGTGAATCTTGAGGGCAAATGCATACATGACAAGTGGCACAAGCGCATTCAGTTGACAGAAGATCAACGATCAGCTTTCATCCGAACGAGTAAGATCTAACGGAGCGATATTGGTCAATATGTCAATGATCCAAGTCAGTTTTCGACAGCCAATAAATAGAGGGCAAGTCCAGGGCATTTTGGAAGGATGTCGATGAGCCATTTTTCAATCAAGACAAGTAAATACAAAGAAGCTGAGTTCGAAGACGACCCAGGATTAAACCATAATTTATATTTCAAGATCGAAGGGAGCCATTGAAGCTTCATAAATGCAAAATGTCTTTTAGAACCTGACATAGACAAAAGGGTGGCATTTGAGTGTCAAAGTGAGATCAAATATTTGGCGAGTTCCATCTCATCGACATGAAAGCTATAGGAAAACCAATGAATGTGATTGGTTTTCAATCTATAGAATGGCATGGCTTTGTCAGTTTCGAGGCATGAAGAGTTGGTCCTCGTCAGCAAATCAATTAAAAAATAGCGTAGAGTCCCAAAATGAAGATTTGGTGATTAGATAGAGGCAGTTGAGCATTCAATTCTTTTGCAAGGCCTTTGAAGTTGTGTCTTCTTGATAAGATCATGAGTCAGCATCCTTGAGAGTGTTAATCCATCGAAAGTGGTTGGGCCTATTTCGATGCACAACACTCTCTTTCTCTTTTCTATAAATATAGGCTTCTAAGCTTTAAAACGGATCCCTCTTTTTTGGTATGACGATACTATGCCAAAATTTGTACTATAACACCTTTTGATGTAATAAAAATCGAATTCCATCATTTTCTAAGATGGATTGAAGTGTGTTCCATGAATTCATGTATTGTGGTTAAGTTAATGTATGTTCCTTACCCATGTCTAAATTTTTTTCACCTTTAGGAAGTGTTTAATAGTTCTCACATGTCATTATAAGTGCAATTTATAGTTTTTATTATCTAGCTTGAAAGTGGATATTTGCCCTCTCTTGCTAATTTGATAACTGATTAATGCCTTATTCTGAAATATTTATGTGAGATTGATATTATTTGATCTTGAAAGTGTCTCAGTGTGTATTGTGTGAGTTTGAGTGATCAAATCATTGGTGCATCACCTCTTTTACATGCTTTTATAAGTTATTGTCAAAGTATCTCCCTTTTTCAAGCAAGTACTAGTTTAGGTTTAGTTTAGGTGATAAATCCAAAAAGAAGCCAGCTTTCTCCAGAGGTCTGATCCATTATTAATATACCCACAACGTAGGATCAATCCCATGGAATAGATTTGAGTAGGGAGATTTGAACAATCCCCTTCTCAGCTAGGGTGCAAATCTAGAACACCAACAATAACTATGCTAGATATAACAATGAATACAAGATAGTTGGTTCTGATGCTAATACAGATCTAGATATAGAATATGCATAAAGTGGACTAAATCTGGATTCTAGGACAGTCGTCTAATTCTATAAATTTGACCTTTGTAGTCGTGGACACTTGTGTCGACCTAGGATGGTTGTGTCAACGTTGTTGTCTAATTTAAATGCAAGTGTCCAGTACAAAATACCTGTTAAAACTAGATGTCACCACCTATATGCTTTTGGGTTTTGTGTCACCTTCACTCTAGTGCATTCAATTCTAGGTCATGGACTATCGCTCTTTATCAAATAGTAAAATTTTAGTTTTGCATCTTCATAGTGGTTGTGGGAAAAAAAATGAGTTAATAGACACATAGTGTCGAGTTGTCCTCAAAGATCCCTCTATCAATGAGTGTTACCTACATAGCCAATACTTTGAATAGGGCCTTAGAATTGTATAGTTCTCTCATTTATGTTGGCTTGTGTGTGAATCATGCAATGTGTGATAAACAAGTACAATAATGACCTAGCTTGTAACTTAGAAAATATATATCTTGGGCTACTCCTTCAGCACTTCAAATCTGCAGAGGTGTTGTCTATATGATTACTATGAAAATAAGAGAAGATATGAAAGATTTGTTCATTTGAGTGCTTGATAGAATATTTTTGGTAAGTTGTCTTGGTTCTTTTAGGTCTTTTCTAGGTGAGAAATGAATGAGAGTCGATATTGTATGTATACCAAATCTCTTTGAAGAATATCTCACATTAAAGCATTTAGGCCGACCAGAGGAATATGTTTCATTTTAAAATTGGATGACTTTAGGGCACTAGATACTTGTGTCAAGGCAGGACACTTGCATCAATGCAAACGTCTGACTGTGATGCAAGTGTCCAAGGAGTTGAATAATAGACACAGATCCAAGTCAAGTGTCTAGGCAGTTGAATAATAAACACAGATCCAAAACTCATAGAAATGGAAGATAAGTAAGTTTATAATATTATGGGAAAGATAGAAGGCCCAAATCATTAGAATAACATAGGTCAGACTAAGAGATAAGTAATTAGGCATATAAAAGTAGCGTATGTGAGCCTTTTGGTAACAGGAAAAGTTTAGAAGATGAAGTTACATTCATGATATGTATTTTTCAAGTGTACAAGATTGAGGTGATATATAATTTAAAAATCAAGAACATGTTACAGTATATGATCAGTGCATATAATCTGAAATTTGAAGCATTAAAATGATTGAAATTAAAAGAGAGCAAGGTTTAGTACACCTATGTATTGGTGCAATTGTCTTGCTTATTGAAAGTTGATTTTAAAGATATATCATTATGAATCACTCAAACTGATATTAGAACAAATATAATTGTGAAAAATCCATATATCTAAAATGATAAAGAGAGATATTGGAGGACACATTCCCACAACCTTAGAGAAAAAATGAGTTGCCACCTGGCAGTTGAGATTAGCTCAATTGTGCAACCCAATGATATTTATAACTTGATGAGTGTGAGTGAACCAAGTCAACTCACATTATAAAAGTGGTGAGATTGGATGATGCAATCAAGTCTAATCTATAAACTTGACAAGATCGAGTGATTTAAACACCTCAACCATACCAAAAATTGAACCAACCACTGCAGTAGATTGTCTCAATATAGTTTGTAAAAGTCCAACTTGGTGGGTGGTGACAATACCCGAAAGTGTTTAGAATATGAAACCTATTTGATTTTACAATATTAGGCTCATTTTGCATTGCATATGTACATTAGATATATCTCATGTTGAAACTGTGTACAACAATGGTACCAATGTATAGAATTCTACCACAAAATGTGTATATGAATCATATAATTATGAATTTGACTAATTTGCAAATTGTGTAAGTGTGAAGAATAGGTTTCCAAAGAATTCTCTCATTATATATAGATAAATTTGAAACCTGATATAAGTGTCAATGTAGAGATGTTTTCAAAACATGCCTCCACTATAATCTAGGTATGGTGCATACTGAATAAGTGTGGAGAACATGTTTCCAAAATATGCTCTTATTAAATATGAAATTATGATAAATGTGGAGAACATGTTTCTAAAACATGCCCCCACTGCAAATTGAATTTGTGAAGCAATGTGGGATTCATATTTCTATAGCATGCCCCCACTGATATGCCCCTTTTTGAGGTAAGGGGAAGTAGAAACTAATAGGTAACTTACCTCAAAAAGATAAAATAACCATGTAAACTATGAATGTACCATGTAGCATATAAAAGGAACATGTCTAGGTAGATATATTATTGAAGCATGAAGAATGTAATCACACCAAGTCCTAAGATACATGATGTAGATCATAGCAGTGCCTAGATAATAATATTACAAGCTCAACAAGCAATCAAACACACACACACACACAAGATCACTCAAAAATAAAATCAAGAGACAAAGGTATAACGAGACCGAAAATAAGCAGCATATTCAAATGTCACATAATCAAAGGGACATTACTTATTATAATGTCCAAAAAGCAAGACATGACATATTTACATGTCAAAAAGGCAAACAAAGGCATGGGGGCTACAAACAATGGAGCGTATTTAAATGCTCAAACAAATGTGACAATAGAAAGGAAAGATACTCAAGGAAGTGCATAAATGAAAGCATAAGGAACCAACATAAACATATCATACTAGTCATTCGATGTTGTCTTAGAAAAAAAAAAGTTAAGTACATAGCATATCAAGTACACTGTGAAATATATAAATATGCATAAATGAATGTATAAGTACATATACGCGTTCAAACATGATATTAATCTATGAGCTCAAACTTGAACATTTAATCTAGACCTATTTCACCACCTCACTTTATCTTAAATACTTGTATGGACCTATTATGTTCTAAGTTGCCATCTTACACTTACAAAAATGTTATTAATCATTAAGAGTTCCTCTAACCATTTGTACGAACATCCCAAATCTTAAATTTAGCATGTTATTCTTTAGGACAAAATTGACCAGTGTGGGTCAATAATGGAGTTGGCCTTGAACTCTATGGGTTGATCCTATCCTTCACCATCCTATCCTTCACCTTATTAATAGCTCATTTTTAAATTTAGCCCTATAGACACTTCATTTCTGCCACCCCAGTGTCATCACTACTTGTTGATTCGGTATCGGCACTATTCCACACATTAAACCCTAATTTATCTAGTAAACATGAATCACTAATCCAATTACCATTTTCATCTTGAATCTATTCATAATATCCCTAATCGCATTATTTCACCACATCATAACACTAATTCCATCAAACGCATCCCTAATCAACACATCACTATTCAGCATCACCCCCAATCAATTAATCGATCAATCCTATTTGCATATAGAGTCTTGCCCCAATCCCACCAAATGCCAAATCCAGATTAATTAGCTAAATAATCATACTAGTTAGCTACTCTAAATGCCATAATATATAAAATCAATAAATCAATTTCATCAAATCAATTTGTCTCAAATCAATTACATCATCTATCAACTTGGTGAATCTTATCAAATCCAAGGTAAAGGACAAAATGCAAATCAAATCCATTCTTCTTAAATCCATAGCCTCACATTCTCAACTCCTCACATGTATTATCCAACTCCTCTCCTTCAATTAGAATTGTGTCTCATTCTTATCCCTTGATCTTGAATCAGATCCAATAGTCCACATCATTCACCCTCTCTAAAATCTATAAACATCACTCTCCTCCCTCACTTCAACAAGCCATGGTAGCCTAAAGAAAACAATCTTATTTGCATATGGGATAAAACCCACAATCGTTTGTACTTTTTCATTGCTAGGGCTTGTTCTCTTGGTTGTTCATTAGTTGGATTCTAATTAGGATTAATTTTGAATCAATTTGGGTCAATTTTGTTTAAATTAACTTCAAAATAAGTTCTTAGTCTTGCAGTGTCTCTACACTATAAAGCAACATTTCTACATTCAATAACAATATATGTGCAGTTAGATTAGCATCTATGTCTACTAACCCATTTTGCATAGGATCAACATCTATGTCTATTATAGCATTTGCATAGGTCAAATAACATTTAAGCTTTGTCAAACAATGTCTACGTCAGCTCTTTCTCATATGTCTTTATGTTGTCTACATAGACGTCATGGCATCTATGTTTGTCAAAGCATTTGTGCCTGGGCAAATAGCGTCTAAGTTGGGTTAAATAGCGTCTACATCTATCTATGTTTTGTTTTTTCTATATCAGTGTTTTCATAGACATCATAGCATCTACGCTTGTCATATTGTTTACACTCTGATAAATAGTGTTTCTACGCTATGTCGTAATGTTTGTGCTTTCTGACAATTTTATTATAGGTTTACACTCGTCAAAGACCACAATTGACTCAAACTACTAACATTTGGACTTGCAAGTTCACTTGTTTAAGATCTATCATCAAAACCAACACACATTTTAAACATTTAAGCTAAATTAATCATTCTTGCTTGTATATCTATTATTTAGCTTTGTTTGTGTGTTTTTCAGACCTAATGTCATGTATACTCTTCTCTCACACTGCAAGGTGAACTTGAGAATCATAAACGATATGAGTCTTTTGTGTCCACCTATGTTGTAGTTGTGTATGCTATTCCATTGTGCCACAAGGTGAACTTGGGAATCAAAAACAACTTGTGCCCTCTTTATTTTATCTCTTTAGGGTCTAGTGACTAAGATTTTATCACCCAGTGTTTAGACAAAGCACGTGTTCTAGTGAGCTATATAAGTTGAGGAGTTGTCATTATTGGCTAAGCAATCCCCTATTTTATCGGCACTGTGAATTGAGGTGGTTTCATCCACCAATACACAAGCCCCAACCATCACCCTTACACATATTTGGGCCTCAATGTATCGCAAGGTATATAGAGGATACCCCTAGATCAACCTATTTAACCTAGCATAGGAGCCTTTTTAGTTGTTGTTGAGTAGTGGTGTTACAGCAACACAACATTCCCCAAGATCACCCACCACATGCCTTTTGGGGTATTATTGATGGGCCACGATTCGGTTGTACTCCTATTTGACTAGTTAGGTTGTGTTTGTGTGTATGTTTTTATTACATCCCCCTTATGCACAACCCATTTGAAACTAAATCAAACCTAATCCAAGGCATTTATAAGCAATGACAACGACCCATTTAGTCTAAATCCATTACCTTTCCATGATGTTGATATCCTACCATCCACTAGATACAATCCCAATACCCAATATCCAACCATATTTGATCGAATCCAAAAACTTATCTAGCAAGTAGATCTAACCTACTGTATTTATTCTTCTACATCAATACATTCATCACCCAATCAAAGATCCATTATTCATCAATCCCCCGAGCCACATCAACCCTATCTTATCATACCCAAATCCAATAATCGCGCATCCAACCAATGCCAATCAAACCATTCAACATCTCATACCAAGATACACTTTTCGTAACTTTGGGACAACTGTGCAAATTGACCACAACACCAACAACCATCTCATACTCGTTCGACTTCTCAAGGATGAGGAATATGCCAATATCCCTTTATATAACACAATCAGTTTCTTCCACAACATTATCAAGGTCAAACCAATCATATCAACCATCTAACAACATCCCAATTTTGCACCATCATTAGTCCACCCATCTTTGACAATTCACTCTTGGATGAGCCCACCTTTCATGAACCTATTATTGACTAACCCTATGTGGGTCCACCCATCTTTGACGAACCCCTCTTTGAGGAACCCATTGTTGATCTACATATCTTTGATGAGCCTCTCTAGGATGAGCCCATCGTTGATAGCCCCATTGTTTACCAACCCATTTTTGACCAATATGGCGATCCCATCTTTGGCCCATCACACCATCTACCCCTCCATATCGAAATATCCATTACCAATCCTAAATAAAGATAGGTATTTGTAAACAATGAAATCTAAAAATTCATTCATGTGGCTTCTCCTTAAAAACATGATAGTCCTCATATGAAATGGAAAATAGAATCGACATCCTATCAGTTTGGTACAACATCATTTGTCAAATGTGGTATTCTTGTAGCTGAAAAAATCAAATAACTCAGTGACTCCTTTTTATACAATGATGGCCTAACCTCATGTTTCCAAAACAAGAGGAACCCCATCACCAAATTTGTGAAATCATGACTTATAAAGGCAAAGGACTTGGTCATCATGAGCAAGGAATCCTAGAGCCGATCCATGTGTGTGCAAATGAAGGATATCATGACATTGGATACAAACCTCTTGCTTATCAAAACAAATATTTTAATTTCACTTCTATGGTTCCGAGGAAGCTTCCAACAACATCAAAATAGGTTCCCCTTGTAGCCATTACAAGGATAGTTCTTCCACCAATTATTTCAACAATATCGTTATCCCCACCATCCATCTTGACATCCAAAACCCTACACCCATAAGTTGGGACCGACATAATCACACATCATTTAACCTCTTTCATAACAACATAATAATCACAAAATCGATGGGACTTCAAGATGACAATTAGCCAAAAAAACATAGACATGGATTTAAAATCAATCTTGATACATCATCATCTCTTAAGGATTGAGAAGTGTTCCTCGATCTAAACAAATTCAATAATGAAAATAATCAAACAAATCAAAAATAAATGTCCTTTAGTGAAAACCTCTTATAGGCTCAATAAAAAAATCAACATCAAAAACAAATGTTAAGCACGAAATATACTAAGAGGGGGGGTGAATCAGTGTATTATAAATCTTTTACTTAATCTGATTTATTTTTTTAACCACTTAATCACACATTCAAGATATGCAATAAAACTGAAACAATAACATGCACCACATGAGAGAGAGAGAGAGAGAGAGAGAGAGAGACCAGATTTTTAAGTGGAAACCCAAAGTAAAAAAACCACAAAATAATCTCAAATATATGAATGAGCACCAACTCAACTTACAAAGTTTGCAAGCACCAACTTGCAAGAGCACCAACCCCTTGTAAAGATTTTTGAGCGCCAACTCACAATAGCACCAACCCCTAATATGTATAAAACACAACTATCTCTCAATGTTGCTTACTCAACAAATGATAGAACTCTATAATATCTCATGTTTTTCTCTCCTCTTTTCTTATATAAAACAATTACAAAACCATGGACTCTCTTGCATATTACAAATGGTTTCTCAAGCTTTTATTTATAGCTTTTCAAATGACCTTTGGCATTTACCCTTTGTGACCCTTTAATTCTCATAAAAAATGGCGTGAAACTTGCATGACCCTTCGTATCTTTGTAATTGAAAAGTTACATGGTGACCTTTCATAAGCAAATGCATTATTTCCTTTTTTGTATTTATCTTGGTAACTTTTTGTATTCCTCAAAATGTCTCTTCATAGAAAAATACATCATACCCTCTTTTATCTTCACATGGTGACTCTTGAAATTCTTCAAGATGACTCTTCATGAGAAAATACATCCCATTCCTCTTTTGTCTTTACCCCATGACTCTTTGACTTCTCCATGAGCCCTCTTTTGGCTTATATGCAACCAAAAATATATTCGTTAATAGTAAATAAATATTAACACACATTAGTCAAAATATGAATATTAAAAACACCATTAAATGCAATGTGACCTTTATCACCAATGCTAGACCTTTGACATCAATGACAATATTTCCAACAATCTCTCCCTTTGTCATTGATGGCAACCTCAAACTGAAACTGACACATCATAAAACTTACACATACTGCCATTTGAAAAACATACAGTAACTCCCCCTTAATGTAGCAACATATACATGTTCCTTATACCTGTTTTTACACTTATATTTGTACCTATTTCTATTTTTCTCTTCATTTGACATCAATGGCAAAGGACCTATTATGGAGCTAACACTTAGCTCCCCCTCAACTAATGATGATCCTCAATGATAGGAAGTAAAGAAATTACTCCTAACTTCTCTCGCAGATACTCAAATGTATCTTTTGGTAGTGTCTTTGTGAAAATATCTACAATTTGCTTTATAATAATGATATATTTCATCTTAACATGTTGATATGCAACATGCTCTCTCAAAAAATGATATCTGATGGGAATATGTTTTGTTCTTAAATGCATCACTGGATTTTTTGAAATATTAATAGCACTTGTGTTGTCACAAAAAATAGAAATAGGTTCATCATATTTTACTTTGATATCTTCCAAAGTTTGCTTCATCCAAAGCACTTGAGTATAACACAATACTGCTATAATATATTCTGCTTCAACAGTAGAAAGTGATATCGAGTTTTGCTTCTTGTTTAGCCATGATACTAAGCTATCACCTAGGATGAAAGCTCATCCACTTGTACTCTTTCTATCATTCAAGCAACCTACTTAATCTGAACCTGTATAAGCAACCAAAGTAAAAAATTTATCTGTCGGACACTAAAATCTATAATCTCATGTCCCATTGATATATCTGAATATTCTCTTCACCAACTAAACATGACTATCTTTTGGAGCTGACTGATATCTTGCAACCATACTGCATGCATGATGTATAGCCTCGATGTTGTCAAATATAAAAAAATATCAATCATAGATCTATACAAAGATTGATCTGTAACAAGAGAATCTTCATCTTTGTTCACCTTATTTCATGTACGCATTGGTGTGTCAACTGCTACACAATCTTCAAAACCAAATTTTTTTAACATTTTTTTGGCATATTTACTTTGAAATATGAAAATTCTTTTATCTGACTGAAATATTTGTAATCCTAAGAAAAATGATAATTCTCCAAGCATAGACATCTCAAATATTTTTTGCATATTATCAAAAAAAATTGTCATCTTTTCAATGTTTTCTCTCAAAATGATGGCATCAACATATACCACAACAATCAATTGATGCTCACCTTCTATTTTGATGTAGAGATTATTGTCAGCAAATTCTCTCTTGAAACTTTGATCCTGCAAGTATTTATCAAGTCTTGTATACCAAGCTTTGAGAGTTTGTTTGAATTCATACAATGTTTTCTTCAATATGCATACATGGCTACTAATATTTGAGAGAATAAATCTTTCACGGTGCTCAATGTAGACTTCTTCTAAATTCTCATTTAGGAAGGCAAATTTGACATCCATCTGAAACACTTCGAAAATTTTAAACACTACATATGCAAGAAACATTTTAATAGCCTCTAGCCTTGTCACTGGTGCAAAAGTTTCTTCAAAATCTATTCTCTCCATCTAAGCATATCATTTACATACTAATCTTGTTTTATTCCTGGTCACTTTTCCATTTTCATTCAACTTATTTTTGTAAATCCATTTTATTCCTATCACATTATGATCTTTTGATCTAGGTACTAATTCTTAAGTTATCATTCTTTTCTATCTAATTTAATTTTTCATCCATTGCTTTAACCCAATGTTTATCATGTCTAGCTTTTGAAAAAGTTTTACGCTGAATTTTAGATAACAAAGAGAAATTAACTTGCTCAAATTCACTTACCATCATTCTTCTTGTGTGAATTCCTTCATTTGTCTCCGATGATGTCACTTTCATTATGATTTCTCTAGACATATTTGGATGGATTTTGGTGTCTTTTTTCTCCTCATTTTCATCTGATTCTTCAAAAAAAATCAATGATTTCAGATATGTCTATTGGATCACTAGTTCTTTGTGTTCCATCTTCTTCTATCCTAACACTTGCACTTTCAACTATTTTCTTGGTTCTTTTATTATAACATTTATAAGCTTTATTTTTGCAAAAATAACAAAAAAATATACCTCCATCTACTCTAGATTCAAACTTACTCAGTTTTTCATCGATTCTCTTTATGTAGCATTTGTTGTCGAAAATTTTGAAATAATCAATTGTAGTTGGTTTGTCTTTTCATACCTCATAAGGAGTATTGTCACTGTTGACTCTCAATAATGTTCAGTTATGAATATGCATTGTTGTACCAATTATCTCTCTCCAATATTTATCTGATATCTTAGATTCATTTAGCATTGTCTTCATTATTTTTTGAATTGTTATGTTTCTCCATTCAACTACTCTATTTTGTTGTGGAGTTCTAACTGCTGAATAATATCTCTTTATTTCATGGTCTTCACAAAACTCAATAAATTGCTCTGAAATGAATTCTCTTCCTCGATCTGATCTTAGGCACTTCATCTTCAAATCGATTTTATTTTCAACTAATGCTTTAAACGTTTTAAAATATCTGAAAGCCTCTGATTTTTTCTTTAAAAATATTATCCAAGTCATACGTGAAAAATCATCAATAAGCAACATAAAATATTTCTCACCTTGAGTAGTTTGAGTTCTCATAAGTCCACACAAATCAGTGTGAACAAGCTCTAACATCTGAGTGGTTGAGTATTTTTTGTTTTGAATTGTCTTCTGGCCTACTTCCCATGCTGACAAAGTTCATAAAGTGTGTTGGATGTAAAAAATTTGACTGCTTGCTTCTTGTTGATGTTGACAAGACTATCAAAATTTATGTGTCCCATTCTCATGTGCCATAGCCAACTTTCTTCAATTTGACTTAAACATCTTGGACCTTTGATGTCTAATAACATATACAAATTATTATCTATTCTCTGAGCATCTGCAATCAACACATCTAAAAAATTTCGTCTAATTTCACAACCTTCTGCATAGAACTTTAGTGTGTGCCCATGATCACATATTTGACTTACACTCAAAAGATTATGCTTAAGACTTACATACAAAATATTTTCAATTTTAGTTCTACCATTATCCAAACGTAGTGTACTTTTTTTGATAATTTTGGCAGTAGTATTATCTCTGAATTTCACTATGTCATCATTGATCTTCTTCAAAGTTATGAACTTGCTCTTGTCTCATGTCATGTACCTTGAACATCCACTGTTAATGAACCATGGTTTTTCTTCATTTTTTGCATGCAAAGCTCTCTGTACCAACAAATTTTTTTGGTTGTTTTTTTTGCCATGAACATATCTGAACTTTATTCTTGATGAATGGAGCCTTAAAACGCTAGTCCTTCTTGACTAACTTGAACACACTTCTACAGTATCAGGGTGTGTCTGAAGTTGTTGCACTTGTAACATATTATGACCTCTTCATTAAAGCTTGATAGAGGAGCAAAAGAGTTGTGGCTTCTGCTTAACTCTGCATGATTTTCTTTCTCTTTATTTCTAAAATTGTTAGCCCTTTTTTGATATTCTATTTTTTTATGACCATATCCATTACAATAAAAATAGTAATCATAAAAATATCTATTGTTAGCCCTTTTTTTGTGTATATCTGATATGATTATATTTTGTAGCTTTGTTCTTTTCAGCCTTCTTTGTTTGAGATGTCCTCTGTATTCTTAATTTTTTTTTCTTTTTATTTTCTCTTTAATAACAGTTTCAGTGTAGCTCTTTCATTTTTCTGTGTTAACTTTGTCTATGAAAGTAGTGGCCTCCCCTTTCTTTTTTTTAAATCTGATACCTATTTTATCTGACATTGATCTTTGACTTTCTAATATCTTATTCAACATATTAGTGTTATTCTTAAATTTTGAATCATTGATTGCTCTATTATTGATTACTTTATTTATTTTCTCAATGTCTATTTTTTAAAAAGTAATTTCAATTACATACCTTTCACATTTTTCACTTACTTTTTATAACTGTGCCATTAGATCTTTTTCATTCTTTTTGGCTTCTTCAAAGTGTGTTTGTAGATCTTCAATTGTTTCCTTTGACTCTTTTTCATTTTTCTTGATCTAGAGCTTCAATCTTCGACTCTTATTATCAAGAGCTTTTAACTCTTTTAAGGCACAAACAAGTTCTTCCAAATTCACTTTGACTTCATCATGTTCTTCTTGATCATCTGTACTTTTGCTTGCAGAGGTATCTTCATGTATGGTCGTGAATATAATCTCTTATTTTTCTGAATCATTGACTCCACTTTCTTCTGCTGAGCTAGGATCTTTAGAATACAAACTCTTTTTTTCGAATCCCTTCTTGAATTTTTTTTTGAAATTCTTCTTGTATGTAGATTTTCCTTCTTCATTGTCATCATTACCTTTATTTGGACATTTAACTGTAAAATATCTAATTTTTTCATAATTCAAATATTTAAAAGGTAATTTTTCTTGATATTTATCTATGCCTTTTTTTGACTTGTGAATGAATAGAGCTCTGTTGTCATTTGCATCATCACTAGGACTGTCACTTGATTCTTGAATCTTAGCCTTTTTTTTTATGTCTTAAAAGCAGCTTCTCTCTTTAAGGGTTTCTCTTGTTCGATCTACATCTCATATGTCGTAAGAATACCATGTAATTCATCCTTCTTTAGCTTGGTTAAATTCTTCATCTTTTCAATTGATGAAACTTTTGCATCATATCTCAATGGTGGAGATCTCAAAAAACTTTGTACCGTGATTGATTCTTCTAACTTTTTTTCAAGACCTTGAATCTGATTAACTATTTGATCAACCCACAAAAAGTAATTTGCTATATTTTCTTTCTCTTCCATCTTCAAAATCTCAAACTGTCTTCTGAAAGTCTGAAGCTTAGCTGACTGAACCTTTTCATCGCCTTTGTAAATATTCTCAAGTTTTACCCAAGTTTCGTGAATAGATTTACATTGCATAACTTTAACAAATTTTGATTCACATAAACCACATAAAATAGCATTTAAAGCTTTAGCATTATTTTCACGTGCCTTCTTTTCTATCAAAGTAGTTACAAGTGTCTATGGCTCTTCATATTCCTCCACCACTGCTTGTCAAATGTCAAATCCAAGAGCCATCAAATAAGTCCTCATATTTATGCTCCAAAAAACATAATTTGTCCCATCAAAGAAAGGTGCTTTATTTGTATAAAAATCTTCATGTGATCTAGCCATCGTGTTTTTCCCGATCTTCTTTCAAACTGTAATTTTTTTTCAAAAAAAACCCTGCTCTAATACCAATTGTTAAGCATAAAATACACTGAGAGGGGGGGTGAATCAATATATTATAAATATTTGACTTAATATAATTTTTTTCTTTAACCACTTAATCACACATTCAAGATATGCAATAAAATTGAAACAATAACATGCACCACACGAGAGAGAGAGAGAGAGAGAGAGAGAGAGAACAAATTTTTACATAAAATTTTGAAATAAAAAAAACTACAGAGAACAATCTTAAGCATATGAATGAGCACCAACTCAAATTACAAAGTTCGCAAGCACTAACTTGCAAGAGTACCAACCCCTTTACTGAGCACCAACAAAGTAACTATTTATGAGCACCAACTCATAGGGGCATCAACCCTTTGTAAAGATTTGTGAGCACCAACCCATAGGAGCACCAACCTCTAATGTGTATAAAACACAACTATCTCTCAATGTTGCTTACTCAACAAATGATAGAACTCTACAATATCTCATATATTTTTTCTTTTTTTTAATATAAAACAATTACAAAATCATGCACTTTATTGCATATTACAAATAGCTTCTCAAGCTTTTATTTGTAGCTTTTCAAATGACCTTTGGCATTCATCCTTTGTGACCCTTCAATCTTCATGAAAAATGGCGTCAAACTTGCATGACCCTTCGTATCTTTGCATTTGAAAAGTCACAAGGTGACCCTTCATAAGCAAATGCATCATTTCCTCTTCTGTCTTTATCTTGGTGACTTTTCATATTCCTCAAAGTGTCCCTTCATAGAAAAATGTGTCATACCCTCGTCTTCACATGGTGACTCTTGAAATTCCTCAAAATGACTCTTCATGAGAAAATGTGTCTCATTCCTCTTTTGTCTTTACCTCGTGACTCTTTGACTTCTCCATGGGCCCTCTTTTGACTTATACGCAACCAAAAATGTATTCGTTAATATTAAATAAATATTAATACACACTAGTCAAGATATGAATATTAAAAACACCATTAAATGCAATGGGGCCTTTATCACTAATGCTAGACCTTTGACATCAATGACAATATTTCCAACAACATAATCAAAGTAAAAATGAGGACCTCAACCTTCCTCGTGTACAAGCATAGTTGCAGGATGAAGACATCATTCATATCAACATCAAAACAAAGGAGACTCCTAAAATCATTAGACTTGCAGCCACTCTCAGGGCTAAGGAGCATAAATATCTTGTGGTTCTCTTCAGAGAATTTTCACTTCTTTGATCTCATCCCCACAATATCCAAAATTATGTCATATGAAGCACACATGAAGTAGCGAGAATATGAAAGGATGTGTGAGACTATTGGTCCTGATCCCCTTTAATTTGACCAAATTTCCATTCGCCTCCATGATACCATCATCCATTTGAATCTTTTACACAATATAATAAGATCCTTCATCCAACGCACATCCCACATCACCCTCCTTGGTGGCACCTTCTATCTTAATGTCCATGACATAACCTAGCTAAGGTGCTTGGAGGAAACTGAATTAATAATTAAAAAAGTCAATGACATAATCTGCAGAGCACAAGTTAGTGACATGGTCTTTGCACAACAACAATTTAGATCATGATATTATCCAACTAAATTTTGACGCCTCTTAGCTTGAAGGATCATTGGTCTCCATAAAAATCGTAAAAATAAATAAATAAAAGAAAAAGACAAATATCATCCACAGATGAAAACCATTCTTTTGGCACCTTGAGAAATTACCATGATGAAAATCAGTTTCTAGTATCATGCGTAAAAACGTTCTCTACAAGTACCCTACACTTGGGAACATATCCACTCCATCCATATGTCATTGACATCCTACACCATCCTCGTATCTATCCCATTATACCCATCCTTTTTCCCACTTTTTACCTTGATTAGGAAATGGAGGAAGTCTTGAGATCTATTTTAAAAACATCTTGGTATATCTTGAAATTGGCACTTCAACGACTAGACACATCATTTTACGCAATGTGGTCCTTGAAAATCCAACTTACATCCCTAATTTATCCCTATCCATCCCTAATCATCCCTAGTTGTTCCTAAATTCATCCCTATTCATACCTAATCGACATATATCCATCCCTAATCATTTGTAATCTATTTTTAATCCACCTGTATCCATCCTTAATCAACTTGTATCCATCTATATCCATCTCTAATCCTCTTGTATACATCCCCATCCATCCTTAATTATACCTAATCACTTCTTCATCACCCCTCATCATCCTTATTCACTTCCTCATTATCCCTCATTGTCTCTATACACTTCCTCATTGTCCCTCATCATCCCTCATCATCCCTAAACATCATCTTGAATCCTTCCACACTTCCATCCACTACCATTTTAATCCCTAGTGTTAGAACAAGTTCTCCATTTATTAGTAGCCCCTTTTTATTAGCCCAAAAATTCAAAAGATCCAAAAATATATAAAGTTTAAAAAATGTAAAAACAATATAAAATCCATAGAATGTAAAAATAATAGAAAATATAGAAACCAAAATCAAAAAAATCAAAATCAACATAAAGCATCTACTTTGTTGTTTGTGTGTATTGTTCATTTACGTTTTTGTTTGTGTGTTTTCTTTTTTGTTATGTTTGAGTCACTTTTTTGGTGTCTAACAACAATGACATCATGGTGTTCAATATCAAGGTGCATCATATCACATGTTACATAAATAATAAAGTTACTCAAATAATTAGGATTTTTTTCTAGCTTGGCATCATGTTCCCAACATCACCATCCATTGTCACCACACCTTTCTTCTAACTAACATTCCATATCTAACTACCCATTTGCATTTCCTATGTGTGCATACCTGACATGAGCCATGACTCCTTGTCTAATCTTATCTCATCTAATTAAATCTAATTTCATCTAATCCATATTCGATAAATCCAATCTAATCTAATTTGATTATAGTAGGAGTATCAATCCATTACTGACAGGGGCATCCTATGTGCCATTTTTTTGGCTTATTCATTATTTGAAAGGTCATACCCAATAATACAATCTTCCATCATTGCATCATCAATCTATGCAATTGGTTAACTCTTTGAGTTATGCTTGCATATCCTAAACAATTAATCAACAACCTATAAATCCAATCAAAATGTGCAGCTTCATCGCAATATATCGTTCCCAAATTGTCTCCCTTACATATATCATTTCTTGTGTAAAATCAAGCTCATAGCTTTATCATCGAGATATATCATTCACAATTTGCTCTATTGCATATATTGTTTCTTGGGGAAAATCACATCAATCAACCCTAACCAAAGCATGCAAGCCTTAGCTTGAGTGAGTTAATCACATCCATCAACGCATTAAATCCTCTATCCATGTCCATCTTCATCATGCTCTATCATCACATTATATTATAACCCAACCCCTTTTTCTTCACCCCCATCCCCCCATTTTCACCATTCACCCATGTTTTTCACGTTTGGGCTCATTTTTCCTCCGTTTAACCTATTTTCACCACCCATTATCATTTATCCTCATTTTCTTCATATTTTTAATGTTCTTCATTTTGAGATCATTTTTGTATCTTTTCATCCCCACATGTCCTCTCGAGGGGGCCTCACACCACATCACATGCCACTAGGGGTGTCCTCATGTGCCCATGTTTTTTGGCTTCTGCATTCTTTGAAAAGTCATTATTCCAACATCCTTGTAAGCCTATTTTTTCAACTTGTTCATTATTTGAAAAAAAAAATTACTACCTCCCATCCTATCACAACACCCTTTCAAAGAGAGATGAAATGTAAACACCTCATTTCTACCACCCCAATGTCATCACTACTCGTCAATTTGCTATCCACATTATTCCCCACATTAAACCCTAAATTTTTCTAGTGAATGTGAATCGCTAATATGATTACCATTTTCATCCTAAATCTTATCATCATATATGTAATGTCATTATTGCACCACATAATAACCCCAATTCCATCGAATGCATCCCTAATCAGGCCATCACTATTTAGCATCACCCCCAATCAATTAATCGATCAATCATATGTGCATATTAGACCTTGCCTCCATCCCACCAAATCTTAAATTTGAATTAATTAGCTAACTAATCATATTAGTTAGTTGATCCTAATAAAAAATTCCATAGAATTCTAAATTCCTTAATATATAAAATCAATAAATCAAGTTGTCTCAAATTAATGACATCATCCATCAACTTGGAAAAACTCATCAAATCCAAGGGAAGCGACAAAGTGCAAATCAAATTCATTTTTCATAAATCCATAGTTTACATCCTCAACTCCTCACATTCATGAGCCAATTCCTCTCATTAAATGATAATTTTCACTCATTCCTATCCCTTCATCTTGAGCTCACAAATGTATAAATTGACCTCACCCCTCACTTTCAAGCAAGCAAGGAGAGCCTAACTGCATTATACCAATTTTGAGATCAAGCATCATCAATCAAGCATCCTTACATCAATAAAATCACTCATCTACAAGAGGATATGCTGCTAGATTTTTAGTGTACAATGCACTTGAGCAACCACATCCCAAGCTTTCAACATGAGTTAATCCACATCAAGAGAGTTTTATTCATTTTGGGTAAGTGAAGGTGCGTCCTAAATCTCTCTTAATATCTATCATAGGTACGTTTTATTTGTTATGATAAGAATTTTAAATTGTGTTTGATTTCTAACTTACATTGTTCTAACATTTACATTGTGTATACAAGACCCTCCCTTATAGGTTGGTTCATATTTTTAGGATAGATAGCATGAGGTTTTCTCATTTTGGATTGTTATAAAGACACATCTAAGTCACCTAATCAACTAATTAGAAATTTCAATATTAAGGCACACTTATACAATTACACATTGAGCAAAGCTTCACTATTCTTTCCAAATCCAATTGTAATCATTTGAAACAGTCCTTAGCCAAGTTATGACCCTATTCTATCCAAGTTAAAGAAAATAATTATCAAGTATTCAAGTCATCTCTATATGCATACATGTAGCAAAAGGAATACAATCACACAAATCACTCTATGTGGGAGAACTATGTGGACTTGATTTCATTCTTCATATTATAGGATACATAGGCAGTGGTCAATCATCACAGTGGTGATTGGAGTCAACTCAACCCAATACACTCCTTTCTCTTTGTAGGTTTTAAGTTATTGAAAGCCCTATTAGGGTTTAAACTTTGAAGAAGTAATTTCTAGGTCATTTTCACATTTTCAAAGGTCAAATTTTTGCATATATATTTTTCAAGTAAGCGCAAGCGACTATGCCTTGATTTTCCTAATTTTTTGTAGAGGACATAATCAACATGTAGAGGATAGTAGTTCCAGTCGATCATGTCCCCTTCCCAACAATCATAACCTTGATCAATCACAGTCACAGTTCCAATTACACAAGTAGGGTCAACCTAAGTTAATTATTTCTAATCATTTGTCAGTGTGCACAATCAAATTGTGCATAATTCATCTAAGTCTTATTTTTAATCTTTGTGACTTTTATAATAACTTTTTTTCATTTTTTCATACTTCGTTTATTTCAGTACCGTGCTTTCATTATACTAGTTACAAGTGTTTTATAATGTCTGTTATAATCTATATTCACTTTATCTTAACTAGAGTTAATCGCCAAGTTAATTAAAAATTCAAATAAAACATATTGGTGAATCTGCACCTTTTTATTCAAGCATTGATTCAAAAAAATTGTCATAGGGTTTAGATAAATTATTGAGCGTCTAACACTAAAATAACTTTCTTTTAATCTTGGATATAATATTTAACACTCAAATAATTTACTTTCAACCTTGGATTTAATAGTTGACACTGAAAGCATTTTATTTTGACTTCAAATCTAGTATCTGATACTGAAAGCACTTTCTTTTGACCTTATATTTTAGGAGAATTTACTAATCTGCATACATTATTTTATTTTATTTTTCAACATCTAAATTTCATTTTTTTTACTTGTTTTTCAATTTACAAAGAGTATATGGCTATATTCGATGCTCATTTCCTGCTTAAAATTTTATTAGGTTTCATTAAATGTTTTCCCCTAATAAGGAAAATTATTAACACTCATGTAATAACATGAATCAAATCACATGTTAAGACATCAACACAATTAATTCAAAAAAAATTAAAGCCATGTATGATATGGGAATAAGAGTAATCATACATTCTAGATGTTATAATGCTTACTCGTGAACAACCTCAATAATACTCAATTCTTATTGTTGAAAAATTCAATCATAGATTTTACCACTTACTACTAGGTGATAAAGGGCATGTATGACTCCTTTCATTACTCATCCTCTTAGACATCAAAGTTATAATAAATACCATCTCGTTCCTATTTTTCATCCACAGCTTATATTGGATTATATGATCCATGATTTTAATAACTGAAGAGGTAGGCCACCACATCATGGATGAACTCAACATGTTCCTCTTCACCCCCTGCACCTCCCATGATACATGCAAATCAACCTAAAGGGTATGATATTTGTTTAACCCTAAATTTAGATAAGGAGGTTAACTAGGGTTAGGGGATATTAGATTAACTTTTACACAATGCTGGTGAATTAACCTAATGAGCAAGACAATTAATATAAACTCAAATAAATAATATTATTAAGTTATTTAATTTATATTGTTAAAATTTATTGCAATGAATAATGAATAATTGATACTTAACTAGTTTATTGTGGTCATGCATGTCTTATCTGGAATAGGATGGAAGTGGACTAGAAGGTGATCTTGAATAGTCATCAAATTTTAGGAATATTCTTTCTATAGTCTAGGACGCTTACATTAGATCTAGACGGTTGCATCAACACATATATCTAACTTCGAAGAAGGTGTCATATACAAAAATACTGTTTGGATCTAGATGTGACTAATTGGATCCTTCTAGATTTTTGGACGTCATTCCTCTGATATCTTTAGATTGTGCACACAAACTATCTCTTTGTCAAATGATCAAATTCTAGCCTCCCCACCCTTGAAGGGATTGTGGGAAAAATGAGTTAGCGGGCTCATGATGTCTAGTTACCCCAAGGGCCCCACTATCAATCAATGATGCCTACATAGTCAATACTTTGAAGAAGTCCTCAAACTTATATAATTTTCTCCTACATGTATTTGCATGGTCACTTGATGAGGCCCATTCTAATTTCGAAACCCAAAGATATAGATGAGGCTTACTCCCAAGCTCATCATCTTGAGATGGAAAAATGTGAGGGTTTATCTTCCCCTTAAAATGGATCTAAAACGAAAGGTGGGTTGAATGTTACTTTTGTTGCTAACAAAGAATGTAGAAAGAATCGTGGGCACTGTGATGTTGATGGTCATACAAAAGAGACTTGTTGGAAGTTTCATCCTGAGAAGCATCCTTTCAAGAATAAGAGGAAGAAGAAAGTTATGACATGTGTTTAGGTAAAAGTGGATGGGTGCATCTTTGATATGGATGAAAGGTTGTGTTTTACCTCCTTTTAGGAGAAGGTATGTATGGATACCAATAGTGTTTAATAAAAAGTTGAACCTTCTAAAATTTTACATATCAACATTTAGATTAAGAAGACAAAGGTAAATGTTCTTTTTTATTCTTGCTCTTAAGAAAATTTGATAAGTAAAGATTTGGTAGATATACTTGGGTTTGAAGTGTATAATCATCATAATACTTGTGCTTTGGGATGGGTGTAACAAAGAGTATAGATAAAAGTTTTCAATCAATGTATCAAACTTACAATAAGTGAATGTTTCATTGATGATATTGTGGTGGATGGTGTACCTCTTCATTTTTTTGGCATGGTCTTTGGTAGTCCATACATGTATGTGTGTGATGTTATCTTCATGGAATGGTGAATCGCTATCGGTTGGTCAAGGATATGAAAAGCTAAATTTCAAATCATATGAAGGGAAATTTAATTTCTCCTTGGTAATTAAAACTAAGGTAAAAGGTTTATGAATGCTAGTGGAAAGTTGGCTTTTATCCTTTTGAAAGATAAGGGGATAGGTGTATGCAATACTTCGCATGACATGTCTACTAATCAAAATAAGAAGTTACTACCATATTTACCTCTTTTTTATTACAATATTTATCAACCTTTATTGATGGAAGGCAAGAAGCCACTCAAGTCAAATGAAAAGGTGAATGCAATGTTTTACAGCTCTGAAAAATATTATCCAACAAATACACTTGCAAGAAAGGGTAAGGAAGTGGGGAAGAAATTTCCTCTTTAATAGACTTCAAAATATTTTTGTGACTAAATGCCTCTAATTAAGGAGGCGTGATCTAAATTTCCTTATTTATAGAGTTCCTAAGATTTTGGGGACCAAAATCCTCTAATTGGGTAGGCATGATCCAAATTTCAGATCTGGTATGTCAGCTAACTAATTTCACTATTCTCATTTATGTATCAAATGCTTGTATGGCACGGGACCAAAATCCTCTAGTTGGGTAGGCATGATCCAAATTTCAGATCTGGTATGTCAGCTAACTACTTTCACTATTCTCATTTATGTATCAAATGCTTGTATGGCACATAATAATCTTAGCTAGAAAGGTACGAGAGGACTTTATAGGATTAGAAGAAGGCTCAAAGTGATCTGAACGCTTTAAGAGTGTCCCTTTCTTTTGATGCATACCTAATGTCACAGATTTAGATAAACTTGTGATGGTGTTGCGTATTGTCATAGAATCACATGGCTTGAGTCTTTTGAGTAATGGTTACCAACATGCCTCAATTTTGGACTCTTTTCCAGTTCAATTCTTCTCTTGGGACATTTCTTGCACCCCATGTTATTTATTTCATGTATAAATGCATGCCCTAGAATAAATAAATGCAAGGGATGGAAGTGAATTCATCTAGGTTCAATTATGCAACTCAAAGTGTAAAGACCATTCATCAATGAGATAGAGTTTCTCATTGTTTTCCTAACTGGTTTTGTTATAGTAGGTTGTTTATCTTAGCTCATGTTCACTTAAGTGCTTTATTATTTCCACCCACTTAAGTGTGGATATTTTATTTATCTTATTTTAGATATTATAAGATATTACATATTTATATCTTAGATATTATGGATATAATTTCTAGTTGTTTCTATCATTTAGTGATAGTTCTCTTTTAATCCTACGTTTGATCTCTAGCTTGATCTCTTAATTAAGATTAATCACTTAGTTTGATCTCTTAGTTATGATTGATATTCCTTGCCTATATATGTAAGGCTCATTCATTGTATTTGATGAAGCTTTGTAGATATAGAGGATTTCTCATTGTATAATATATTTGTGTATAATAGACTAAGATATTGTTTGAGCAATGCATCAATGGATTCTACTGTGGTAATGATTTATAGATTTGACCCTAGGTGAAAGTTTTCTAAACTCTTTCATGTTATTAGAGCAGTCTCCAACAACGATTACTCAGCTCCTTAGCCTCTCCTTGCTTGGCTTTACTCATACCATGACTAAGATCCGATTTCATTACTTTAGTTGCTTTGTCTTTTGTTAGATCTAAGCTTTGTTGCAAAAACCATATGGCTCTTTTTCCAGATCTAAGTTTTTGTTATTCATATTCAAATTGGATTTGCATGAATTGTTTTCAACCTATGTCAAGCACGCCCATGTGATTTGTATTATTTATATAATTTCTTTATGCAGACACTCATTTTTGGATACGTTTGTGTCTAAACTGGGAACCAGATTGATTTCTAGAAAACAACCTAATTTAAGCGTAAAAGTCACTAGATTTTCCAAATTCATCCACATAAGGGATATAACTTCCCAAAAATGTATCGAGGCTTATTTATTTAAGGTATTACCCTGTATACACCAATAACCTAGTTTGGATTCAACTCTAGTCAAATTATGACCTAGCAAATCGACATTCTTAGCATGTTGATCTATTAATGCAAAACATTTAAAACACATTTCTAAAATCCAAAAACCTAACAAAGATTAATTAAAAATCAAATCTCAATTAGCTTGCTTAAATAAAAATCCCAAGTTGAATAGGGAATTACATTTTCTAAAAAATGATATTTTCATTAAACATGAGGTCAAAGTCAAGGGAGCTAATAATATGTTTTATTAATTCTTAAAATTCAAATAAAATGTGAGTCACAACCTCATAAATATTTTATGAGTTGTAATAGCTCATAAATATTTAAAATGAGCTGTCAAGTATCATCATTGCTTTGACCCAATCTAAGGTTAACCTAAACTCAACCTAAGTTATTTTAAACTCAACCAAAGTTAAGCCTAAACCTAACCACAGTAGGGTTAGAGTTAGTTTTAAGACCTATAAATACAAGTGCACTCACTCTAACCAAATAATCTTTTCTGTGCAAGATCACTCATCCTCAACCTTAGCCCCTTGATCATATGGTGTAGTCACATAAAGGGGGCTTAACTTTAGCCCTTGAATTTTCTTTTGCAATCTCTCCAAGAATTATATTTTCCAAGCGTTTACTATTTTTTGGTACAATTTTATTTTTTGACCCATTTAATAGCGTGAGAAAATGTAAAAACTATATCTCTCGATTAGTAACTCGAAATCAAATGTTTTTTTTAAGTGTAATTTTTTATGCCCAATCTATTGGTGTCATTTATTTTGTAAAAGGGGGATAATTTAATAGCCATGGGGGGTTTGCTATTTCAACTCTATCTACCTTCATGTGTATGTGGGGATTTGTTTCTTTGCCATGTTACTCCTTTGTTTTTAGAAAAACCCTCGTGATTTGTGATGACTTCTTTGATATGTCGAGAATTTCCTTGTTTGGATCTATTCTGGCATATGCAGTGTCTTCGTTATTTTCAATTGGTGTTTTTTTTTGATACATTGTACTCATACTAAATTATAAAGTGTAATGGGGGGTTTGATTTTATAGCCTAGTCTACCTTCACGCATGTGTGTTTTAGTTTGTGCACTTTCTTTTAGTTTTCAGTCTCTACCATCACCATTAGGGCCATCTTCTTGAGAGAGTTTATTTGTAATTTGTGGATGCCTTCTTCGTACATGGGTATCTTATTCAGGGACTTTGTTTGTTGGAGGCCATATGAGGATTATTATGTCTCAATGACATTCTTGGTGACTTTTTGTGTAGTGACACTAGTGTGTCATTCCCACCAGTATTATACTCACTTCTCATCATTTTCAGTCAAATTATTTACAGACTTTCATTGACATCTTCTCCCAATTCAGTATTGAGGGAGGGTGTTCAAACAATGCTTCCTCAAGGTCATCATTATACTCGGTATTCTAGAGTGTAGTGTTTGTGTTCAATGATCTTCATATTCAACACCATTCTTACTTTGATTTGGCGGTTACAGTGACTCAACACCCATGTATTCCAATAAGATGGATTGGCATCCATAGGGATACTTGTCTTTACATTGCATACTTTTTTTTTGTGCATTTCCTTCATTTCTCTCTTTTTTTTTTGGGGGGGGGGGGAGTTTTATTTCCCTATGTGTTTTCTCTCTTTCTCCATTTTATGATAGATTGCTTCATGGATATATTGTACATAAGTATTTGATTAAGTCTTGTTGTCGAGACTCATACTATGGATATGCCACTTTATTTTTTGTCCCCTAGCTTCACTTAAGGGAGGGTGTTAGAGTAAGTTGTTTACCTTAGCTCATGTTCACTTAGGTGCTTTATTATTTTCTCCCACTTATATGTGGATATTTCATTTATCTTATTTTAGATATTATGAAATATTATATATTTATCTCTTAAATATTATGGGGATAATTTCTAGTTGTTTCTATCCTTTAAAGATAATTATCTCTTAGTCCTTAATTTGATCTCTTAGTTATGATTGATTATTTAGTTTGATCTCTTAGTTAAGATTGATATTCCTTACCTATATATGCAAGGCTCGTTCATTGTATTTGATGAAGCTCTAGAGATATAGATGATTTCTCATTGTATGATCTATTTGTGTATAATAGACTATATTATTTGATCAATGCATCAATGAATTTTTTTGTAGTAATGGTTTGTAGATTTGACCCTGGGTGAGAGTTTTCTAAACTCTTTCATGTTTTGATTGTTGGGTGTTGTTATAATCGTCTGAGAAAAGTGTAAGAAAGGAAAAAGTATTTTGTAAGCTTAGGCAATTGTTGAAATTATAACCATGTCCATCAAGGCCACTTGATGGAATTAAACATGTACTTGATGATGATATGTTGGAAGAGGAGTAAACACCTCATTCTGCTTGAATTTTGTCATATTGAGTTTCTCCAAGCTAAAATATTGTGTTATTTGTATTGTGTGTTCTTTCTAATTGCATCTTGTTTTAGTTCATTTCATTTACAACACCTTATATCTCTAATTTTATAATAAAATAATGCATAATAGTATAAAAATAATCATGTATGTGTTAGGAGTTTAGAGGATCCATGTTGGTGAATCATGCTATGGAATATCTATGCAACTTATAGATCAAAGTCCCTCACCAATTACAAGTTGGTGATAAGGTATGGATACATTTAAAGAAATAATGTTTGAAAGGTACAAATAGTAAATCCAAACTTATCTAATATGTCCCCTACACAGTCATCAAACAAGTGAGAATTAATGTCGTTGAGCTAAACTCACCACCCTATCTTGGGTTGCATCCAAAGTTCAATGTGGAACTACTCTGACCATATTTCACACCTCTTTTTGACATTCCAAATATTGTTGAACAATTGTAAGTAACAGAGCTAAATCTTGATTGTTAAATTCCATTCGGTGTTGATTAGGTCATAGATATAGTGGTAAAAGATACCATAAATCAACAAATTTTCCTATATCAAGTTATCAAGGCTAGGCAATTTGCTCACCAAGGAAAGTAGCTACCTTGGATTCAAATTCTACAAAAAATTCCACATTTGGTTAAAGACTTAGATAGAATGGAGGCTATTCCTTCTCAATGGGGGATGAATGATCCCAACAATAACTTAAAACCACTACATAAGATTAATGGTTTGTTTTTGAAAAAAAAATGAAAAATAGTAGTACATTGTAAATTATAGTTTGGGAGGCCTTCAGAGCATTTTCAAAGCTCATAAAATCCTTGCCACAAAAAAATTAGCTGTGTGAACCTTTTTATTGTGAGTCAATATGTTTGGAAAGATATTATGATCCAAAATTGGAACAAACCTAGAAACGTTAGCCCAAACAAGGTGGCCCACCCCGAATGGCTATTATTAACAATTCTTAGTTTAGTAGATCTCTTCTTTTTTAGGGTTTTCCTTTTCACATTCTCATGTTTGTTGAAATGATGTTATTATCTTTGTGTATTTTTTAAATGAAATTCTTATTTTCATGCCTTTGCATGTTGTGTGGATATTATTAGTTTTGTTTAAGTTTAAATCAAATTACTATTGTTAATTTTATTTAACTATAAGACAAGGGTTCACTCTATTGTAATTTAAAGTGGATGGAAGACACCTCTTATACAGAGATTGCTTTCTTTTTAAAACTCTCTTTTTCAATAAAGCTTTATTTTGTATTCTTGCAAATCTATGTCAATTTAGTAGCAAAGAGTTTGATTTATTATAATTGACTGATTCCTAACATGGCATGTTGTCCCCTGGATTGAATCCTAAATCTAGATCATACTTGAATGAAAGGACGATGTATGGGTTGGTGAAGGATGACCACCAAAACTTGCAACTAATGTTTGGAAGATGCAGAAAACTATGGTTTCATTGAACTTAAAGAAGTGTGCATATGACACACCTTTTGGGACACTATTTGGGCATTTTATATGCAAATGATGTATGCTAGTGCACCCTAAAAAGGTAGTGATGATGATGTAGTTGTAAACTCCAAGCACATAAAAGACATGCCCACATTCTTGGGTCATACATGGTACTATCACAAGTTCATTTCAAACTGTGTAGCTTACAAAACTAATGGAGGAGCTTCTAAGGAAATACAATCCATTTGTATGGGGAAAAAGGCAACAAGATGCCTTTACAACACTTACGAGGAACTCACCAACACACCAATTTTATAATTTTGAAATTGAAGGCCCCTTTCCATGTCCCTATAGACACTTCTAAAACTACAGTGGGCAAAAATCTTGCACAATCGGGGGAGGTTAAGGTGGATCACCTATCTATTTTTCAATCAAGAAGATATCCCCAGCAGAGCGCAATTACACCACCACAAATTTCAAGGCTCTAGAAATGGTATATGCCCTTCAAAAGTTACATGGGATCATCTACAAATGGATTGTATTATTTCAATAGTTCTAGCTCATAGTGGTTTTGAAACTTGGGAAACATAATTATGGGCCATATCACTTATCATGAATCCATTTGGGAGAGAGTACACGCTTGATAAAATATGATATGCTTGAAGCATAATTATATGAAATGCATAGGTTACATGAGGAGTTGGAAAAAAATTCAACATTCTTGACATATGTCATGGCCCCAAGTGATTGAAAAAATATAAGCAGCTTGCAGTGCACAAATCCCCCTATCAACTAGTGGGTGTAGAATTATACAGACTAAGACATGATGACTAACTAAGAAGATGTATATTAGATCACGAATACACAAATTTCATGTGTGAATTCCATGAAGGGATTTATGGAGAACATTGTGTTGTAGAAACCATTACACAAAATATATTGTTTGCTTGACTATGGAGGCCAACTTTGTACAAGGATGCCAAGGAATTTATGTAGGAAAAATCAAATAATTGGAAAATAAAACACGCATGATGAAATACCTTTGATACCCCTTGTCATGCAATATCCATTTGTGAAGTGGCTACATGATTTTCTGGGACCTATAATTCTAGTTATGTGTAGATGTGGTCTATGCTACATTATAATTACTACTAATTATTGAATAATGTGGGCAGAAATGGCCCCACTAAATATTACATGAGGGTAAGTGCACGGAGTTGGGGGATAATTCCATGAACATTTTACATAATGTGATCGCATTATTGACATAACATGATCACGTTATTAAATTATGGCTTGGTAATTATCGAGCCATAACATGATCATGTTAATGTATAGCATGATCACATTAATAGATAATGCAATTGTGTTATTGTAAAATAATAATGTGATCACATTATTGTTGTTTTGCACATTAAAGTAGTAAACATGTAGATGGAGCGTATCTTGGTTAATAGATAACACGATCACATTATTGATCACGTAATCATGTTATGAATAACATGATTGTGTTATTAATAACGTGATCACATTATGAATAACACAGTAACGTTATGAATAATACGGTCGCATTATTCATAACACACTCACATTATGAATAATGTGTTCGTGTTATTAATAATGTGATTGCGTTATTGTTACATTTATAAGTATAAGTTTGCATTTATATTGTTACATTTATTTTCTTATAATTGAAATCTATTCTAGTAAATAGAATAAATTAGGGTCACTTTGCATCTGATAGAGTTGGTCTCACAATTGCATGCCCTACAATGTGGAAAATAGTTTTTCAAAATTCAATTTGGTCAATACTTAGGCATTTTCAGGTTCTAAATATTAAATCTAGGGATTTTAGGACATAATTTTTGTAATTAATGTGCTTTTTTGGTAAACATAGTCATTTTTTAGGTTTTTGTGCCTTTCAATTTGATAACTAGCATTTCTAGGAGTCCTAAGTTTGTCAAAATTGAAGTTTGCAAGCCACTCACTTTAAAATTGATGCAAAGTGGTGTGATTGAGGTAGCATAGGTCACATTGATGACATGCACACATCAAACAACCACTTTGTGTTAATTTTACTTATTCATCATCCCTCCCTCATCCCTAATCACTTCATACTCATGCCTCATCACCCCTAATCACTCTCTCATCATTCTTCATTATCCCCACTCACTCCCTCATTGACCCTTATTGCCCCCAGTAATCTCTAATCACTCCATCATCATCCCTGATTACCTATTTATTGACCCTCACTATCCCTCATCATCCCTAATCACTCACTCCTCATCCCTCATCACTCCTTCATTGACCCTCACCATCCCTCATCATCTATAATCACTCCCTCATTGACCCTCACCATCCCTCATCTGTAATCACTCCCTCATTGGCTCTCACCATCCCTAATTACTCTCTCATCATCTCTAATCATCATTTCATCATCCCTAATCACTCCCTCCTCATCCCTCAACATCCCTAATCACTCCCTTATTGACCCTCACCATTCCTCATCATTTATAATCACTCCTTCATTGTCCCTAATCACTGCCTCAGTGACCCTCATCATCCCTAATCACTGCTTTATCACATCTCATCATCTCTAATCATTCATTCCTCATCTTTCATCACCCCTAATCACTCCCTCATTAACCCTCACCATCCCTAATCACTCCCTCATGCTCCCTAATCACTCCCTCATTGACCCTCACCATCCCTCATCATCCCTATTGACTCCCTCATCATCTCTACTCAATTCCTCATCATCCCTCCTCATCCTTAATCACTCCATCCAATACCTTGATGGTGATATTTTGTTGGGGTTTAACAATGTTAGGAGCTCTAAGTGGAGAGTTAAGTGCTAGCATAAAATATAAGACATGGTGATCAAAATGATGTGGAGGCAAATTTGAAACATAAATATTGAGCACCTATGAAAAAATATGAGCCTATTAGAAATGATGTACTTCACAATTAAAAATCAGCGAAAAAAATAGAAGCAAGTAAAACCACCATAACACCAAAAATGGGTAGTAAATACATGAGGATCACGAAGCTATGTGATTTCTTGAAATCGATCAATTGCTTTCCATATGAAGACATTTTATGATCTGAATAATTATATTGAAGGCCTTCTATTTATATGTCTATTGATTCAGTCATCATATCAAAGAGTGAAAAATAATTTTCAAATGATTAGAACAAGTAGTCGAAGATTAGAAATGGTGCTTAATTCATAACTTCAATATTCAATCTAATGAAGAGTGTCACACTATGAGCTCTCTACTTGCACATCTCGAGAAGTGGGTACAAGTTATCTAGCACTATAAAAAGGTAAGTAGATAATAGATTATGAACCCAATGATATGGTTGGTACTAAAAATATCTCTACTTCTCCCAACAAGAAATTATATGAATTAAAAATATTGTTTCATTAACAAATGTAGATCAATGGTGAGCCAATACACTTCATCATTTCCAATGGAATTCAAAGGAATGTACTTTCTCCTAAAGCATATTTTCAAAAATTGAACTTGAAATTTATACATCATCCATAACCATATGCTATAATGTAGGCCTTGAGAAATGTATCACCTAGTAGTGTCACTTGGTGTACAAAATCAAACATTTTAAAGATGCAATCCTTTGTGACATCTCACCATTAGAGGTGTGTGATGTTTTACATGTGGTCAACCATATATTTACCATTTACATGTAGTTTATGAAGTAAATCCTTGAAATGTTGTGATAGATTATCATGATCTAAAATGCCATATATCATAGTTCATAAACTTTTAGTCATTAGTCCCAGGTAGTGTAAGAATCTTGTCAATTCTAGTAAGAAGTATACTCCTGATGGTAAGAAGTAAATGTAATAACATCCTTATGTCATCATATCATAGTGTGGTTTATCCAACAATAACAAAGACAATAATTAAACTATAAACTAGATGAATACAAAGATATCTTTCAGTCACCTAAATAAGTTCCTACATATTGTACACTAAACAATACCATTGATTTGATCCTTTAACTACCTCTACCTCAAACCTCTTTATACAACATAGCATTTCTAGAGAATGAATAGATCAAGTGGTAGATCCATGAAATCATGGATAATGGACACATCATGCCTAAATCATTGCCTTGCAAAATCCCAATTGTGTTTGTGCCAAAGTTGTGAATTAATTAAAAAAATATTAACAAGATTGAAGTGAAGAATTATTATCCTCGTCTAAATATTAAGGCATTTTTCTACCATATCCATGGTGTAGAAGTATTTTCCAAAATTGATCTTAAGTTTGGGTATCATCATATTCATGTTGAACCTCTAGACATTTGGAATATATTCTTTAAAACAAAGGAAGGATTGATTGACTAGTTGGTTAAGCCTTTTAGCCTAACCCATGTAGTGAATTCATTCATTGAGATGTTGAATGACATCATCAGGGCCTTTACCTATGTCATTTTTTTAATCTACCTTGATGACTCTTAATCTTTAGAAAACATGGGATGAACATCTACACCATGTTGAACTAGTGTGTCATAATTTGCAGAAACATATTTTTATGATAACATGATTAAATGTTCATTTTTCATGCAAGAGATAAAATATTTGGGATACATTACACACAAAAGGAGTGCATGTGTGAACTTGACCAAGATTCAAGTCATACAGGAATGGGAAACACTAAATAACTTTGCATCTGATTCAAATGTTCTCAAAATTAGAAAATTATACAAGAGATTTCTATTTAATTTTTATATTTTGAACCAAGCTCCCAAAGGTGGAACCAAAAAAGGTTACATCTAGTCAATTGCACAACAAAGATAATTTGATGAACTAAAATCTAGACTCTATTTTGTGTTAGTAATTATGTTACTTGACTATAAATTTGGAAGATCATCCAATTCATTCAGTAATAAAATTGACTAACACAAATGGGTATTGACAACACAAGTCCTAGAAAGAGTTAATTTCTATTATAATGGATTAAACAACATATGATTGGAATCAAAGATATCTTCAGAGTATATACTTACATCAGATTATGAAGGAGCAATTAAGGATGGTGAGGGATGGTGAAGTTCAATGATGGAGTGATGAGGGATGGTGAAGTTCAATGATGGAGTGATGAGGGATGGTGAGGGTCAATGAGAGAGTGATTAGTGATGATGAGGGATGGTGATAGTTAATGAAGGACTAATTAGGGATGATAATCCTGAGTGATTAGAGATGATGAGAGACAATGAAGGTCAATGAGGGAGTGATTAGGGATGAGAACGGATGAGGAGGGAGTGAATAGGGATGAGGAAGTGATTAGGGATGATGAAGGATGAGGAAACAGTGGTAAGGGATGATGAAGGATAGGGAGAGAGTGATTAGGGATGATTAGGGATAGTAAGGGTCAATGGAGGAGTGATTATGGATGATAAGGGAGTGATTAGAGATCACTAGGGATAGTGAGGGCCAATGAGGGAATGATTAAGGACAGTGAGTAATGATGAGATAATGATTAGGGGTAATGAGGGATGAGTAAGAAGTGATCAAGGATGAGGGAGGGACGATGAACAAGTGAAATTAACACAAAGTGGTGGTTTGATGTGTGCAAGTAATCAATATGACCTACATTACCCCAATCACACCACTTTGGATCAAGTTCAAAGTGAGTAGTTTTCAAAGTTCAATGTTGACAAACTAGGACTCCTATAAATGTTAGGAATCAATCTGGAAGGCACAAAAACCTAAAAAATGACTATATGTTTACCAAAAATGGATATCAATTACAAAATTTATATACTAAAAATCTCTAAGTTTAATACCTAGACCTTGAAAATGCCTAAGTACTGATCAGATTGGATTTTGAAAAACTATTTTCCACATCGTAAGGCGTGTAATTGTGAGACCAACTCTATCAGATGTAGAGTGACCCTAATTTATTATATTTACTAAAATACATTTAAAGTATGAATAAATTAATGTAACTATATAAATATAAACTTAACATTTAGAGTAGTAAATATAACAATAAGTGTGAAATTAACAGTAACGTGATCGTGTTATTGATAACACGATCGCATTATCAATATCGCAATTACGTTATCTATTTACCAACATTTACTCCATCTACATGTTCATTGCTTTAATTTGTAAAACAACAATAATGTGATCACATTAATGCTTTTATAATAATGCAATAATGTTATCTATTAACGCAATCACATTATACATTAACGCGATCGCATTATTTGAATTCAAATCATGCACCTTTTGGCTAGAGAATGGCTTGGATTCTTGAGCCTAAAGCTTGGACCTGTGGAAAGGCAATTTTTTATTTGCATTTACAAAAAAAATAGATGCACGAAAGAAAAAAGAAAAAACATGGAAGCATGTTGTCATTAAGGAAAGGAGTGCAAGGAGTTACAAGGAGGTGTTTATAGGGAACTCCAAAGAGCCAACGGGCAAAGTTAGGGCCAAATATAGCTAAGAAGATAAGGGTAAAAATGACAACAACAAGACTCCAATGAAACATACTCTCAACATGTGAATATTGCATGATTGAAGACTTAAATCATAGGAATAAGGAGTATAGCTTGAAATTGAAAGAAGAGTGTTACTTAACCACGAAGAAGTTAGATGTGAAGGGGAGGAAAATTGTTGATGTCATGATAATGACAACTCATGGACAATGGGGTTATGAAACTATATGAGTTGGCATATTGGAATATCCATTGAACTTGTCAAATGTTTTCTCAAAGAAAAATGTTCTCCATTGGGCAAAGGATGCGCATATTCCCCACATGGATCAATATACTAACTGGTCTAAAAAATAGTGGATAAAACATGTACATGGCAATGAATAATAAGGACCATTAGTATTGGTCTAAGAAGAGGAGTATACACTTGGATCCTTGACTTGCTAGAATATAGGGCCATGAATGTATGTGCATTTGATCAGCACAAAATTGACTATGGCAATCCTTGGAATTCAGCATCGAAGGATATCATATACATGGTTGAATATGGTCATATATGACCTTGAAAGATACAAAGTGGTGGAAGTAATCATTGTCATAGAGGAAGCTCGTCTAACAAGAGGAGTGTTCGGATGGGGTGCGGTCCTTATCTTGATAGTACTAGAGGAGTTAGGAATCCCATAGACAATATCGTTTACATAACTCATTTGAAAAGAGTCCCCTACCGACTGGAATGAGAATCATGTGTGAAGGACAAATGACACCTAACATATAAGAATAAGATGCACAAGTGGTATGAGAACTTGCTGACAGTCTTTGGAAATGAGTAGTGAGTATCGTGTGGACTATCAATGGCCTATGACTATTTTGCATAATTCAAAGTTTGGTAATCGGAGGTTGTAAACATTAAATGTATTTATATAAAAAATAGCATATAAATGAGTGATTCTTTTATGTAATTGATATAGGTCAAAGAATTTTATATCCTATGCTAGGTGGGGGTAGGCGTGCGAGGTGGGGAACCTATAAATATAGGGGTTGGAATGAGATTTGCCTTATAATTTTGTGCGCTATTGCTTAGTTGTTTGATATATGTTGATATTATTCCCTTCACTTTTCTAATAGCTTGCCATTAAAACAAAAACATACACTCTCACCTTGCGTTGTTGGTCATACCTTCCTTTGCAGTTACACTCAATTTTATTAGATTATGCACATAAATCCATGATTGAAAAAACAACTACTCCACACGCAAATAAGAAACTGTCACATGATGGTGTTAAAAGACACTTGAATAATAACCTCTAAATATCGAAAATGAAAAATAAATAATTTTTTTGTTGGATCAAATAGGTTGAAAGCATTCACACCTTTATAAACACATCAATATATGACATAAAGGTAGGCTAATACCAATATAATTATAATTGCACTTTAAGACACACACTACAATCTACCAAGGTAAGTATCACAATGTACACAAAGTACATAAACCTAAAGGTACAACACAAGTTCAGTGATTATAAAGGACATACAATGTTGGGTTTTACAAATAATATGCTACATTCCATCATCCTTCTCTAACATGGATGGTTTGAAGAATTTCAAATTTAAGAAAAAACAATCCCCCCATTGACCATGAAAGAGAATAAGAGCAAAGAAAGATGTCTAGCTTAGCGTTGATGCTTGACTAATCACTTTTAACATTAAACTATCACCAACATTACTTATCCTTAATCATGTTCCCTGATTACTTATATAAATCCCAACTAGTTTAATTCAAAGTATTTCATGTTTCAAGTTCATTGTGAAATTTCAAAATTTCAAAGATTGTGTAAAGAGACATTCAGGTAATATGTATATTTATCTATCACAGTAAATAGGAGGCTAACAAAGCCAAACCTAAAAATTGAAGTTGGAGGCTTATGCAAAAGCGATCAATGAGCAAAAAGATACTTAGAATGTTACAAGTGCATACTCTTACAAAAGCCATCCATTATAGTTAGAATGTTTGATAATAGTGTATAAAAGTGAAGATAGATGGGTATGGTCAAACTTTTAGCTCCATTTTTTTATAAATGTTTTATGCTTGTGGATATATATTTACTAGTTTATATTGTAGTGTTCATTGTTAATACTTAGTCCATTATGTAACCTTACCTACAGTGTTTCTCTTTTACCCTCTTGTAGTTTATGCCAACAACAATTTCGGTGATAAAAAGACAATCGATAAATCCAAAATTTTAATTGTAATTGCCTCCACCATTTTTGGTGATACAAAGACAATCGATAACTCCATTTTTGAACTATATTTCTCCCCCTTAAGGCGAAACTTGGATTTCAATGTTTTGATGTCTTATTTCATTGATTTTCTTTTTCAAGCATTATACAAAATTATATTTTTGTGGACAAAACAAGCCTGGACACCATAAAAGCAAATGTTAAAAATAAAGATCAATAAATTCAAAAGATATGACAAGGAAGATGTTCAATTTTAATAATAAAGAATAACTTCAACAATGAATGACGTCAAATTTTAATAACAAATAATTAATCTAAGGCGGCTATTCTGAAAGCCCCTAGAGTGGTCAGGGTACAAAGATCAATGCTCAAGATAGAAGAGTATGAAACACCAACAAATAGTTTTTTAAAGGGCTCACACAAAGTATGTTTCAAAATAATTTGCATGTTTTAAGTGTCTTGCATTTATTTTAAGATTCCTTTAAAATAAAGATATGCAATTTCAAAATGTGTAGTCTGATTTCAATCAAAATAAATGCATTGTTCTAAATAACTCATGGGACTACAACTATACTATTAGCTCCACTCCAATCCTAAAAAACACACCACCTTCCACATTGATGCACTAAGAGTCCACGATTGCAACTGCACTCTTTAGCACAAATCCCATTTTCAAGATTTAAAATCAAAATCTTTTTTATCAAAAATAAAAATTAGTAAAACAATTATGTGCATACTAACTGGCCTTCTTGTTAAAGGACGAGGATTGGTGCAAAACAAAAATTACATAGTCGGTCAAGCATTGGTGTAAGCAACAACTATTTCTTAAAGGACAGGGATTGGTGCAAAGCAACAATTACATAACCGGTCAAGCATTAGTGTAAGCAACAACTATTGGTGTGCATGTTAAACAATGGGTTTATGGTTGTGCAACATCAAAATCAAGCCCTATCATCCACAAGCCAACAATATATTGGGCACTATGCTTACCAAATTATGTGATTTAGGATGCAAATATTGGGATCAAAAAGTCTCAACAGTATTATGGGCATACAGGATAATCTATAAAAGGTTGACTAGACAAACATAGTTCCATTTGGAGTTTGGAAAGTAGGTCAATCTACCAATGGAGTTCATAGTGTCGTCATTCTGCATATACCATGTAGGATTTCTAGATGACAAGGAATCTCTAGAGGTAAGGCTCACGGAAATTTTGAAACTAGATGAGAAAAAGTTATGCCCAAATAGAGTCAAGGATTTGAAAAGCACAAGTAGGGGATGTGGCATGATAAGCACATTAAAGACAAGTTTTTTTGCAACAGTCCAAAGGTGTTACTTTACAAATCACACTATGCTAAAACCCTAAGGAAGCTCTACATTCAATCGATATGGCCCTATGTATATGTTATTCATGACATTCTATATATTTGTGCATGTAAGTTATGCACTTTGGAGGATAAAATGCTTAAGGGGCATTTCAATGGAAGTAGACTTAATCCCTACAATGAATAGTCTCTCAATTATTACCACCAAAGAAGCCATTAGACATAAGAAAATGTAATACTAAAATATTTATTTTATTTTCAAGCCATTTGTTTCTTTACTTTCATGTTTGGTGTTTTCAATGAGTTGCGTAAAAGCTATTTTTGTGCAAGGAGGTATTATTAAAGCTTATGAATATGAGGATTCTTTATGAAAGACGTTCTAATATAGAACTATCAAACTTCGATAACAACATCTACAAGAGGAAATCATTTTCAAATAGCATGGCACACAACTTTTCTTTGCACACAAATAGAAGAGAAAGGTAGAAGTCAAGTTGGAAATAAGAACGGGTACCTTAACATAGAATGTTGCACAGGGGGACAGAGCGCATAACTAGTATGGAGAGAAAGGTGTACATTCCCAAGTAAAAATGCCATCACACAAAGAAAACATTATGTGTAAGGACGTGCGTGAAAAGGTGGCACACTTTCAAAAGAAAATGTGGATCGTGCCACAATGGAAGCCACACAAAAGAATGATGTCACTAGATGGCTCGAGCGGAATAAGAAAGTGGCACAGTGGTGGAAAGGCAATTTTTAATTTGCATTTTAAAAAAAAAATAGATGCACGAAGAAAACTTGGAAGCACCAGCAGGCAAAGTTAGTCCCAAAAATAGCTAAGAGAAGGGTACAAATGACAACAAGACTCCAATGAAACACATACTCTCAACATGTGAATATTGCATGATTGAAGATTTAAATCATAGGAATAAGGATTTTATATTGAAATTAAAAGCAGAGTGTTACTTAACCATGAAGAATTTAGATGTGAAGGGGAGGAAAATTGTTGATGCAATGATAATTACAACTCATGGACAATGGGGTTATGAAACTATATGAGTTGGCATATTGGAATATCCACTGAACTCGTCAAATGTTTTCTCACGGAAAAATGTTCTCCATTGGGCAAAGGATGCGCATATTCCCCACATGGATCAGTATAATAACTGGTCTAAGAAATAGTGGAGAAAACATGTAAATGGCAATGAGTAATAAGGACCATTAGTATTGGCGTAAGAAGAGTATACACTTGGATCCTTGACTTGCTAGAAGATAGGGCTGTGAATGTATGCACATTTCATCAGCGCAAAATTGACTATGGCAGGCCTTGGAATTCAGCATCAAAGGATATCGTATACCTTATGAGTGAATATGGTCATATATGACCTTGAAAGACACAAAGTGGCGGAAGTAATCATTTTCGTAGAGGAAGTTCGTCTAACAAGAGGAGTGTTCAGATCAGGGGCGATCCTTATCTTGATAGTACCAGAGGAGTTGGGAATCTTATAGACAATATCGTTTACATAATTCATTTGGAAAGAGTCCCATACCAACTGGAATGAGAATCATGTGTGAAGGACAAATGACACCTAACATATAAAAATAAGATGCACAAGTGGTATGAGAACTTGTTGACAGTCTTTGGAAATGAGTGATGAGTATCGTGTGGAATATCAATGGGCTATGGCTATTTTGCATAATTCGAAGTTTGGTAATCGGAGGTTGTAAACATTAAACATATTTGTAAAAAAAATAGCATATAAATGAATTCTTCTTTTATGTAATTGATATAGATCAAAGAATTTTCTATCCTATGCTAGGTGGGGGTGGGGGTGAGGGTCAAGGTGTGGGGTGGGGAACCTATAGATATAGGGGTCGGAATGAGCTTTGCCCTATAATTGTGTGCTCTATTGCCTAGTTGTTTGATATATGTTGATATTCTTCCCTTCACTTTTCTAATAGCTTGCCTTTAAAACAAAAACATACACTCTCATCTTGCTTTGTTGGTCATACCTTCCTTTGCAGTTGCACTAGATTATGCACATAGGTCTAGGATTGAACAAATAACTACTCCACACGCAAATAAGAAATTGTTATGTGATGGTGTTGGAAGACACTTGGAGAATAATAACCTCTACATATCGAATATGAAAAATAAATAATTTGTTTGCTGGATCAAATAGGTTGAAAGCATTCACACCTTTATAAACACATCAATATATGACATAAAGGTAGGCCAACACCAATATAATTATAATTGCACTTTAAGGCACACACTACAATCTACCAAGGTACATATCACAATGTACACAAAGTACATAAACCTAAAGGTACAACACAAGTTCAGTAATTATAAAGGACATACAATGTTGGGTTTACAGATAATATGCTCTATTCCATCATCCTTCTCTAACATGGACGGTTTGAAGTATTTCAAATTTAAGGAAAAAAAATCCCCCCATTGACCATGAAAGAGAATAAGAGCAAAGAAAGATGTCTAGCTTAGGGCCGATGCTTGACTAATTGTTGTTAACATTGAACTATCACCAACATTACTTATCCTTAATCATGTTCCCTGATTACTTATATAAATCCTAACTAGTTTAATTCAAAATCTTCCATGTTTCAAGTTCATTGTGAAATTTCAAAATTCAAAGATTGTGTAAAGAGACATTCAGGGAATATGTATATTTATCTATCATAGTAAATAGGAGGCTCACAAATCCAAACCTAAAAATTGAAGTTGGAGGCTTATGCAAAAGCTATCAATGAGCAAAAAGATACTTATAATGTTACAACCACATACTCTTACAAAAGCCACCCATTATGGTTAGAATGTTTGATAATAGTGTATAAAAGTGAAGATAGATGGGTATGGTCAATCTTTTAGCTCCATTTTTTTTATAAATGTTTTATGCTTGTGGATATATATTTATCAGTTTATATTGTAGTGTCCATTGTTAATACTTAGTCCATTGTGTAACCTAACCTACAATGTTTCTCTTTCACCCTCTTGTAGTTTATGACAACATCAATTTCAGTGATAAAAAGACAAATCGATAAATCCAAAATTTTAATTGTAATTGCCTCCACCATTTTTGGTGATACAAAGAAAATCAATTAACTCCATTTTTGAACTATATTTCTCCCCCTTAAGGCGAAACTTGGACTTCTATGTTTCAATGTATTATTTCATTGATTTTCTTTTTCAAGCATTATACAAAATTATATATTTGTAGACAAAACAAGCCTAGACACCATAAAAGCAAATGTTAAAAATAAAGATCAATACAAAAGATATAACGAGGAAGATGTTCAATTTTAATAGCAAAGAATAACTCCAACAATGAAAGACGTCAAATTTTAATAACAAAGAATAAATCTAAGGCAGCTATTCTAAAAGCCCATAGAGTGGTTAGGAAACACCAACAAATAGTTTTTTAAAACGCTGACACATAGTATGTTGCAAAATAATTTGTATGTTTTAAGCATCTCGCATTTATTTTAATATTCCTTTAAAATAAAGATATGCAATTTCAAAATGTGCAGTTTTATTTCACTCAAAATAAATACATTGTTTTGAATAACTCATGGGAGTATTAGCTCCACTTCAATCCTAAAAAACACACCACCTTCCACATTGATGCACTAAGAATCCACGATTGCAACTGCACTCTATAAGAACAAATCCCATTTTCGAGATTTAAAACCAAAATCTTTTTTATCGAAAATAAAAAATAGCAAAACAATTATGTCCATGCTAACTGCCCATGGTCAATGCTCAAAATAGAAGACAATGAAACACCAACAAATAGTTTTTTAAAGGGCTCACACAAAGTATGTTGCAAAATAATTTACATGTTTGAAGTGTCTCCAATTAGTTTAAGATTTCTTTAAAATAAAGATATGCAATTTCAAAATGTGTAATTTTATTTCAATCAAAATAAATGCGTTATTTTGAATAACTCATGGGACTACAACTATACTATTAGCTCCACTCCAATCTTAAATAACACACCACCTTCCACATTGATGCGCTAAGAGTCCACAATTGCAACTGCACTCTATAGCACACATACCATTTTCAAGATTTAAAACCAAAATCTTTTTTATCGAAAATAAAAAATAGCAATGTGATGACAGAATGGAAGAGATGAAGAATTATGTCTAGTCTACAAAATATGTAGGCAAGAGGGACACATTATGTGCATGCTAACTGGCCATCTTGTTAAAGGACAGGGATTGGTACAAAGCGACAATTACATATCCAGTCGAGCATTGGTGTAAGCAAGAACTATTTCTTTAAATATTAAAGTTTACAATTGACAATTTTTTGTTGAACTCACATTTACATTATACTAAAAACCAGGGTAAAGATGATAACAAACCTACTTAAAATATTGAGAAAATTCGTAGCTTTCATATAAGCCCTTAAAAAGTGTAATTTTACAAAATCAAGTAAAGTGTTCTCAAAACAAGGGTTTCAAGTTTAAAATTTGATCATACATCTGAAAACAGAATTATTTCACCTTAAAGCTTTGTTCGTGTATTTAATAATTTATACATATTTATATAGACATTTATACATTTAAAACACACTTTGCATGTTTAATTGTAAATATCGATAAACACTAATTGTGTGCACATTTATCCATATCTTAATAAAAGAGAAAAAAATTAATTAAACTTAATTGATTTCTACCATTAATAAAACAGTCTTATCTTGAGAAGACTTACTGTAAAAATAAACTTATCTTCTAAACTCTTAACCCTAGCATTTTTCTCATCTATGTTTAAGTATAGATGTAGAAAACTAATGCGTAAAATTGAAACTTTTGGGAGAATAATTGTGGCAAATATATTTCTTAATCTGAAGAGGTAGTCATTCTCCTTGGATAATACCATATGTACAAATATAATATCATAAATACAACTACAAACATAATCTCATAAATGCAAGTGACATAAACACAAATACCACTCTCGTACATTGAGATAGAGTGCATTTAAATCAAATACCGTCATGGACATTCGAACTCCTAATTCATCAAGAATTCCAAACAACCACATTTAATTGAAAAAAAATGGCCTATATCAACCACAACCAAATTTGAAGTGGTTTGTATAGCCCTACGTTTCTTAACAACATGATTTAATACAAAATAATTAGCAATACCATGGAACAACAGGATTCTCATGCACTTCATCCCATACAATTTAATCCCGTTTAAAGCAGCTCATCAAATTATCATCCCACACGCTGATACAATCCAAAATCTTTGATACCTTAAATCGGAATCAAAGACAATAAAGGCGTTTTGAATGAATTCCAAAAATAAAATGATGATTCTCTTTTATTTAACCACCCTTTCCCAGCTGATTTTGTTTCCCTGAATTTTCCCGACAATAAATACATTATCTCGAACTAAGAGACATGACCACACACTTTCAGAATCTTTTAGCACAAACCAAGATCTAAAAAGTCGCACATATTTACATTTGTAATATATCGAATCCCGATAACCCTTTTGACTTGTTAAAAAGATACAGATGACAAATGATCAGGTTCTAAAGCTATCCTATTTTGAAGAATAGGAACAGATTTGGGTTAGATAAATCAGCTGGATCCGTAGATTTTCTGTACGAAAAATCTCATTTCATAATCAAATACCATTTGTATGTAGCATGTTTTATTTCTTCAAATATCTTCCAGGATTTTGGACTCAATTTTGAAAAATGAAATGATGGTCATACTTGATGGTCTTCAATGAAAGTATTAATCAATCTAAACATACCAGGATTAACTCGGAGGAATGCCACACCGGGAACTACACCTCAATATTTTCTAGTTCTGCCATCTTAAATTGGCAATAATCGCAAAACCTTATTACCTGAACTAACGTTTGGTTTACGTGATGGTAGGCATTTGAGAGCTTTCATAAAATTAAACAATAGCCATTAGGTTTCAATTATGGAATCTCTAAAATGAGAAATAACACCAAAGAACTATTGTTCTTTATGATTATCAGGGGAATTTGTTCCAATACTCGAGCCATTATTCACAAACAAGCCCCAAATCACAGAAAACTGGGATAAAATTATCCAAACAAGGAGTCCAACGTGCAATGAACAAAGACTAGAATTATCCAAATAACTAGTAATGATGCATTGCAAACAGATAAACGTAAAGAATTCCAAAATCTCTGGCCCAATTGCACCGATAAAACGCCATTTTACAATCTTAAAAGGAACTTTTGCTTACTAAATTCCAATAAGGCAAAATCTTAATACACAACTGCAACTGCAATTCAAAAGCCTTATAAACTGTCCAGGTGCATCCTGCAATTTATGACTTTATAAAAGTCAACATTGTTCATTTAACAAAAGAAGTAATCATTAATGTATTTCTTTGTCTAGAAGTTGAATGTAACAGTGTCCGGGCATGAATTAGAAAATTCATTACAAGAAGAGCCTTGAAAGATGTACCATAAAAAATGTGACATGCAGAACAAGTTCTACATGCAGAATCCAGCACAAAAGCTCCTGTCCCAACTTATGACTAAATTTAAACTTCATGAACGCAATCAGATTTTTACTGAATGCATTAATAGTTTTAGATTTCTGCAACAGGATTACGAACAACATCAAACCTTGCGCCCACAAATAGAAACCCGGTACACAGCGCACTGCCAAAGACCTACTGTGACAATTTGAATCACAACAATCAAATTACTTAGAGTCGAAACAAATGCATAAATTAATATCTGAGACATAAGGTTAATATATTAGAAATAGATTTAAAACAATCTAGCTGATAATGACAGAAAAAAATGAACAATCAGAGAAAGTGTTGACAAATATAAACCCAGATTGTCGACTTAATAATTCAATTCCAATTTCAATATAAGCACAAGTACCACCAAAACCCTAAAACTATGAAATAAAATTATTTGATATAACAAAGGCCTTAGAAAGGACTAAAATGCTTAACACTTCAAATACATTATAGAAATGGGAGAAATTTCAAAATCTAATAAAAAAGCACAGAAAATTAACAGTCCTTATCTTCCAGCTACAGGAACAAACTAAAACTTTTTGATGAGTTGATAAAAAATAATCTTTGTTTTATATAAAATTTTGAATCTCTCTTGTTTCCCTCAAAAAAATTGAACCAACAATATACTAATTTTATGCTTCAAAATTAAATGTAATAGTGACTTCTATAACTTGTAACAAGAGTTCAAAAACTGTCTATAAAATTCCCAGTCTTGTTGAGGACTGATTTGAAAATCATAGCACCACAGTTACCATTTTCAGAAAGCTCAGAAGGTTTGACTATGTAAAGGTTTGCCAAAGTTTAGGATTTGAAACCAGAAAGAAAATTCTGAGAAAATGTATTAAACACATTGAAACTATGAGCATATAAAATTATGCATATGAGAGTATAATCAAGATATAATTGCGGGCGTAACAAATTAATTACTTTAACCTAGACCAATAAATATCCTTCAATGTAAATGACACATGTTTTAGTGCCAGCTAGCCACCATGTAGTTGTAAGGCAGAAAAAATGATGCAACTGTTATGCAGGCTCAAACCTTGGCGGACAAGATCCATGTTTAGGGTGTGAGGGGAGTAGTGGCCTAAAATGGATGAGGCCAAATGCACGTCCCGATTGAACTTTGATAGAATAAATACTCAAAAGTGGGGCTTCTAGGCCAACTAGTTATCTAAGTTTTATGGGACATCCTCCTGCAATAACTAAGTGATTACCAATTTAGCAATCAATCAAACATTCAAGAACCTTGACATTTTATTAAATATCAAAGTGGTTATTCTGCTGGTTGAATGTTATTGAGATCAATTAGAAATTCACTTCAACAAATCTAAGCCTCATGGCAAAAACACAAACTTAAAACTGCAACAAATTAACTAAAACAAAAAAAAGATCAAGACAAAACCAGCAATAAATGGTATTGAGATCAATTAGAAATTCAATTCAGCAAATCTAAGCCTCGGGGCACAAGCGCACATTAAAAAATGTGTGCAAATTAAATCAAACATATTAAAAAGAAAGATATAAAACAAGCAAATAAATGGTATCAAGATCAAATAGAAATTCAATTCAGTGAACCTTAGCCTCATGGCATCAACACACACTAAAAACTGTACACATAAAATCAAACGCAACAAAGATCAAGATATAAAACCAGCAATAAACGAAATAATGTGTATTAGTTTTCCTTCCAAGGCTTCATTAACACATCCATTTTACCAATTTGCTTCTTAAATTCTAGATAATTTTTTTTCCCTCGATGGCTTGTGTCAAGGCCTTGGGTATTCTTTTGAATTGTTTATATTAGCCATCAACTTCCTTGATATAATTATGATTTTTTATTCTTTGATTTTTTTTTCTGTAATCAATTTGAGTGTGGTTCAACCTTTCAAAATTACTTAGTGCTTCATATTTCCTTTCGGGAGGGCAAAATTTTAACTAGATCTCAGATCTCGGGAATTTCTCAGCATTTCTCGGCAACTTTATCACTATTTTTAAAAACATATAAATTCATTAAAAAAACTTAAATTAAATGTAGAACATTGTTAAATGACATGAAAAATGAATGTAGAGAATGCCAGACCCATATGTATATTTTTTATCAATGTGACATCAAAAAAGAGTACAATAGTAACAATACTACAAAGTTGCAAACTACAAACTCAAAGTACAAACTACAAAGTTACAAACTGCAATGCTCATAGAGTCATGAAATATCAAATATACATATTATCTTTCATCTCTAGCGCCTAGAATAAGTTTGATGTGGCTGCCTAATGGAAGTGGAAGGTAAAACTTCCTCTCCAATGCCAACATCGTCAGCAAAGGCAAATGTATCATTTGGATCCTCACCAACACCTCCTCATACCTCTACTACCCCAGAGGCTATGGCTTCATCTGCCTCCCTCTCTAAATCTACAATCTCCTCCGCAGTAAACATGGGCTCTGACTCAACATCATCAATGATCCAATTGCCATATGGATCGATCTCATCCAAGTCAATAGCATCATAGTTATCTCGCCCCTCCACTTGTCTCACGCGAAGACGAAGATTGTATCGCACAAAGACAAGGTCATTGAGGCATTGTGTCGTCACCCTGTTGTGCTTCTTTGTATGAACTTCAAACTTTCAAATCGCAGAGACTGTGCATAGTGTAGGGTTTGGCATTGAGCGATGAACTTGCAACTTGAATGAGGGCAGTGGGCGTTGCAATATGCATGAGATGATTGTAAAATACTAATATGAAGGCACGATTTTTGTTTTTCACTTAGCAATATTGTTTGTACCCTGTGCAAAAGAAGAATGACAAATAGCGATAAAACATTCCACAGTTTACCTTTAATTTTTAATGCATCGATTTTTTTTGGTCACTGAGAAATGGAATTTTCTCCGTAATTTTTTCCAAGAAATAACTGAGATTTTTGGGCAAAAATCACCGAGAAAATCAGGGCTTCTTGTCTCACGAGATAGAGCCCAGTATCTTAGAAAGCTAGTATACCGCGAGATCTGCCAAGATTTGATTCTATGCTTGCAGGAATGGTAAGAATACAATGATGATCTCCTCTCTTGAAAAAAGAAAACATGAGGGTCTAACATTTCATTTCTCTGACCTTTCACCTTCAAGAGGCCTTTCATATTCACAACACTTTGGAAAAACATCATTGCATTTCTAGACTTCCCCCATTCTAAATTTGGAGATGCTGCATTTCTAAACTTCCTCCATTCTACTTTTGAACTTGCACGCACACCATCTTAACATCGAAACCCATGGCATCTAGTTCAATCACACAAACATTTAATAACATTTCCCAACTATGTACACAACTCTAATTAAGATTATTTTCTAACAATTTTATGTTGTGTTATATGTATATGCTATAATGAGTAAATCATTCTCAACATTCCATGATTGGGTCGCAATTGAATTTCATGTCACGAGTATAAGGATTGAAACAATCATCAATCTTAGACCCAATCAACTTCAGATCAGATCAGAGACGGAATCTCGCAACCAATTTCATCCATGGCCTGATTGAACCCCTGCATGTGTAAGGATTTAAAACATCTAATTTTTCAGTAGCCATACTGTTTTGGAATACAATTTCACATCATCTTCCTTTACTAACTAGCTCCCAATCATTGTTCAGACTCCATATGCTCATCAACTGTGGCCTAAACAGCTTAAGGGTACCTTAAGGAGACAAAAGCTAAAAACTGATAAGCTTTGTGAATCATAGGAAGTTCTTTATGAGTAATTTTTTTCCATCAAAAAATCTTGTAAAAAAGGGCCTCATATGTAATCTCTACCTGTCATACTGCTAAGGACAGATTTGTGCAGTTTGCAAAATGCTATAATGTAAACATGCTCCTGTATGACAGGTTTATCCCTCCTTCATTTCATTCATATATAAACTCCACTGTGGCACGTTCCTCATTAACTAGTATGAGGGCATACCGTCACAAGCCCTCCTGTACTTAGCATCCCATTCTGAATCATTGTCTTATTACTACAAAGATGTCAACACAATAACTTGAACCAAAAGAAACTCTCCTCAGACAACAGTAGCAATTTCACAGATTGAACAACAGCAAAAATTTCAACAAGACATTAAAACATTTCAACAAATGGAAGCTTCGCTCAGGGGAATCTGTCCATCCTCTCTGCAGCCATAATCATTATGCAGTTCTTCACACCAACAACGTTAGTATTTCAAATTACACAGTTAATTGTAAGTCGCTATTATCATGCAGAGACACCCCAATCTAGAAGCTCTTGACAAATATCCTACAGACTACACTTTTCTTCAAGAATAGAATCCCACAAACATATAAGGCACTCCACACCATCTCAAAAAGGCAGCCTTTTAAGATGGCAGGCCAAATTTGAATAAGGCTCCCCATTTAAGATGATAAGCCAAATTTGAAGAAGGCTCCCTCCCCATCAAGAAGTCAACATGCACCTCTGGATGGTGGCATTGTCAACAAGACACCACATCAATTGGACTCCACTTATCTTTTGCATGTTCCTTACACACACACACACCTACTAGTTCCAGTATGCTAGAGTCCAATCTTAATTTTTAAAATCATCCTGATACACCTCCACCATCTCTGCTATATCAATTTAAACCAAATCGCCTACTACATTATTTTAGGTAACATTACTCATTTCTTCAATAACAATAATTGCCTCGATTGCCCAAAAGAAAGCATTTTAGGTTTAAGCACATCAGCTTCTCCTACCTTTTTCAAAGGAACTGAACACATCAAAGGACCAATGTTTTTGTAGGGACATGAATTCATAAGAAAAAATGGCCTTGTGATACTAAATTGTCCAAAATCGTCCTAATCAAAGTAGTTCTTAAAGTGCCTATATGTTATGATAGAAAGTTATGTTCTCATGTTGCCTAAGCCGTTAAGCCTTAATTAATTTAAATGAAAGGCAGATAGATGCAAAAGCTCACAAGACTATAGGCCTAATTTAAAGCAGGTTCACTCACAATGAACAACTCAACATCCCCTTCTCTTTCACATGTGCCTTACACTCACACGCCTACCAATTATACACTAGAGGACAATTTTAATTTTTCAGATCATCTTGATACACCACCCTCTCTGCCATGTCAGTTTAGACCTTAATCAACAACACTTACTTCAATTTACTTCCAGGATTCATTTCTCATTTCTTCAGCAACAACACTTACATCAATTTACTTTAAAACAGAATCTGAAGTCAAAGCAAGTTAGCTTCTCCCACCTATGCCAAAGTGACTACTTTAGACATAATTAATCCTCTCATTTGTGCATGCCTGAACACATTGAAGGACCAATGTCTTTATGGGGGCAGCAGTTCATAAGAACAAATGGCCTTGTAAAAACTAAATTGTCCCTAAATGTTCTAATCGGAAGTCCTGTTCCCAGGATTCCTAACCTCTTATTTATTAATTGGGTTAGATGAAGGTAGATGAAAACACTTACAATTATTCCACTCTCCAATTCATTGACAATTTGAGGTTTTTGGTCTAATTCTACTCGTTAGAGAATGATACAGACACCCTGGGGCCCACAGCATTTGGAAGAAACAGCATCACCCTATGAATTTGGCACATGCAGATTTCGCTCTGCAGAAACAGGGGTCAGGTGTACCAATTTAGCACAATACCGAATCCACCCATATAACATGGAAACATAAACACGAAATGCACATTCTTGGGCAAATCAAAGGAAAAGGTAATTAGATAACAAAAACAGAGGACAACATACAATACAAAATAAGCATTTTTAAGCACTGGGAAACAGTTACTTCCTGGAAACCCAAAAAATCTCTCTGGGCTTCAAATTTGTAAAAGAGAAATGTGGTTCCAATTTCTACATGCCACCTTAGTGCAATTCATGGCATCTACTTTTAACATTTACTTTTGCAAATATTTTAAATGCATATATGTGCTTATGTAATAATTTTATTTTGCTACCTACATTTTGCAATAAGATGGCTATGTAGCAAAATAGCCAAATAATCAAGACACTTCCCTTGAAAAACAACCATCTCCTGAAATGTCAGAACGACATACAGGCCTATTCAGTGAAATGTCTCCAAGAAAAGCCAGCTCATGACTTACATGTTACAATTGTAATCTGGAGTGAGTCAAATAGAATGTCAGGCCCCACTTGCATACAGCCTTGTCCATTCTTTTGCTGTAAATGAGGCAGTTACTAAAATGATTCAGAACTCATGCCAGTTGATGTAATCACATCCAGCCATAAAGAGACACAAAATGGAAACAGATCTTCATAAAACAGAAAAAATCCTAAAAGTGCGAGTCCTTGCCTGTTTCCACAGCCTCGGTTTCATTTGATTTCCAATGTTTAGCGATGTTTTCAGAGAGTGGATCATCTGGATTTGGTGCACTCAACAATGCTTGTATGCTGAACAATTTGGCATAAGAAATATATAGCAAAGGTAGAAAAGTAATATCTGCTTAATAAAAGAAGTGCACTAACAAAAAGCTATTAAATGCTAAAAGTTTACAACCATTTATGATTAAAAATCACAAACCTCAGAAGAACTGTTCGAATTTGAAGAGCAGGACTCCACTTGTCCTTCAGAATATCAAGGCATATACGACCAAGCTGTAAAAGACACATTTTATTATATTTGGGAGTTAAATATTTACAATAAACTGGAAAAGGCAAAATGCAATTTGAAGGGTTAAACAATATATCACCTTGTCAATATTGGGGTGGTAGATCTTTGTCAGAAACCGAACCTGTTAATACAAAAGAATTAGAAGACAGAAGTTATCTTGCATCTCAGTTCACAGGAAATTAATGCAATCTCTCTGGTTCAACAAAATCCCACAGGCTTAATTTCATCTCATGGTGATTCAAATGAAGGAAATATACATATTAAATCTCACCTTTGGTGCTGCCATAGGGTACTCTTCAGGCAAAAATAACTCCAATTTGAAAACACCCCCTGCACAGAAGTCATTAACATAATAGCCTTCACAATCTCAGAAATATGAATACACATATGATTAAGCAAATTCCATCATAAAAAAGGGATATCCATAAAAGACACAAACCTTGAGTGCAACACTACGGCAAAATCAGAGTCACCATGTCCATAAGTTAAAACACTCAGTGAAAAGGGAAATGACGAGTCACTAAAACCAAAAAAAATAGAAACTCGCTACAGGAAGGAATAAATAACGATTGAAAAGGTAATTAACTTGATCGACAACAACTCCAGCACAGCAAAGTCCATCTCCAGATAACCATGGGGTAAATTTTATTCCCAAATATAATTTAACTCAAGTTACATTAGTAATTTATATTTCATTTGAATTTATCACCAAACCAATCTTTTAAAACGGCAATCAAATTTTAAGCAAGACCAATTACTAGAGTATGATCAAAGACCGACCTACTAGATCAACTTAAATAAAATTTCAAGTCAGTACCACACATCCACCGTCCAAAAAATAGCACAGGAAGAAATTATGAGTGATTCTTAGTTGGAGTTCCGTGATCAAAAAAAGACCAGCTCGTGTCCCCTAAAAATACATGTCCTCAATGCAATGTTGAAGAGGTGCAAGCTTAACAAAGAGGTCAGAAAAGCATCAGACCATAGACACATGACTTGGTTTTGAATAGGCAAATAACTATGAAGATGTGAGACTCAATATCAAAAGACAAAAAAAATTACAACTATTAGTTACATTAAATATCTACATTATCAAAAGAACTGTAATATTTCATTCAAAGAGACATTAACTTAATAGAGGTAAAATATATTTCATGCATTTGGGTGAGAAGCCTAAAGTGGTAGATTACATTCAGCATTCTTCCCCCCTACTCACAAATGCTCACGGTGGTTATGTGCTAAAGTGGATTCCCTTGCCTTGTGATCATTACCAAAAATACATGAAGAAAAATGTCATTTGGGTAAATGACTACTCATGGAGGTCATTTGAGTAAATGACTAAAAACATACACATAAAAATCCCACAAAAATTAATATCTAATTAAAATTGCTCATGTAAACCTTCAGCTTAACATTAAAATACATGATTGGGTTGTAACTGGGTTAATCCCAAAGTCATATTAATTGGGAGACAAGGGTCATTTATTAGGCACCATACTCACCAAAAGCTTTGCCAATGGGGAAAAAGGCTACCTGTGAGACACCCAAAGTGGTGAATCACATTCACCATTCCTCTCCCCTACTAACAAATACCTGTGGTGGTTGTGTGCTGAAGTGGGTACCCTTTCCTCGTGACTATTACCAAAAATACACATCGTAAAAATGTCATTTGGGTAATGACTAAAAACATACACTCACAAAAATCCCCCAAAAATTAATATCTAATTAAAATTGCTTGTGGAATCCTTCAACTTAACATTAAAATACATGATTGGGTTGTAATTGGATTAATCCCACATTGGTAATTATTGGTAGACAAGGGTGATTTACTGGGCACTACACTCGCCAAAAGCTTTGCCAATGCGGAAAGAAGCTAGAGGGTGAGAAGCCCAAAGAGGTGATTCACCATTTCTACCCCATACTTACAATTGCTTAGCGTGGCTGTGTGCTGAAGTTGATTCCCTTGCCTTGTGATTATTTGTAGAATGCACCTCTCAAGCATTCTTAAATTTTTCATTTTTATTTTTTTATTTTAAGAGAACAATGACATGAAGAACCATCACCTTTACATTTGCCAAACTGAACAAATCACAAGTGACACAATCCAATCACCCTTGTACCCTAGACAGTCTTGGTATTTCTGTTTAGCACAGTGTTGAACCGAACAGTGACTTGACATGCAGTCACTTGACACTTGTAAGCCTTGACAGTCACACTTAGAACCAAGTTCTTGAGACAGCTAAACCATCTTAGAGGTCAAGGTCCAATGCTGGATCTGCGGGTTATGGATCCACCTCTATTATCTCCTCCTTGGCAGAAAACAATTAATAATTTTCTAATCAATTGTTTAATAGAGAACATTCAATATATGAACCTAGTGTGCAGAGTACTTACCTGTAATAAAGTACTTGAAAGTTAAATCATTAATCATAAGGTATACTTCTTATTTCTTGATTAACTATAAACTTTACAAACTGAGTTACACAGTTACTTTCTTCAGGCTTGCAAAGCACATTCCTATCATAATCATTGACTTCTTTGATTTATCACAGAAAACCTTATAAGGATTACTCGATATCTTTGCCATTCCAACTTACAAAACCAAACTAGCTTTATGCCACTGTCATATTTCTAAAAGTACATCCCTACACTTGAAGGGCATAGGCAGACCTTTTAACAGTCAATATATTTCTTATCTGAGTATATACATATCTCTTTTAGAGACAGTATCAAGAGACAATATTTTTGTGCATTCATGGTTTACCATGCCAATTCTTTTTAAGTGAAACCAGAGTTTCACAATGACTTTACTCAAGTCAATGAAACACATTCTTAGACAGGCTTGATCCCCTTGCTTGCTTAGGGAATGCCCTCTAATCAATACTCAATACCTTTATCCTTATCGTGTGACTAGCTACACATTCAATGATCTCTAGTCATTGCACTTGACAAGTTTCTTCAATGCAATATTATTTTCACAAGATCATCATAGTAATTGAACTACAAACCTTATTGTCGCATACGTTGTTGACACTGAGAATAGGACAAGTATAATAATGTACTGTTAAAGGATAGGAATGGCATCTACTTGACAGAGCCATTGCAGAGAATGCATGTAGGCCATCACCATATCAAGTACTACATGTATGGAGGCAACTTTGGTATCATTCCCTTAAAAACCTAAGATTAAGCCAAATCTTTACCTTCATGTCACTGAAATGCATAGATTACTTATCCCTAGTCAAACATACCTAGATTACAAGGACTCATTCTTCTTACCAGATACAAGGTCTAGAGTGGAATATTAAGACCATTAACATATACATAGCAGGTCAGTCCAGAGTTGATATGCTGTGTCTTTTATTATTCAATTACCTTAACGATATTTCTTCGCCAAGGACTTGCCACATATCCATTCTATAATTAGATTGACTAATCATACAGATTTACGGTTACCCCTGTTCAGAACAGGGCAATCTTCCATTCAGGACATAAACAGGGGTTTGGAGGTTGGTAAACTCCAATAACTCCCTGCAGGTTTGCAAGCCCTTTCACTCACAACTTAAAATAACCAGATATGTGAGTATGAAATGAACAAAGGTGCATAGGTGATCTTGTTTGCCATTTAGAACCGTCACATACCTTACAGAAAAAGGCACATTTGTCACTTAATCAGAGCAATACCATCGATCCTGAATTAAATTGCAAGATTAGAGTGACATGCCCTTTTAATATAGTCAACATTTATTAAAGTACTATTCATTTCAAAATCCATAGAAGCTTGTATAAGCATGTTGTGCAAGTACAGCCCAGTACAATACAATCAGAGTATACGTAGAATAACTAAGTATAGAGTTTAAAAATTCTACTCGTCTAGATTCAGATAATATGATAGCACAATATCATCCAGGTATAGGTCATTTAAAAGTATTTTACTAAGACAGACTGATCATCTCACTTGCATGTCTGTTCAACTTAGCATCAACTTACAAACATATTGTCTCATGTTGCTTTAATAAGCATTCAGGATCCTAAGACTGATGTTGCACACTTGCAATCATAACAATAACCATTTATTCTTACTACTTATGAATTAATACCTCTTAGGAACCAAAGAAAAACAGTTCTGCTTGCTATCCCATCTTAGATCACACGGGCAGACTTTAAGCAATTCAGGGCAGTGTAAGCAGTTCATCTCATCAAGGTAAACTTATCTTAACTTAGTCGGAGATCAGATCCCAACTTAACCATCTTATCCAATGGTTCAATAATTCAATTCCTTTTCAAAGACTATTATTAGTCCAGCAATGCTTGTGAACTCTTAGGCCTCTAGAACTTTATCAGTGGTGCCCATGACTGTATATAAGTTTCCACTATGACAAAATTCATAGTAGGTTTAGCAATCAATCAGAACAAGAGTGACCTCACCACACTTAATCCCTTCTATTTTAAACCTTGGCAAAGCTTGAGATGGCCAGATAATTAGTTTTGGTAACAGCGTAGAACAAGGAAACATTTGACCGAACATAAACTCCTTCCTACCACACCAAATAAATCAGATTCTTTGTCCACTTTCAAGTAATCTGAACTAACATAATACGGTATGGGTTGTACCGACTCATCTAAGATCCTGAATTGCAATAAATCAAATAAAGCACTGTGATAAATTTATTAGGTCAGTCAGACTTTTGATCCCAAGTACAGTCAGTTTCCTCAAGATCTTTAGTATGTACACTCAGAACATCACTGCTTCAGGCCTAATCACTTTTATATGGTCCATAATTGTACATCACTGCTTCAGGCCTAATTACTTTTATATAGTCCATAATTGTATTCATGTGTGTAATCTAGATAACACAGTAAGACACAGTTCTGCAGTTTAGAAAGGGCATTCAACCAACTTAAATTTTTAGCAAAATCAGCTTAGGAGCCAAACATTGCGACAGTCCTTAAGGACTTTGTTATGGAATTGTACAATCATCTTCAAACCTTTAAGCCTTTCAACTAATCACTAATAAAGGGATCTTATAAAAGAGCTATTAGAGTACAGGTGTTTTACACCATATCATCTTTATAAGAATGCAAAGAAATAGTACATGAAATTTGCCAAAGTTTCCAGATAAACAAGAAAGCTTTCATCTTGCATCTTTGCATATTCAAACAACACAATCAAAACTTATTCAATATTCCAATATCATAAATAGACAACTTAAGCACTTTTTCACAACTGTGATGAATCAATGCAATTTCTTTCTTATGCACATGTAACAACAGCAAGGACGATCTGAAACTCCTCAAGTTCTTGTCCATGGACACAACAAGTTTTTCTTTACATTCTTTCAAAAAGATATTATCCTGCAACACTGCATTAGTTATGAAATAGGGGGTCAGCATATAGCTGCCATGCCAAACCTTTACATACATCAGAATATTCAAGAACGAAAGATCCATCTATTGTAAACCATTCCAAAACCAGCGAAGGCAGGGTTACAGATAGTTCATCTAGAGAAGCAACACCCACAATATTTCCTTGAATATAATCCTTTCCAAAATATATTGCCAAAATTCATGCAATAGGAAAAATCCATTAGAATGCCAGATCAGCATAAAGCATTTCATAGAAATGAAACAGCCAATATCAATTCATGAAACTAACCAGGACTATTCAAAGTCTATCAATCATGCCATACAGCAAACATGGTACATGTACCCTGCTATGCCTATGCCTGGCATCAGCACAAAAATGTTTATGCATACCTTGCCATACAAATCACACATCCAACTTTTCCATTTTCAAATCCAGTAGAAAGGTTTAAGGAAAGGAAAGGAATATGAATCAAGCATCTATTACATTCTAAAAGTAATGAAAAAAGGCATGCATGTAATAACAATAGTGATGGTTATGGCTACATGAACAGCTCTAGCCTTAGCTTTCCTTCCTTTCTGGCAGTACACTCACAAAACTATCCTCCTTATGGCTTTAATCTTATACTTCTCTACACAGGTAGGCAACTGTACCTGTTAAAAATGCAAGTATCTTATCAACAAAACCCTTCATGTTACCTACTTAGTACCCTATAGAGCTTTTGGGTTCTTTGTTGTTTAAAATATTGAATCAGCCAAGAGGGCTTTACCTCCTTCTTTCACAAGGTCTTGGTACCCATATACAGGTTCATAGTCATAGGAACCAAAAGTCAATACAAAATGTCTTTACAGGGTTCGAACATAGAATGCATGTGCATTCTCATAAAATAAGAACCCAAACACAATATAATACTACAACCACATACAAAAAAAATGCATTCATTTTGTGGGTATATCAAAAACTAATACCACGATTTTTAGTTATCACAGTTACTAGGAACCCTGTTTTCTTATTGAGATTTATGTTATAGTTACTTCCCATACTGGATAGCCTCCAATGCCGTCCTGACCCTTGCTCTTCCTCTTTTCCCTTCCAGTCCTGCACACTATGCACTATGCATCTACCTCTCTCCTTTCTTTTTCGCCTCCTTGAGTGCCACAGACCACAGGGGTTAAATAATTGTATGTCCGCCATTACCCTAAAAATGGAAACCTTTGCAGTTTTGCATGGGCTCCTATCTGCCCTTAAACATCTATTTGCATGGCTCAAATACAATAATGGATTTTGCAAGGTTAGCAATTGACAGTCAACCTAAATTTTCTTCCCCTGGTCAGCCACTATGCCTAATAATAGCATATCCAAACAATGCCTTAGACCTGAGTTGATTCTCTTAACTCCCCGTGCTTCTAGCCAACACAAGCGGAAAAAACATGCTTAGGGATTGGCTTAGGGTTTTGTCCCACCCATCCTTTTATCACTATTTTAAAACCTTTCTTAAAACCAAAGCCCAATTATTGAGTATATGATTTCATATATATTTATGCTATAATGTTGTATTTTGTTTCATGGCTTTATGCCACCTTGTCTACCATGATTGTTAGTTTAATCAACTTTCACTAGGCCTTAAACACAATCCAAAAAATAAGGACTTCAAACACTTAACACAGCTATGAGCCCAATAAGGTGGCAATAATCATGTTGTTAACCTTACAATCAAAGGTTACCAATGAAGAATGGTCTCACTAACATGCTCCTTGCTCACGTTATTAATTTTATCACAAATCAACAAATGGCCATGGAATTATGACCTATTGTCAGTATGATAATGTCAAAGTCTGAGACTGGACTTAGTGATAAGTCTTGCTCTTGTCCTTAAGAATATTCCAAGCATAATGTTAATTCAAGCGCAAGAATACAACACGCAATATACACTTTAATGTAATAATTATTTAAGACTGCAATATATAGCAGGGAATAAGGCCATGATCTAGTAGCCAAATCCTTTCTTGTCAACAAAAAAATGATTTTGAAGACAAAGAAAGTTAGAAGGTTTATATTCAAATTGCTCATCTGTCTGCAATATTGGTCTGCTCTAGAAATAATAGGGCCAAAATGACGCATGTTACATTATTACCAAAAATACATGAGGGAAACTGTCATTGGGCAATAACTACTCGTGGAGGTCATTTGGGTAAATGACTAAAAACATACATGAATAAAAATCCCATAAATTAATATCTAACTAAAATTGCTCGTGGAAGCCTTCAACTGAACATTGAAAATATTCCTTTTATAGGTGTATATTATGCCACTCTCATGGATGTTGTTGAGATTGCTCGAAGAAGATTGGAACTAATAACCATAAATTAGAGGATGAGTATTTCCAAGCCCCCAAAAAAGGTGGCTCAAAGAAAATCCAAGCAAGTCTGGAGACCAAGAAGCCCACTCGAATCAAAAAAAAAATTTGATGCCCTAATGGCTAAAGGAGGAGAGAAGCAAATAGAGGATGAGATGAATGGAACAGAAGTTAAAAAAGACAACCCCTCTAATTTTCTGCCTAGCATTCAAGGCCAAGCTCTATGCCAGAAGTATATCCAGATATAGTTTTTGGAAACCATATTAGGAATCTGGGAAGATGTGGATGAACTAGAGGACGGGAGTAAATCAAATATGTGCTTAGATGTACTCTCGCATTGTCAATTTTAGGAGGAGTTAAGTCAATCTGGCCTGGTGAAAATTGCAGTCCGAAACATTGTAGCTAAAGCTGCCAACTCGAGGAAAATAAACCCTGGGAGACCATCCCAATCAAATGCCAGCAGCCAGAAATTCAAGAGGCCAGGTGAATATCATGAATGGCTGTCAGAAACAGATTTCAAAGTCAGGGAAAGGTAAAAAGGGTTCCCCAAAGATCCCATAGATAAGGACCAGCCTCTTGATTTTGGCTTGGTATTGCCATCTGGGAATTAGAAGGGATTGAATGAAAGTAACAGTAAGGTACAAAAGAAACCAGCTAGTGGTTTACACAGGGATAAACCCATTACCTGCAGTAGCAAACAAAATGCACAATTATGTTAGTTATTTCATGGAATGTGGGGTTTAAATTCCCCCTGACAAACAAAGGCTGCTAAAACAACTGGTGGAAGACAGAAAAACTTGATATGCTAGTTCTGCAAAGAACTAAACTATTTCAGAGCTCTTTTGATGAAATAATGAGGGAAATTTGGAGGTTTAATAATTTTGCGGCAGTAGACTTTAATGGAGCTTCTGGTGGAATAGAAACTGCTTGAAACCCAAACACGGTCTCGAGATCTGATCTCAATGCACGTCCATGTTGGCAAGCACTCAGGTTTGATAAATTACAAAGTGAGGAGTTTCATTCTATCAAATAGCTATGGTTTTACATCACAACAAGAAGGATATATGTGTTAGGAATCTCTTAAGGCCTTTAGACAAATTTATTCTTCAGATATATGAGTTGCATGTGGAGATTTCAATGTTATTCTATCCCGGTCTAAAATGTCTCGTGGAACCTCTGCCAATCTGCAGTGTTTTGATCAATTTGTTGCAAGAAGATATAAGAAGATACACACTGGAAGCAAAAATCTAAAGTGAAATGGCTTCATGAAGGAGACAGAAATAGTCTTCTTTCACCGCTCTGATATTGCCAGAGAATTTTAATAAGATAACAAAAGAGGTCACCCCAGAGGAGATGAGATTGTTGATCAAGAAGGTGTAATAGAAGCTTCAGCAAATTCTCTATCCTACTAAACAGTGAACAGGTAGGAGTCTTTGGTGTCTCAAGAGGATGCAAGCAAGGAGACCCCGTCTCTCCTTGCCTATTCATTATTGTTGCTGAAGCCCTAGTAAGATTGTTAAACACATTGCATTCATAAGGCAGGATAAAAGGGCTGGCCGTCACCAGTTGCTACCATAGAATCCCACATCTGTAGTTTGTGTATGATATTTTCCTGGCATGCGCTGCATCAGTTCAAGAATTTCAAACAAGCATTCGATCTTTATGAAAGGACCTCTGACAAACTAAGTAAATAAAGAAAAGTCTAAAATCTTCAACACACACAAGAACATCCAAACTGCCATTTACAGGGAATCAGACCTCAACCCAAGACATCTTCCCTATACTTATCTTGGAATCCCCTTATTTGATGGAAAAAATCATCTCATATTTGGAAGAGCTTGATAGATAGAATGTTAAACAAACTATCAAGTTGGAAAAGTAAATGGTTGATATTGGCTGGAAGGATATAGCTTCTCAAATCCAACCTTCAAGCCATGCTAGCATGCTTAATGTAGGTTCTTCCATTCTGTTTAAACTTTTAAAATCGAGTCTACAATAGGAAAACCGAAGTAATTTCCTTGGGAGTGGAAATAAGTACAAGAGAAAAATCTGATTGGTGAAATGAGAGTAGGCTTTTCTACCGAATGCATGGGGTGGTTTGGAGATCAGATCAACAAGAAAAAAATTTGACTCTAGGTGTTAGAGACTATTCAGAAAGAAAGCCCTTATTAAGCAGAACTCTTAAGAAATAACTATTTGGGCCTCATGGCTCCAGAAAGGATCTTTACTAGCCAAAATCACATTAAGAGTTCTCATGGATGGAATCTAATAACAAGCTCCCTTAAAATCCTGAAACTCTCTCTGGTGGGATGTTGGCATAAAGCACAAGTCTCAGTTGTGGGATGATGCCTGACTTTGTCCAGCCCACCTTTCACACAAGGAAGGTTTGAGGAACCTCCATGAGTGGTGCTCACAAAGAGAATTTGCCGACTACCTCAACAAGGATAAATCTAGCTGGAAATATTGGAAGGATTCCTTGCATGCAAAAATAACTAGGGTTGTAAAAGACCCAGAACTGGTGATAACACCATTGCATTATTCTAACAAGGCGGAAATCCAAATCAGGGGAGTACCTGGTCAAAGAAGGATATAAGGTGGCTATTGTCTTGGATGATGGTCAAGTTAACGAAAATTTTGACCAAATTGATTTGGTTCCAGTATGAACTGCCAAAGGCAAATTGATTTGGTTCCAGTATTATTCTTTAGCTTGCTGCTTAAAAAAAATTCTAACACACATAAATCTAGCTAAGAGAGTTTTTATGCTACCTGTAAGTGTTATAAATATAAGGCAAAAAACAATGAAGAAGAAACCACATTTTAATTCACTGTTCTTAGGCAACTATTATTTGGGGGAAGGCGCTTTGAGGAAATCCTCTGGTTCTCACAGAGAATTTGCCAACTGCTTCAAGAAGGATAAATCTGGCTGGAAATACTGGAAGGAGTACTTGCATGCAAAACCAATAACTAATTACGGTTGTAGAGGAACTGGAACTGGGATTGCTGATAATGCCTTTTCATTATTCTAACAATGCAGAGAGAATTATATGGATGGGATCCAAATCAGGGAAGTATGTGGTCAAAAAAGGATATAAGCTGGTTATTGCCTTGGATGATGGTCAAGTTAATGAAATTCTGACCAACTTAATTTGATTCCAGTATGAACTGCCAAAGGCAAATACTTTTCTTTAGCTTGTTGCTCAGGACAAAACTCCAACACGCACAAATCTATCTAAGAGGAGTTTTTATGGTACCTCTTAGTGTCCCAATGCAAAAACAATGAAGAAGAAACCACATATTTTGGTTCACTGTCTTTAGGCAAGTATTATTTGAGGGTATATAGTAGATAAATTCTGTAATGCCTGGATTCTCCCCAGAGATTTGATGAATCTTCTTTTGGTGTGGAACGCGCCCAACCTACATGTTATCTTGAACACACAGGATAAACTCTAACATGCATACAAGGGTATACGGTTCACTACCCAAAATTACTCCAGCTTATGCCCAGTGGAGTTCAATTTCAGTCACCTCTGGACACTTGACAAAAGGGTATCCCTACACGACTGGGCATTGGCTCAAAGGTGGTTAGGTATTTGTCAGGCCCTCATCCACTAAAGGCAAGTTGTGACATGTTAACTACCATCTGGCAACCTCATGGGGCATCTTGATGCAAATGTAGCACCATAAAAGTAGGTACACCACACAAACATTGCAAGTCCTCTCCCATGCAAGTTATTCGCCTAGCCAGTTCCCTAGACATCATCCACTAAACTCCCCAACAAGGAGTAACACGAGCTAACCCTTCTTGTCTGCATTTGCATCAATAATGCACCACAACTCCAGCACTAAATTCTGAAAACAAGACTGCAATAAAAAATCAATGAGTCTAAGAAGTGGTGACCTCAAGATGAGGTGAAGGAGAGAACACCCTACATTGCCTCCACACAACACACAAACTCCTAAGAGAGGAATCAGCCAACCCAACCCTAATGCCATGACTATCAAGGACACACCCCATACACTAGCATTTAGCAGTCAGCATACAACTTTGGTCAAAACATGTTCATATCTCTCTGCTTGCTTAATAAAGTCCATGGTTTCCTCCAGCTTGAACTTTTTGCAGAACTTGGAGGACCCTTGCAACCAGACTTATTATCCCAATTGTCCCAAGCCTTAGCACAAACAAAAAAGCTCTTTCACTTGGCCTTTGGGACTGCTCCTACTACTAGGGCACCCTACAACTCCTGTCTTAGAGTCGTGGATCTGCTCCTCGGTGTCATGGATCTGCACCTTGATGTCATGGTTTTGCTACTTCTCAGCCACACCCCGAGCAACAGGAGCAATCACACATTACAAGTTTCTTCATTGTTAATGGAGTTTCTTCGACCTTGGATGCAATAAACAAGAACCCTCTACAACATCTGCTTCAGCTCATTTGTTGACTCTGCTAACATCCAAAAATCACCTACATATACCAAGCCTGCAATTAACTTTGTCAGGCCAATCACCGCAACTCCCATCCCTTAAAGATCCTTCATAATGTCATTGATGAAGATACTTGTACAGATATCTTAAATACATCTATTTGAGAAATGCTGAGATATCAATCTTGAGGCATTTATCTTGTATTTGTCACATACCACATTGACTCTCGACTACATCACCTTCTCTGCAAATTTCTTGCTGATTAGTGATAGATGGCCTCAACCATTGTGTCCAACTTAAAAAAATCTATGCAAATAATAAAAACGAGCTCCAAACTCCACTTTAAGCCTAAAATATCACAATTTTTCAATCAACTTCTCATAACAAGAAGAAAAAACTTCAAGATGACAGTCAACCAGACGTCAAATTTAAGGTTGAAACTACCCTATGATAGTCAAATGGATGTCAAATTTAAGGTTAGCCATTGCTTGTTAACGTCTTACAAACATTACAGACCATCACCACCCCTAACTGCCATTGTAAGTTAAGTATCAACGTAATTGAAGTGTGTTTGGGAAGATATCTTACCTGGAATAAAGGAGAAGACTAAGTTCTCATATCTGAATCACACTGCAAATTCATTGTACAACATAAGAATGAACCAAAGGGTCTTCCCCTTTAACAGCACTAAGCTTCCTCAATAGAGCCTCGTGAGGCACCATATCCTACGCCTTTTTGAAGTCAAATATGGCTGCAAAGACAGGCTTGTTGAGTTTGTTGGATAAAATGAGTGACACCAGAACCATATCGAGGAGCCTACTAGAAAGCCCTAGTCATAAAAGGGTCGGTAGCTCAAGTGGCAAGAGCAACTAAGCGTGCACAAGGGATATCCCAGATTCCAGTCCTAGTTGGTCCATGGAAAATAACATGGTATCAAAGCAAGACTAAAAGCCCCAAGCACCAAAGTGTGGCTACGAGGGGGAGGGGGGGGAGAGGGGGAGGGTTGGAGAAAATGAACCATAACAAGGAGCCTGCCAAAGATCCTCAGCCATAAAAGGGTCAGTAGCTCAACTGGTAGAGAAACCAAGCGTGCACAAGGGATGTCCTAGGTTCGAATCCTAGCTAGTAGTCATCAGAAAGTAACAGAGTTCCCCTTTGCATCCGATAGTGCTCTCATGAAGAGAAGCCACCTCCCATTACCGCTTTTACACCATGAGCTTCTTAACTTTTTGAAGATTTGACTAAAACACATGCAAATTCTCTCTAGCTCAGGCCGCCTTCACAACCATTACCAGTTCTTCCTATTCCTTCACATCCTCTCCTTTTGAGCCCATCACCCTCTAGGTTCCTTCATCACCACCTTGTTGCCCTCCCTTCTCTTCTCAATCAACTTCCTAATCTCGGGTTTGAAATTGTTGACTATCTTTCATCACATAAGAAGAGAGGACAGAAAGGTGGCTGAACACCTAGCTAATTTGGGCGTGGATTTAAATGAGATTAAAGCAGATAAGATTGTTATCTCAATCACCCTTTATCCTTCTATTTCCTAGTCAATGTTAAGTCTCTCTATCCCTTTCTTTCCTCTCCCAAATTATTCTTGGTTCCACACTATGATTGCTTAGGCTGCTTAGGTTTGATGGGCTCCTTGGCTGAAAGCCTTTCATGACCCCAAAATCAACTAGCTTTTTGTTTTCTATGCACATATTTATGTGTTGCAGATGAGCAGGCACATTAGCAACCACATTTTGAGAATTGGCTCACCCATTATGCTGTCTCCATGGGTCTGCAACTTTGGAGCGAGGTGGATACAAGGCAGCTGGGAGCAGTCAATTTCATTGTACATCGAAAATGAAGTTTTTTTTTTAAGATAACCTGTGTTCCTGTATGTTCTTCTGCGAAAGATTAGGCAAATTAGGACTGAATTTGTAGGACTTGCTCTAGTGATTATCCTCTTTCTAGTCCTTGTGTATTGATGGAAATGGACAGCATGTAGAAGACAGTTTCCAATTAATAATATGATTTTTTTTGTAATCAATCTATTTTGATTTTCATGTGCTTCTTACATTTAACTGCTGATTTAAAGGAAATTCAACAGCTAGCACTTGCCCATGGATCATCTTGAACTCTGAACCACTGGATTTTTCACACCTATCATGTGGGGCTGGAGGTCCCTTTATCTATTTACCTTGTCAAAAAACTGGCATGAAATATCAAGAATATGCTTGATCGATTGAACTGCACAACCTTTGTTAAGTTTTGGTACAGCAAATGAAGACAGAAATTGTATAACAAAGCCTTCATGAATGCTGCTCTGTACAAACCTTCAATTTCAATAAAAAACCTTTAAAATTGACCCAAAAATCAAAAATATCGCAAATGAAAGATTTGTTCTGCAGCACTCTTTAGGGCTTCCTCCTGATAAAAACGGTCTCAGCTACAATAGCCATCAAATATTGTTTTGGCTGCACAAAAAACTCGACTCAAAATTTGGAATAAAAGTAGTAATCTCATGTTACCCTGTTACAGTGTTTAGAATCTTAGATGCATAGATGCAATATGAAGAAACCTGGCATATACATGCAACAAGGGCTACATCCAAAAACGAAACATAAATTCAACTCCATAAAGCTAAACAAAGAGTAACCCACAAGCTAATGCTGAAAATAATCTCTTACAATTTATCTTATAATTAAAAATAATAATATATTTTTAATTTACAGACATTGATATTTTCTGAGTTGCTCTGGATAAGCTTTGTCAGTGTTTTTTTCCTGCTCAATTAACAGCTCCATTAACAAAGTTTTGTTAACCAGTTCAAAAGTTTAAAACATCCTCCATGCATAAAGGTTCAGCAATGAGAAAAGAAAAGCCTGACACTCCAGGTCACAACATGTGGCTATATTTGGTTAATACATCTAAGGTGTACAGAAACAGATGTCAAGTTCTAGCATCTAATGATAATCCATAGCCACTGTGAGAACTGTATTATTGTAGCTCTAATATAGCTTCTAGCAACACTTAGAACACCCAAATACAAGAAAATTAGAATCCATATAAATAAAAAATCTTCACTAATTCAGTCAACTTGAGAAGATTTGTTTACCTTCATAAGGAGATTGAGAAGGACCGAGAATCATCACATTGAAATATCGCAAATTATCCTCGGAGGGAGAAGCACTTATACCAGGTGCTGAATAGACAAAAAAGTAGTAACACATAAGAAATTCTAGATTAACAGAAACTTAATATACAACACTGAATCTTCGTAAACACCAGACTCCACTGCAATTTCAAAAACAAATCAAGCATAAAACAGAGAGATGCACACCTGGCTCACTGAGCAGACGCTGTGTTTCCTGTCAAAAGCGCCAGCATTCTTGTCAAAAGTATGCTATAATGAAAGCACACTATGAAAGCATATTTCTAATGTCTAAAAATAAGCAGCATAAAGAAACTGCTACAGATAGAAAATAATTAATCAACCCCACAAAAGCAAATATTTCACTTGACTTGCTCATATTGTTCATACCAAAAAAGCAATAGCCAAATATGTGCAGTAGAGTTGGAAAAGTTACAGAATAATCTATATGGATACGGGATGCAGAGGGCTAATCCTTTAGATGCACACACCTGTACTGCACCCGCACCCGGTATATGGATACTTGGATACCCATACCTTTAATTGATATGTCCATTGTTATTTTTTTTAATCTATAGTAATAATGTTATGATGAGATTATAATTTTTAAGGCATGTGTCATTGATTTATTACATTTAATTACACATAAGGCCTTGATTACACTGAAGGCATCTTATTGTGATATGGACTCCCATGATTTTGCCTGTGGTTGGCAATCAGCCGTCCGATGTGTGCAATATGCATCAAACCTCCACTGGCCACAGATCAGACCATTGACGGCTGGAGCAAATCTCCAAAGACAGATAATTTATGCATATATTGACATCTTGAGCCACCATTGACAACTGGCGCATGCAATACACAGCTGTTACCAATGAAAAATGCATGGCTGCATCAGAAAAGCTTGAACGGTGTTGACTGGCATGAGAATATAGAAGATCTGCTGTCTGAAGCTGATTCCCAATGGCCAAGATGTTTGTTCCGCTGTCTCTTATGAGCGACGCATCTGCCATTGGCAATTTCGCATAACTGGTGAAGTTATGCCTTATTATAAATTTTAAGCTTTGACAGTTCTTAATTATTGCAAACAGATTTCTGGAAAAAAAATGAAAAAGATTTGAAAAAAATAGTGTTTTGGCTTACCTTTTTTACTGGGTCTGCAGTTGATTGTCTATCAAAAAAAAATTAACTACCCAGGAAAAAACAGAATGAATATCAGAACAAGTATACCAAAGAGAAAAGACTACATTAGAAGAACCGTTTACGTCTCGGAAATCGATCAACAGGTGAGTGTAGAAACATTGTTTTATTGCTCTATGGTTAGTGTGGCGGAATTGATCTTCAAATTCATAGAGATGACTAAAAATTCAAAGAAAAAGAGTAAATTAATGAAGCAGTAATGAAAGTGAAGGAGAAGCAATAATCATAGCTCACTTGATTCTACTGAGTTTTGTTGGCTCTGCTGAGAATTTTGCTGTAACCATTGAAAATGCAGATTTTGGAGCAAAGTTTGCCGATTTTGCAACATATGTTTCCCAATTTTCTGATTTTGAAATAGAATTTGCCTATTCAACTGAATCTCATTGAGGCAACAATTTAACTACAAAGACTGCACACTTTTCTGCTGAGAATTGTCTTTCATGCTTTGCGTGTCCAACCACTAATCAAGACCAAAATTTCGACTATACCATATTTGCACAGCACCTTCATTTTCCATGATCACAAAAACCAAAGAAAACTACTCCATTAAATTTAAGAAAACACGGGTCAAAGAAGCATTATCTGTCAGCCAAATCACAGGGAACTATACCAGTATTCATTGAAGCGCTCCTTTGGCAAGAGATTACAGAATTATGGCCGGCATGACCTATATGATGGCGATGCCCATATGATATGATGGGCATGGCTATAAGAATAAGAGATAGTGTGTATATGGGGAGGGTTCCAATTGATCTATGTGCGTACAATGATGCAGAACTTGTGCAACATAACGTGGGTCATGCTGCCCACTAGCATGGCTAACATGTAACAGTGTTTTGCTTTTTTCCCAAAAACATAGTTTGTACTTTTATGTTTTAGTTTTTCAGTTTGATACATTGGGCTTTAAGGTAGAGCTAGGCTTGACCAAGACCCCAGTCCAAGGTCCCCCATCTAACTAACTGATAAGTTGAAAGAAGAATGTTATGCTGCTTACAAAATTTGTTGGAACTCACACCAGCCTTGAGATAAGACATTAATGTACAATGTACATAATATACAGATCTCGAAACATGTTTCCATGGAACTCAAAGGCTGTTTCATTGTGTTTATCCCCTTCAGACGTCAGCTGCACCCATCATCATTAAGATTTAGAGGAATATTATAAAGTTTTTAGACCATCGGGTGTTGGTGTACTGTGTAATGGTTATTGGATGAATTCATAAACTAGCATACATATCTTTGATAAATCTATGTAAAATACACCGATAGATATCATTCTCGAGGCACCTAGCATACATTTTGACTTGCCTCAAGAATGATATCTATCAGTGTATTTTACATAGATCTATCAAAGATATGTATGCTAGTATTATATTATATTATATATTCTATAACTATATTATATTATAATGTAATATATAACTTAATAGAATATAATACTATAATATATATTAGAATTATCTAATTTCATAAACTAACATACATATCTTTGATAAATCTATGTAAAATACACCGATAGATATCATTCTCGAGGCACCTAGTATACATTTCGACTTGCCTCAAGAATGATATCTATCAGTGTATTTTACATGGATTTATCAAAAATATGTATGCTAGTATTATATTATATTATATATTCTATAACTATATTATATTATAATGTAATATATAACTTAATAGAATATAATACTATAATATATATTAGAATTATCTAATATCATAGTATAATTATATTATAATATATATATTGTTCTCGATAAACATGTATGAAAATATAATATATATTATAATTATAGGCACCCATCAAATATTCCAGCATGGTAAATAAATAATTAAATTCTTTTATTTGGAAGTAGATAAAATTACCACCACAAAATTATAATTCACCCATCATGTTATTAGATAATTAAGGCCCAAATAAATAAATAATTAATTAAATTATTTTATTTTGAAGTAAATAAAATTACCACAACAATAAATATAATTCACCCACCATATATTCCAACATGGTAAATACACAATTAAAATCTTTTATTTTAAAGTAAATAAAATTACCACACCAAAATTATAATTCACTCGTCATGTTATTAAAAAATTACGGACCCAAATAAATTAATCAAAAATGGGTATAGTTTTTTTATAATGTCAGCACTAAAACAATTAAATGCTAACACACACGCCATTACACAAAATTATCCCCCCAAATGCCAATAAAGAAACACCTATCAGTGTAATGAGTGATCCAAGTTCAAATCTCACTCCATGATAAGGTAACCCATCACCACATGGACTTCCAGTCAATGGGCCATCATGTTAAGGTAGTTCAAAGTCATTGACATGAATAAAGTGCTTAAATTCCCATGTTTAATATGGTGCCACGTCTATATCGGGGCCCGGTGATGTCCCTAGGCACCCTTAGCAAATACAAAATTTGAAGTTTTACTTTTAAATACTTATGAATTATAAATTTTATGTATGAAAGAATAAATTTTAAATTTATTAATTTTATAATATTTTATCTAAGTTCATTTTAGTTTTTTAGACTACTTTAATTTAGGAACTTTAATTCGGAAAAAGTAGTTCTTTTATTAATGCTTTTTGGTTTCTAGTTAGATAAGTTACTTTTTAAATTAAATAACTGAAATTCAATTTAAATTTAGGATAAGCTGTGTTCTAAAGTTAAATAAGATTTGAGTTTTAATGTTGATTTGGGAGTGATTCATCTTGGTGGGACTCTTTGGATAAAATTTCATTTAGTATTTTTGATTTCCAACATTTTGAATCTCATATTAAACCCCTCATCAAGGAAGAAACCTATGCTTGGGGTGGGATGTAGGATCACATTCTAATCAAATATGCCATTTTTATAGACAATGGGGAAAAAAAGCAAAGGAAGCTCAACTCTCCCATCTCAAAACAATAGGTAATTTAAATGATCAATAGCTTAATGATAGCTAATAAAAACAAAATTATCCTTCTAACCAGCCATTATTGCATGAAATCAATATATGTCTGATATTTGTCATGGTAGGAACCGCCCTAAAGCTTGTGTAATAATGGTTTCCAAGTGGCTCAATTTCCAACCATCATCCCTATTTTGGTTAATAGGGTGTTTTTCAATTTCAATCCAGCTCCCTAATCTTTCTTTTGGTGAACCAACTCTCAAAACCCAACATTTTCAAATTGTTTATACATATCTCATGTTTGGTCCTATCTTCATGTTCTGCCAATGCTGATTTGCTGACACTTCTTTGTCATTGACATGTTATGCCAATGCTGATTTGATGATACTTCTTTGTCGTTGACATATGTGGCATTCTTTGAATCTCCTTTATAGTGAATTTCACCAATATAAGGTTTTGAACATGAGCACAAGATAAAGTATACACCTTTTCTTATTCTGACGTCAATCGAGTCCTTAGGATTCCTTAGTTTGCTCCTCAAGGTGTGGACCAATTTAAATATTGTCTTTATGCCATTCCTTCTAAATGTTCTTACTAATTTCTCAGAGGTACCTTGGAGATGCGGCAAGAATGCTTTTTCATCTTGTTCACTGGTGTCATTAATCTCTCTTACCTAAGGACTTTTTGCTTGTCTAGTAGCCTTTCTTATTTTCAAATTAAAATAACTTATTTTAGATTTTGTTAAGCGTAAAAAGATTTTTGAATTAAAACATTTTATTTCATTTTAAAGTTTTATGGATTATAAATTTTATTATCTACAATAATTTTTTTATTTATTTGAATTTCATTATAAGGTGTCACGTTCTAATGATGAAATTAAAAGTTTAATTATTACTGGTCAAGTGAGCCAAAAATGGTGTAATATTATTGTAATATAATATTCTAAATCCTAGGAGTAAATGTAGGAGAGCTTTTGTTTCGTAGTGGTAACCTAGAAAGTCTCCGTAAGTAGATGAAAAGTCTTTTGAACATGAAATAAATAGTCACAAGTTTGGCTATTTAATATTGTAAACTCTCAATCATTTGATTAATGCAATATGCTATTCTTTGGTTTGCACCAAATCCCATCATCTATCCTGGCCTGACATTGGCATCAGAGCACAGGTTCTCTCATTGCATTTCTCCATTCTTCCAGCGAATCAATTTCTTCCAAAATTCAGTCTTTCAATACCCAGGACTGTGTAGAAGCTGTTCTAGGAGGCATCTCAGCTGTAGAAGGACGTTTTTGGCTGTTTTAACTTAGGCAGTTGCAAGCCTGAATAAGGCATTACTTCTGCTATTACATGGCTTTTTAATCCAACAGACCTGCATGGAAGTTCTTAAATGCTGTTTCATATCTACATAATATTCATTGGCTGTATTGAGGCATTTTGGACTGCATGCAGCTAGAAATTAGGCGGTTTGGATTCTCTTTTGGATTGTGCATACCTGAAATGAAGACCTGCATAATGATTTATCAGAAGTTGACTGTCAGACCTGCTTAAAACTGACTGCGTAGATGTCAAAGTATGCTTCAAACAGAGTGAATAGATGTCAATGTATGCTTTTGAGGACAGCATAGAAGTTTTGGCAGATCTGTGTGGCTGTATATCATTCTTTTGAGCAGCATATTACCCATCTCAGGATGTGTGGATGCATATAAGAAGTGTGTTATCCTTCCAACTTGGCGTGTCATCATACCACAAGGCGGTAAAAAGGGCTGAGATAAGTTCAAGTTCCTTGTATACTCTGCCTTCATTTCCATTATATGCCAAATAAATTCATAGTTTTCAACTTTTAGGCTTTATTCTTTGAATAAAAACATATCAAGTGAATGGAAAACATTCCCACCAGAAAATATTGAGGTTTTTATTCATTTTTTTGACTTATCAAAAGCAAAATAAATCAAATTGCAAACCAATTTAATTATAGTTTTTGTAATCCAGCAAAATATGAAAACAAATCAAATTGTGCAAACACAAACAATTCGCAACATTTGGTATCAACAGTGCACCTTTGGTTCACATTTACAAGTCAAGTCATTGCGATCCAACTATTGCAATTATAGCCTAACAAAACTACAACAACAACATTTGTGGCTTTTACTCATTTGTGACCATTGCTAAACATAAATCCTGAAATTGAGAAAATCAATCAGAGTATGTAGGGTTATCACACCCTCATACAAATACTTCTCATTAAGCAAGTGTCATAGATAGAGCAACTCATTTTCGAGTACTGCCTAGGCATCACATACCATTCTACTCTGAAGTGTTTTGATGTTTTTTTCACGTACCATCAAGTATAAAGAAAGAATGAACTTCTTCCACATACAAAAGGGTATATAGAAAGGGTGAGCATATAGAGAGGTTTGGTATATTGGTTGGGTGGTATATAGAAAATGAAACCTTTTTTAGTAATAAGGAACATTTTCATCTCCCAATATAGCAAACATGATTTTATTAAAGCAATTGTTGGTAAAACCCTAACCAAGAAAGAAACCTAGTTAAAATGGTTTAGACAAGTGGGGAACACATAAATCTTTAATGACTTGTGGTTCAACACCTATGACAATGATGATCAACCCACCTAACCGAAAGATGCAAAGGAAATTTCGATATGGAAGCAGAGCTCTAAAGCATTGGCCTAGATGAGGTCCTCAGTCAATGCAAAGGTGTTTCCTCACAATTAGTGGTGCAATACTACTTGGAAGGCTTTTCCCAAATTGAAGGAATTGTATGATTCCCATTTAGAATTGAAGTCCATACAACTACAGTTGAAACTATTCAATCTAGAGTTAAAAAATGGGGCTGTCATGAATCTGGCTTCTAAAATCCATGCAATCAAGCATGATGTCAATGTTGCTAGCATAAAAATTGATGTCAATGTTGCTAGCATAAAAATTGATGTCAATATAACCACCTTCATAAAGGCTCTTTTTCCTACATACTCATCCTACTTGGAGTCATTACAAGCAAGCAGTCTTTTGAAGACTCTCAAATTTGATCAACTACTTGAGAAAATGGTCAAAAGAGAAAAAGGCTTCAAAAGAAAAACAAAGTCCACTGGAGAAAACATTTGTTATGCAAACCAAAAATATGATTACTTTAGGGCAAGGGCCTTCAAACTGGTCGAATACGTAGATTCTGACTATGTTGGTGATTTTGAAGATGGAAAATTTACTTCATGTTTTCTAAATCTAGGAACAATAGTTGTTAGCTCGAAGTCAAAATAGGCAATCAGTACCAACAATTTCTTCAACAAAAGCAAAATGCATGGTAACTTCAGAGGCAACTAGAGAGATTTTGTGGCTTAAAATGGTCCTAGCCTAACAAAATGATCATTGAAAGTACACTTGGAATTGGCAAGTAAAATTTGATCGAGGGTATTCAATGCTCTATGTATTCTTCTGCGAGTATTAGAATTAGGCATAGCCGCATTCAACATAAATGCATCAACTACACTCAAGTTTAGAATTTCTATTCCAAGATTTAGAATTTTTATTAAGGAAATGAATCCTCTCAAAGGACAAGGATTCTCAACCTTCCAAGGGGAACTATTGAATGTTTGATACGTCCTCATTGATGAAATGGGATTTCATTGGGCCAAAACTACTTGATTGTAATAATAAGAGCGCTTGTGTCCAATATCCCCTCATCACAAGAACGCTCATTTTGGTGGACAATCAATTATTCAAATTGGTGAACTGGGGCAACTACCACGTGTGAAAGACACATAACAAATTCAAATGGAAGTAAACTTTGGTGAGATGCAAGTTGCTTCTAAACATTGAAAATGCAAAACTGACAACTCTCTAGGTGCTAAAGAACAAAACATATTCTAGTCTTCAACTCATCTATTTCCAATTAACAATTAGGCTACATTGCCCAACAGACACGTGTTAAAGTTGTTAAACAAGTCAACTGCACGTATCAATGTCAAACAAATATGTCGGCATATGCCTAATGAACTTGAAAATCAAGAATTAGCTGCCATTTTTTCCAGTCTTCAGCTCATCTATTTGCCATTAACAATTGGGCTACATTGCACAACAGACATATGTTAAAGTAGTTAAACATGCCAATTGCTTGTAGCAATGTAAACCAAAGTCGTCGGCATATGCCTAGTGAACCTGAAAATCAAGAATTAGCTGCCAATGTCTTTGTATGCATTAAAGAACAAATTATGCTAACATCCAACTTATACATATCAATAGTGCTCATAAATGGTGCACTTGGAGAAGTTATAAACATTATATATACAACCTCAATGTAAATCCCCCTAAACTACCAATATTTGTCACTATAAAGTTTGACAACTATATCGACTCCCATGAGATACAAGCAACCCAAAGCATGTGTAAATTCCACATGTCACAAGAGACAACCGAAGACATCTGCCACCAAAAATGTGTTGGGCTTTGACAACACATAAGTCACAAGGATTAACATTAAATAAGGCAACAATAAACATAGGACACATTGATCAACCAAGTTTAACATTCACAGCAATATAAAGAGCAAAGGCATTACAAGACCTCCGAATAACACCACCATTCTGATTCAAAACATTTGCAAAGATAAGGGAGAGTGCTTTTGTACAGAGTATGAAAATAAACAAGGAATGCCTCGACTCACAATATGTATCATATTGTTGGAATATTTTGTTAAAATATATGTATCTAAAAATATGTACACTCAAAGTGCAATTAACATAACATAACAGCAATTATTTTTTAAAATGTAGTGCATCTTCTACAAACATGCTACCCTTGTAAAACCTTTGTTTTGATTCCTGTATAGTGTATATAATTCTTTACATGTCCATATTTGCACGAATAATAAATTTAAAATTATTAAAAGTTATGTCAATACAATATATATAATCACCAAATTACACTTTCGAATACCTGGGACCTCTGGACAGGGATCATTGCTGATAATAAGATTTTTTCAACTTCTATATGTAGTTTTTTATTTTCAGTATATAACTTTTTAATATATATTGCAGTTTGCAACACACCCATACCTGGGTAATCATACACTAAAAGTACCATACCACACCTAGAGCCACACCCTCAAACCCTTGTAACTATGGTAATCTCATATAAGCCTTTAAAATGTGATAACAGAATTCAAAAAATTCAGCTATTAAGTTATTAACCTAATTTTTATTAAAGACAAGAAATTTTAACCTTGGAGAATTTGTCATTTTGGATCAAAGCTAGAATCTGACAAAAGGTTATCCAATCTAACTTAACTGATAAATATATTTTAAATATTCAAGAATCAAAAAATACATCATCAACGCTGTCTTCAGCTACTAATGTTTAAATCCACAAATGATATGTTTATATATAAGAATTGAGTAACATATCACATGCAATTATGTCTAAAATAGATATCCTGAAATAAATTGACAGAAAAGTGTGCTGCTTACGCAATGGAAGAGACAATGTACAAGTTCTTGGTGAATAGACAGAATAGATAGCTCTCATATAAGCAGAAAATTTCGTAAATGAGATAAAATACCAACCAAAAGAGCAATAGTTGACAGCTGTGAAATGTCCATGACACATCCCAAGACACCTGGGTTAAAAACATTCTCAAGCCAGAACTAAAGCCAACAACAATATCAAGCTAGAACTAAAGCCATCAACACCATCGAGCTAGAACTAAAGCCTCCTCTGGACGAACTAAAGTCAAAAACATTTTCAGCGTAATTTCAAAGCTTCCTCTAAATAGATTTGATTAAAAGCCTTAAAATTTATATACAGCATGCAAACTGTTTCAAAAATCAAATCTACATACACAAAAAACAATAATTTCATAAATTAACCTGAAAGACACAACTCTTTAAATGTCAGAAATAAAATTAATAAAACACAGCGTAATCCAAACATAATTTTTTTAACTCTTTAAAGAATAAGTTATTAAGGGCAAATGCCAGCAGATTAGTGTGTTAAACAAAACATTAAAGCAATAATTAAGGGTAAATGCCAGCAGATTAGCACGCTAAACAAAATCTTAAAGCAATAACATAGCCATCCATATGAGCTCAAGCAATAGATATATGGGGCTTTCGTGCCAGATTGTCAGGATAAAATCGCCAAATCACATTTTCGTGTGTAAAAGACAAAATGCATCCGATAAACAAACAATTCAAAAAAGTTAAGCAATAACATAACCTCTAGATCTATTGAACGAGCGCAAGTGGAAACTTAACGGGGTTTTAAAGCTCAACCCAGGTTCAAACCTCAATAAGACATTTTAACGTGTTAAATTGAGTAACACACCGTATCCAATTCTGGTTCCAGTGTACCGTGATGGACAAGGTCAAGTAAAAGTCCCGGGTGACTTTGACGAAATACATACCATAGGTCCTAGCACATCGAGGCCAAGGGTTTTCAAGGAAAAAACCAGAACCGCCCAGCCTAAAGGAAACAATCCCTAACATTTTGGAACCACTACAGCTAATTCTTTAACCTAAGTGTTAGCCGAAAAAAATGGAGGTCGCGAGATCGAAAACCGGAGACTCACAACAAAGAATCGTACTTAACAGCACTATACAACCCTAGCGTCTCAGCAACAAAATAATTCAGGCAAAAAGGCAAAGAAAATATAAAAACCTTAATGATCCTGCGAGGCAGATTACTATTCGCCATGGCTGCGCAGGTATCGATCCGAGAAAATTGAAATTTTTCTTTGAAGTATCCTTTTTCTTCTCCTTACGATGAAGCGCTATATAGAGAGAGCGAGCTGAATCGAACAGAGCAATAAATGGAGAAAACCCTCCAACAACACGCGAAAATATAAAATGGCAAAGACGACGGATAATTTGTTTGTTTAAATAGGCGACGATGCAAAGGCTGAATATTAAAATGGAGTGGTGGATTCCACTTGCGTTTCTCCTAAGCTAGGAATAGGCTTTTGTGAAGAGGTGGGGTGGATTAATGGCATCATGTTTCTCGTCATTTTGTTTTTAACTCGAGCATTTGGTGCTCGCATGACCATAAATGTTGTTTATAGGGCATTATTCTCTAGGACGCGGCCCCACGGGGGGCCCATGGGTCCTACATCTACGTGGGGTAAGTGGTACTCTGAAGGATAAAAACTTAAAAGCTATTGGATACCGTCTAACTTTTGTAGAAGAAGAATTAATGGACGGAAAGGGAAAGAAGAGGTTGTGGAGGGGATGGGATTTGGTGGATTGGAAGCATCGTCGTCGTTTAGGTTTCATTAATATATATTTTTAACATTATTATATATTTGATATATTACGATTTTTTGATTGTCTTTTCTAAGTAAGAAGAAAAACATCCATATCATGATTAAATGGACATTAAATTTAAAGTTTAAATTACCCTCTATCAATCAAATGGACTTCAAATTTAAATTCAGTTATTAATTGTTAACATCTCACGAACATTACACTCTGCCACCAATGTCACATCCCATCTTCCCCAACATCGAAAATAGAAGTGATCAACACATACTAACATGTGATTAGTTAACTGGATATGGATTTTACGGTATGGACTAGCAAATAGATTTGTTAAAATTAATTGTTACTTTTATTTATGCAATTGGATATTCCTAAACATCAAATATAATTGATTTGATGTTGAATAGGATTTCTCTGCTTGTATTGAGTAACGTCAAATTGAATTGATGTGCGTGTATTGTTTATGTCAGATATTGACTTGTGTGGATTGGCTTGTATCGTTGGACTAATGATGATTAGTTAAAACAAGTGTTGTGAAGTGGTTTTAGTCCCTGTTGCTAGGAGTAATTTTAGAGTTTGAGGAAAAGTTATTTAATGTGGAGGTAATTATCTAGAACTTTATGAGTAATTATTTGACTATGACTAACAGAGGGCTAGTACGATTGATACCTTGATCGTGACATTGTGTTTAGGCACTTATGGTGTTTTACTAGGACCTAAGGTCGATTGTTCTTCGACGAGATTTATTAGTGGTAATTCTCGTGATTGGAGGAATTTTGTTGGTGATGGTGGGTGTCTTTGTCATAAGACCTTATTGTCTTTTCTTCTTCTTGATTGAGTTGAGAGTTGATAAATGAAGAAGGTGGGTGAGCAGCACAACTAGGTTTTGAAACTCTTCCAAAGAATTGGTGATGTGGATATGTTGTGTTGTTTTCTTAGATTAGTTATTAACATGTTACTGTGATCATGCATATGAACCAAATCAACATTTTTGATTGTTTAGCTCATTGTGGGAGCAGTATGCTACCCTCCTTTGTGTTTGTAGGACTTGGATGAGGTGCATTAAATATTACTATGTATTAAATCATCTTATTATGTAGTAAGGAAAATTAGTGAGACATGGTTTGCTTCTTAATCTAGAGAATTCGACATGAAGTCCAATTAATGTTTCATTTGAAATAATTTAAAAAAAGGATGTCAAAAGTTTTGTTAGGAACTCGTGTCCTACCCTTTTCTTTACATTATTAGTGTATTAGTTGTTATGGACACATATGCTTTGTAAGTCACTCCTTGAGCAAATTTGAATTATCCGACATACATGGGAAGTAGTTGATGTTAGAATAAATTTAGTATTCAAGTAAGTGTTGAGGCCCAATGAAGGCATCCATGAATATTATTGTATTGAGCTTACTCAAAGAAGGTTTCCCCCTCGAAGTAGCCTGTGATATAAAAGTTATTTTGGGTTATTTTTCAAAGTTCATTTCATTGTTCATTTATTTTCTATAGTTCATACATCTGTGCAGAAGGATCCTCACATCTAGTATCAAAGCACTTTCTTAGGTTATGGGTAGATTTTGGAGATTTTTTTTTAGCAGTAGCTTTCCAGGAGTTTCATCGTTTAGAAAAATATTTTTTCTTGCCTCTGTTTTCTACCTATTCATTACAGGTTTAGATAAGCGTAAATACCCATCCATGTAACTATAGGAAGTATTTTGGTATAAGCCCTAAAACTCATTGTGAAGAGTACCACAAGAACCCTGAAGTAGCTGGCCCATTGAGAGGACTTGCCAGTAAAAATAACAATAGCCCCATCTTTATTGACTATTTTTCATCTGTGAGGTAAATCAAGAGCTATCGTTTAAGAGTTAATATGTGGCCAGAACTTTTATTGAGAGCAATACTCGTTCAAACAACATTGGTGACTACAGAGACTCCTTAAAACCCTTAGGCAGTCAAACTGACTTGGGGCCCATACCCAACATAATAGTTTTAGAAGACCAACAATAAAGCGATCACAGTTGAGAACAGTTAGTCACCACGTATTTGTGACAAGCTTTTGGCAAGAGCAACCAAACGGTAATCAATTTAAAGAGTAAAAAAACCATTTTTCACCATATCTCTCCCTTTATAATTCTGTTGACTCTCAAAATTTTCCGGAACACCTAAAATTTCATTATGCATTTTTTTCCTTGAGGGTCCATATCCAAATTCCACTTCTATTAACCAAAAATCTCAATTTTTTAGTTTTTGGGGTTTTGCCATAACTTCTTTAGTTTTTCCCTCTACCTTCAAAACTTTCCCACAATGTTCATTTCCATTTTCTACTCCTCTGTCCCTCTTGGACAAATTTTCCACTTTTTCCATTGCGATTTTGAAATTGACCTTACCTTCGTCAATCTTAAAAAAATGCTCCAAACACCACCATATGTCTGAGATATTACAAATTTTTTATTGTCTTGTCCAAGCGAGAAGAAAAACTTCCATATCATGATCAAATAGACATTAAATTAAAGTTAAAACTGCCTCATGACAGTTAAATGGACTTCAAATTTAACTTCAACCTTTAATCGTTAACATTTCACAAACATTACACTCTACCACCAGTGTCACATCCCATCTTCCCCAACATTGGAAATGGAAGTGATTAGTACATACTAACATGTGATTAGTTAAGTGAATGTGGAATTCAAGGTATGGACTAACAAATGGATTTGTTAAAATTAATTGTTACTTTTATTCATGCAATTAGCTATTGATAAACATCAAATACAATTGATTTGTTTATTTTGATTTAATGTCAAATAGGATTTACCTGCTTATGTTGAGTAATGTCAAATCGAATTGGTGTGCTTGTATTGTTTATGTCAAATATGGACTTGAGTGGATTGGCTTGTATCATTGGACTAATGATGATTAGTTAAAACAAGTGTCGTGAAGTGGCTTTAGTGCCTATTTTTAGGAGTAATTTTAGAGTTTAGGAAAAGTTATTTAATGTGGAAGTAATTATCTGGAACTTTATGAGTAATTGTTTGAGTATGACATAGCAAAGAGATAGTAAGATTTACACCTTGATCACGACGGTGTGTTTAGGCAATCATGGTGTTTCACTAGGACCTGGGGTCAATTATGCTTAGATGAGCTTTATTAATGATAATTGGCGTGACTGGAGGAATTTTGGTGGTGGTGGGTGTCTTTGTCATAAGATCTTGTTGTCTCTTCTTCTTCTTTATTGAGTTGAGAGTTGATAAATGAAGAAGGTGGGTGAGCAACAGAGCTAAGTTTTGAAACTCTTCCAAACAATTAGTGATGTGGATATGTTGTGTTTTTTTCTTAGATTAGTTATTAGCATGTTACTTTGATCGTGCATATGAACCAAATCAACATTCCTAATTTTTTAGCTCATTGTGGGAGCAGTACACTACCAGTCCTTATGTTTTCTAGGACTTGGATGAGGTACATGAAATATTACTAAGTATTCAATCATCTTACTCTTTAGTAAGGAAAATTAGTGAGACACGGTTTCCTTCCCAATTCAAAGAATTCAACATGAAGTTCAATTAATGCTTCGTTTGAAAAACAATTTAAAAAAAAGGATGTCAAAAGTTTAATAAGCAGAACAATGTTAAGTCATGTTGGGGACATCTCCTTAGTTTTCTGAATTTGTTGTTGATAACAAGTGCATGTGTGTGCGCACACACACACACACAGAGGGAGGAGTTATTATCTTGTACTAAGTCTATCACTTTGCACATCACTGATGGTCAAACAAATATTAAGTAGATTAATTAAGGAGTGGTAGTTGTCATTATGGTAATTTGAATAAGAAAATAATGACCTTATGGTGTACAAAATGGATACCTTATTATCATTAACAATAAATAATATAATGATTATCATCATAATTAAGTGTTCTAGATTTTAAGGTATGTATCGATTTTTTGTGTTTGTTAACAAGAACAACCTTTTTGAAAAATAAATAGGGTTGACATTGTGATTATGAATATTAAGGGCTATAATCTTTATTTATAACATTGGGGCTATGCCAATGTTGGTATTGTTATTTGTGTCTTGGAATCAAATCTATAAATATCACATTGAGTCAGCTTGAGACATGTGTAAAGGATAATTATCTTGCTATGGTGAGTCCATAAAGTTATTTGCATCAAGCCCTTTTTCAATTAGGCTAAGTTCATAGTCCTTTCAAAATAGCTAAGTACAGTTGATCAAATGAAGTAATAATTATAAAAGACTTAATCTTAGGGCAATGTACTCTTGTGGCTTGTTTAGGCTCTTAATGAGCTTTAGGCATCAGAGAAAATTCTTCTTGGGATATTCAATTTCACGTTGAAAGAAAAATGGCGAAAAGTTCAATGTTGGATAACATTTGAGGAGAATAAATAAATAAATCGGGATTTTTCAATCAATGCTTTTGGGAATTTAAAAAAGAATATTTTGTACATTGAAAAGGATGAGATTGTCTAAGATCTTGAGTAAAATCATTTGAGTGAAGCCAAATGAATTCTCTTTGGAGGAGTTAAACACCATAGTAACATGACAGGCCTAACAAGATGCCATAAGGAGAAGAGTGACAAATAAAGGAGACCATCATGTTTTTTGGGGGAGATATTTATTTAAGTTTTTGGAAACAACAATTGATGATGTGGCACCTTAAAGTTGGTGTAATAATTTATTTTACCCATATTTTGAATTTCATTTAAAAGAATCATTTTGGAATGCCCTAAGTCAAAAAATGAGGAACACCTTTCATGGTGCAGGCCACAAAGGGTGTGATATTTGTTTTAGCCACTTATTTGGGCAAATTGTAATAATTTATAGCCTTCTCAGCAATGTGATTCCACTTAAAGTTTAGAATAAACTGAGATGACCCATAATAAGTTTTTATACATGAGGTAGCTTTTACCAAGCCATCAATTTTATACATAGCAACCAATTGATCTATAGACCTTTCTATTTTACCCAAAGTTTGAAAGTAATGCTAGAATGTCAAGGTGATAGTTGCATCATTTAAGAAATGGCACGAACAAGTTGTTGATGATAGGTCTTTACAATATGAATTTTAAGATAAGGAATCCATCATTGAAGGAAGCAAGAAACTTGAGCATACAAACGCATTCATGTAAAATTATTACTTTTGATCCAAAAAAAATTATTGTAAGATATATGGAATATAAATTCATAGACATTGTACTCTTGCAGATTCTTTGATAGAGCTATAGTATGCCAGGTGATAGTGTCAAGCAAAATGGCAAAGCATAAGAAGATACCATTCAGCCATAAAATTAAGAGCAAAGTCACACTCAAAGCTCATAAAAGCCAAACAATTTTTAAGTCAATTGAGTTCTTTGGGTTTCCAATATCATGCCACATGGCATGCTCGCATTAACCTATAGCATTTGGAAGGTGGAACAACTTTAAGTTTTATGAGGCATTTGAGTCCTTGAGATCATGCCACATGTCACAATCACATTGACACGGAGCCCTCAAAATCTATAATATATTTAAGTCTTGGGAACCCCTAGGCTCTGACATGATGCCACATGGTAGCATTTGGTGGACTCAGAGCCTACAACAATGAAAAGCATAGGTAATATTTAGACAGACCTCTGAGAGCCGAGATCACGCCATGTGGTAATATCTTATGCATTTGAAAGCCTAAAAATTTGATATATATAAGTTATTGTTATGAATAAAATAAAAATTAATGTGAAATAATTTCACAGAATCACAATAAAAAGAGCTATGAACAGATATGCATAATGAATAAAAATTAAAATGCATAACAAGAAGACAAGATTTAACATGGTTTACCCAATGTGAGCTACATCCACCAAAAAACACTTGCTTAGATCTTAATACAAGATAACAAGAATACAATAGACTCTCATATCAATCTTTTCAAAATTACAATGCACAAATATTATTTGGAGCTATGCTCAACAAACTCTCCCAAGTTCGCACTTGAATTCTCATGCTCTGTTTACCTTCTTAAACTCATTTCTTCTTGTATCTTTACCTACTATATGTCTATCTATATATAATTACATCAATAAGTAACTGACATAGCGGTTTTATAAAGTAATAGGTACCAAAACCATGGGCCAAGTCAACCCATAACAATTCCCCATTAATCATGGGTGATGACACCACACATATACAAGTATATATAAACCACATATCTATACTCCCAAAAAAAGGGGGATCTTGAATTTTTTTCATAAGTTATTGTTAGGAATAAAATAAAAATGAATGTGAAACAATTTCATAGAATCATAATAACAAGAGCTATGAACAGAGATACATAAAGAACAAAAATTAAAATGCACAACAAGAAGACACGATTTAACGTGGTTCACCTAATGTGAGTTACATCCACAAAAAAACTCTTGCTCGGATCTTATTATAAGACAACAAAAGTACAATCAACTCTCATATCAAGCTTCTCATAATTACATTACACAAATATTATTCAAAACTACACTCAACAAACTTTCCTGAATTCACACGCTCTGTTCACCTTCTCAAACTCAGTTCTTCATGTATTTTGACCTATTATGTGTGCATCTATATATAATTACATCAATAGGCAACCAACATAGCAGTTTTACAAAATAATAGGTACCAAAATCATGGGTCAAGTTAACCCATAACAATTTCCTATTAATCATGGGTAATGACGTCACACATATAAAAGTATAGATAAACCACGTATTTATACTCTTGGAAAAAGGGGATCCTGATTTTTTTTCATAAGTTATTATTAGGAATAAAATAGAAATCAATACAGAATAATTTTACAAAATCACAACAACAAGAGCTATGAATAGAGATACATAAAGAACATAAATTAAAATGCATAATAAGAAAATATGATTTAACGTGGTTCACTCAATGTGAGCTACATACACCAAAAAATACTTACTCAGATCTTATTACAAGCTAATAAGAGTATAATCCACTATCAAATCAGTCTTCTCATAATTACAATACACAAATATTATTTGAAGTTGTGCTCAACAAACTCTCTCGAATTTGTATTTGAATTCACACACTTTATTCACCTTCTCAAACTTGGTTCTTCTTATATCTTTACTTACTGTATATCCATTTATATATAATTACATCAATAGATAACCAACATAGCAGTTTTACAAAACAATGGGTACCAAAACCATGGGTCAAGTCAACCCATAATGGTTCCCCATTAATCATAGGTGATGACACCACACATATACAAGTATAGATAAACCACATATCTATACTCTCAAAAAAATAAGGATCCTAAAAAAATATAAAGATACATAAAAACATAGATTAAAATGCACAACAACAAGACAAGATTTAACGTGGTTCACCCAATGTAGACTAGATCCACCAAGAAACACTTACTCAAATCTTATTACAAGCCAACAAGAGTACAATCCACTCTCATATCAGTCTTCTCGTAATTACAATGCACAAATATTATTTGAAACTACGCTCAACAAACTCTCTTGAATTTGTATTTGAATTTACACGTTCTGTTCACCTTCTCAAACTCAGTTCTTCTTGTATTTTTACCTACTGTATGTCCATCTATATATAATTACATCAATAAATAATCGACATAATGATTTTACAAAACAATGGGTATAAAACCATGGGCCAAGCCAACCCATAATGGTTCTATACTTCACACATATACAAGTATAGATAAACCATGTATCTGTACTCCTAGAAAAAAATGGATCCTGAATTTTTTTTATAAGTTATTGTTAAGAATAAAATAGAAATTAATGGGGAACAATTTCATAGAATCACAATAACAAGAGTTATGAAAAGAGATACGTAAAGAATAAAAATTAAAATGCATAACAAGAAGACATAATTTAACATGGTTCACCCAATGAAGGATATATTCATCAAAAAATACTTGCTTAAATTTTATTACAAGTCAACAAAAGTACAATTCAATCTCAAATCAGTCTTCTCATAATTACAATGCATAAATATTGTTTGGAGTTACGCTCAATAAACTCTCTTGAATTTGCACTTGAATTCACACACTCTATTCACATTCTCAAACTTAGTTCTTATATATTTACTTACTCTATGTCCATCTATATATAATTACATCAATAGATAACTTACATCGTAGATTTATAAAATAATGAGTACCAAAACCATGGGTCAAGTCAACCCATAACAGTTCTCCATTAATCAAGGGTGATGACACTACACATACAAGTATAAATAAACCACGTATATATACTCTCAAAAAAATGGGGATCCTAACTTTTTTTCACAAGTTATTGGTAAGAATAAAATATAAATTAATACGAAATAATTTTACAAAATCGCAATAACAAGAGCTATAAATAAAGATACATAAAGAACATAAATTAAAATATACAACAAGAAGACATGATTTAACGTGATTCACCTAATGTGGATTATATCCACCAAGAAACACTTGATCAGGTCTTATTACAAGCCAACAAGAGTACAATCCACTCTCAAATCAATCTTCTCACAATTACAATGCACAAATATTTTTTGGAGCTATGATCAACAAACTCACCCGCATTCACACACTCTGTTCACCTTTTCAAACTCAATTCTCCCTGTATCTTTACCTACTACATGTCCATCCATATATAATTAAATCAATAGGTAACTGACGTAATAAGTTTGTAAAATAATGGGTACCAAAACCATGGCCCAAGATAACCCATAGTGGTTCCCCATTAATCATGGGTGATAACACCACACATATATAAGTATAGATAAACCACGTATCTATACTCTCAGAAAAGAGAAATCTTGAAATTTTTTCATAAGTTATTGTTAAGAATAAAATAGAAATTAATGCAAAAAAAATTCATATAATCACAATAACAAGATCTATGAACAGAGATACATAAAAAATTAAAATTAAAACACACAAGAAGAAGACAAGATTTAACGTGATTCATCCAATGTGGGTTACATCCACTAAGAAATATTTTTTCAAGTCTTATTATAAGACAACAAGAGTAAAATCCATTCTCAGATAAGTCTTCTCACAATTACAATGCACAAATATTATTTGGAGCTACACTCAACAAACTCTTCCAAATTTGCACTTGAATTCACACACTCAATTGACCTTCTCAAACTTAGTTCTTTTTATATCTTTACGTATTGTATGCCCATCTATATATAATTACATCAATAGGTAACCAACATAGTAATTTTACAAAATAATGGGTACTAAAATTATGGGCCAAATCAACGCATAATGGTTCCCCATTAATCATGGAGACAACACCACAAATATAGAAGTATAGATAAAGCACGTATTTATACTCTTGAAAAAATTGGTATTCTATTTTTTTTCATAGGTTATTGTTATGAATAAAATAAAAATTAATACAAAATAGTTTCACATAATTGCAATAACAAGAGCTATGAATAGAGATACATAAAAAATATAAATTAAAATACACAACAAAATGATAAGATTTTACGTGGTTCACCTAATGTGGACTACATCCATCAAGAAATACTTGTTCATATCTTATAACAAGTCAATAAGAGTGCCATCCACTCTTAGAATAGTCTTCTCATAATTACAATGCACAAATATTGTTTAGAGCTGCGCTCAACAAATTATCTCAAATTTGCACTTGAATTCACACGCTCTGTTCACCTTTTTAAACTCAGTTCTTCATATTTATTTATCTATTGTATGTCCATCTATATATAATTACATCAATAGATCACCAACATAGTGGATTTAAAAAATAATGTGTACCAAAACTGTGGGTCAAGTCAATCCATAATGATTTCCCATTAATCATGGGTGATGACACCACACATATACAAGTATATATAAACCATGTATCTATACTCCTAAAAAAAGAGATCTTTTTTTTTAATAAGTTATTGTAGGAATAAAATAGAATAATTCTATAGAATCACAATAACAAGAGCTATAAACAGAGATACACAAAGAACATAAATTAAAATACACAACAAAAAGACATGATATAATGTGGTTCACCTAATGTGGGCTACATCCACCAAGAAACACTTGCTCACATCTTATTACCAACCATAAAGAGTACAATCCACTCTTAGATCAGTCTTCTTATAATTATATAACACAAATATTATTTGAAGCTGCACTCAATAAACTCTCTTAGATTCATACTTGAATTCACATGCTCTATTCATCTTCTCAAACTCAATTCTTTCTGTATATTTACCTACTATATGTCAATCTATATATAATTACATCAATAGGTATCCAACATAGAAATTTTACAAAATAATGGGTACTAAAACTATAGGCCAAATCAATCCATAACGGTTCTTCATTAATCATGGGTGATGATACCACATATATATAATTATAGATAAACCACGTATCTATACTCTCGAGAAAAGGAGGATCCTAAAAAAATTTCATAAGTTAGTGTTAGGAATAAAATAGAAATTAATACAAAACAATTTCACATAATCGTAATAACAACTATGAACAAAGATATAAAAAACATAAATTAAAATACACAATAAAAAGATAAGATTTAACGTGATTCACTTAATGTGGGTTACATCCACTCATAACACTTGCTCAGATCTTATTATAAATCAATAAATGTACAATCCACTTTTTGATCAATCTTCTCACAATTACAATGCACAAATATTGTTTGAAGTTGTGCTCAACAAACTCTCTGAAATTCACACTCTTTGTTCACATTCTCATACTCATTTCTTCTCGTATATTTACTTAATATATATTCATTTATATATAATTACATCAATAGGTAACTGACATAGAGGTTTTACAAAATAATGTGTACCAAAATCATGGATCAAGTCAATCCATAACGGTTCTTCATTAATTATGGGTGATGACACCACACATACATGTATAGATAAACCATGTATCTATACTCCCAGAAAAAGAGGGATCCTATTTTTTTAATAAAATATTGTTAAGAATAAAATAGAAATTAACACAGAATAATTTTACAGAATCGTAATAACAAGAGCTATGAATAGAGATACATAAAGAATAACAATTAAAATTCACAACAAGAAGACAAGATTTAATGTGGTTCACCCAATGTTGACTAAATCTCTCAAGAAACACTTGCTCAGATCTTATAACAAGCCAAAAAAAGTACAATTCATTCTCGGATCAGTCTTCTCATAATTATAATGCAAAAATATTATTTGGAGTTGCACTCAACAAACTCTCTTGAATTCACATGCTCTATTCACCTTTTCAAACTTAGTTATTTCTTTATCTTTACCTACTATATGTTCATCTATATATAATTACATCAATAGGTAACTGACATAACAATTTTACAAAATAATGGGTACCAAAATCATGGGTCAGATCAACCCATAACTGTTCCCCATTGATCATGGGCGATGACACCACACATATATAAGTATAGATAAACCATGTATCTCTACTCTTGAAAAAAAAGGGGGTCCTCAATTTTTTTCATAAATTATTGTTAGGAATAAAATAAAAATTAATGTAGAACAATTGCACAGAATCATAATAACAAGAGCTATGAATAGAGATAGATAAAGAACATAATTTAAAATGCATAACAAGAAGACATGATTTAACGTGGTTCATCTAATGTGTGTTACATCCACTAAAAAACACTTGCTTATATCTTATTACAAGCCAACAAGAGTACAATCCATTCTTAGATATGTCTTCTCACAATTATAATGCATAAATATTGTTTAGAGCTGCATTCAATAAACTTTTTCAAATTCATATTTGAATTCACACATTTTGTTCACCTTCTCAAATTCAGTTCTTCCTATATCTTTACCTATTGTATGTTTATCTATATATAATTACATTAATAGATAATCGACATAACAGTTTTATAAAATAATGGGTACCAAAACCATGGGTCAAGTCAATCCATAACGGTTCCCTATTAATCATTGGTGATGACACAACACATAAACAAGTATAGATAAACCATGTATCTATATTTCAAAAAAAAGGAGAATCCTATAAAAAAATTATAAGTTATTGTTGTGAATAAAATATAAATTAATGTGCAACAATTTCACAGAATCATAATAACAAGAGCTATGAATAGAGATACATAAAGAACATACATTAAAATACACAACAAAAAAATAAGATTTAACTTGGTTCATCTAATGTGGACTACATCCATCAAGAAATACTTGCTCATATTTTATTACAAGCTAATAAGAGTGCAATCTAATCTTTGAACAATCTTCTCACATTATAGTGCACAAATACTGTTTGGAGCTGCGCTCAACAAACTATCCTGAATTCACATGCTCTGTTCACCTTCTTAAACTCAGTTTTTCTTATATCTTTACCTATTGTATGTCCATCTATATATAATTACGTCAATAGATAACCGACATAGTGGTTTTACAAAATAATGTGTACCAAAACCATTGACCAAGTCAACCCATAATGATTTCCCATTAATCATGGGTGATGGCACTACACATATACAAGTATAGATTAACCATGTATCTATATTCTTGAAAAAAGAGGGATCCTAATTTTTTTATAAGTTATTGTTAGGAACAAAATAGAAATTAATGTAAAAAAATTTCATAGAAACACAATAACAAAAGTTATGAACAAAGATACATAAAGAACAAAAATTAAAATGCTCAACAAGAAGATAAAATTTAATGTGATTCACCCAATGTGTGCTACATCCATCAAGAAACACTTGCTCAGATGTTGGTACAAGCCAATAAAAATATGATCTACTCTCAGATCAGTCTTCTCACAATTACAATGCATAAATATGATTTGAAGCTGTGCTCAACAAAGTCTCTTGAATTCGCACTTGAATTCACACGCTCTATTCACCTTCTTAAACTAAGTTCTTTCTATATTTGTACCTATTGTATGTCTATCTATATATAATTACATCAATAAATAATCGACATAACGGTTTTATAAAATAATGGGTACCAAAATCATGGGCCAAGTCAACCCATAATGATTTTCTATTAATCATGGGTGATGACACTACACGTATACAAGTATAGATAAACCACGTACCTATACTACCTAAAAAAAAAAGATCTTAATTTTTTTTCATAAGTTATTATTATGAATAAAATAGAAATTAAGGTGAAACAATTTTATGAAATTGTAATAACAAGAGCTATGAACATAGATACATAAATAACAGAAATTAAAATACACAATAAGAAGATAAGATTTAACTTGATTCACTTAATGTGGGCTACATTCACTAGGAAACACTTGCTTAGATCTTATTACAAGCCAACAAGAGTATAATCCACTTTCAGATCAATCTTCTCATAATTACAATACACAAATATTGTTTGGAGCTACGTTCAATAAACTCTCTTGACTTCGTATTTATATTTACACACTTTGTTCACTTTCTCAAACTTAGTTCTTCCTATATCTTTACCTATTATATGTCTATTTATGTATAATTACATCAATATGTAATCAACATAATGGTTTTACAAAATAATGGATACCAAAATCATGGACCAAGTCAACCCAGAATGATTCTCCATTAATCATGGTTTATGACACCACACATATACAAGTATAGATAAACTATGTATCTATACTCTAAGAAAAAGGAGGATTCTGAATTTTTTTAAAGTTATTATTGAGAATAAAATAAAAATTATTTCAAAATAATTTCATAGAATCGTAATAATAAGAGTTATGAACAAAGATACATAAAGAATATAAATTAAAATGCACAACAAGAAGATAAGATTTAACGTGGTTCACTCAATGAATGCAACATCTGTCAGGAACCTAGAACAATAAACATGCTCCGATGCCTACTTAGTCAGGATCTTGCTCCACCAATTAGAGCACATATGATTACTTCTTGTATTAGCAACTAAACACGAAATTTAACCAGAATCAATAATTAACTAGAAATATGAAACAACACAGGGATTGAGAGACAATACACAATTGTATTAATAATCACTCAGAAGAATATACAATAAAGAAGATGCCACTTCTTCTTCCACCTCAAAGGTTCGCCACGCCTCAAGACCTTCTTCTCTCTCTCTCTCGGTCCCAACAATCAACTCCAATACAGAATTGATGTTCACCTCTCCACCAGTCAGTGACACGCTGCCAGTGCACCAAGTACACAACCATACTCCAAGTAGATCTCCTGCTCTCTGCTGCTACCTGCAAATCACTAGACCTTACTCACCATTGTAGATCTCCTATAGAAGGTCATGCACACATGCTGACCAAGATCATACACATACGAAGAACCCTACTGATTCTCCAAACCAATACCCACCTTGGTACTGTGGAACTAGGAGGAACTACTCTAGCTCTCTCTACAAGCCCAATGGCTTTCTAGCACACCTTTACAATACATCCCATGAGTCCATATATAGATCTCATGCTTACAATAATTAGACTAACATAATTACAATAATTAGACACGCAACTCAAGACTAAGACAAGCCTTTGACATGTAAACAAACAGTCCAAAAATAGACTCTCCGGGATCAACATGTAAACTGCCTATTCTCGCATAGGCTACCAACGTCGGCTCCTCCATGACCGATGTCGGCCGACTGGTGACCGACGCCGGTTGCTTCCTCACTGCCATCTGACAGATGTTGATTGATCAGACCGACACCAGTTTCCCTGCAATGCATTCAACAACTCTCTGCAACTCTACATCCTCCGTAACTTCTCCTATTTGCATCTTGGTGAAGCTTTTAGCTCCACAACCTAACAATCTCCCACTTGGAGATAAATAGCTGCACCTGTACCTGTCCTTATACACTGTCTAAATTATTCTCTGGCTTGTATCCCTCTTCAAGATCAATCCTGAAGACCAACCACCACACAACCTGTGATGCTATCCCTGTCATTCAAGTACCCTGCCATATCCGAACCTACATATCCATGTAGTGAAGACCTTGACCCTGCATAACAAGAATCCCTGTTGCTGATCCCTCTCAGATACCTGAGAATCTACTGAACTGCCCTCCAGTACTCCTTCCTCGAATTGGCTCCATACTTACTGACAACCTCCACTGCTTGGAAAAACTTAGGTCTACACTAGACCTCATGTGATTTCGAACCCTGTTTCAAGCTAAGCTTGAACTGTCCAGCCCTTGGTGTGCTTTCTAATTCTGCATCCTGCATAATGAACCCTGCCAACACCGTCTTCACATCAGCTCCCACTGGAGATAAAATCTCCATGTCTCTTATGCCAAAGAATTTCGCTGCTCCAAATTCTTCATGACACACCTCTGAACTAACCTTACCTTTAGCTCAGCAAAACCCTGTATCTCTGAACCTATAACTAGTATACCATTCACATACAGTAACATAATAATGTTGCAATCATTATCCACCTGGTAAGACAAACACAATAGTTACACTGACATTGACTGAAGCCATGCTTAGTCATCCACCTGTCAAACCTATACCACTGTCCTGCAACTTCCTCAAGACCATATACCTTGGCCTTCCGTCTCACGTATCCATCCACTCTCTCTTTTAACTTGGGAATCCATTTCATCTCTCAGTGCTTACTTCCAGCTGACAACTCTACCAACAAACCCTTGTTTGGTTTTTCTCCAAGGACTCACACTCCTCATTTATGCCAAGCTCCCACTGTATCTGGATTCTACCTGCATTGCCTCTTCGCATCTTCCTGGTTCTTGACCATCAATAAGCAATATAAAGAAGGTGAACAATGAATATGAGGTTCACTTACCCTTTTTGACCTCGACATGAGCATTTGAGACTTGTTGACAGCTTGTTATTCACCCACCATCCGTACCAGTGATCGATCTTGGCCATCTCCCAGTCTGCTCCCGACTGATGTCGGTTCCCTGCACTGACCCTGACTGTCGATGTCGTCTGCCTGGTCGACGCCGGTATCTCTTCTGTCGACGTTGGTTCCTTCATGACCGACGTCGGTCTTCCTGCTGTCGACGTTGGTTACTGTCTGACCGACGTCGGTACCTGTGTTCGTCTGTGAGTGATCACTTTTTATCCGCGAACTCTCTATGGATCAAAACCCTGTTCAAATCAACATAGCTCTGCTTAAAATAATTCAGTCTCCTCACTTGATCTCTGTCCATCATCTCCTCCATGAACACCAAGGCTTTCCAATTCTTTAGCTTATCAAAGACATCTGACTTTCACTTCAAAACCTGCATTCTCCTTCTACATATGTGACTAAGCCTACAAGCCACATCTCTGCAACAGAAGGTGAATCATCAATATAAGTAGATAGATAAAGGATACCTACTTTCTTACCACCATCTAATTCAAGTGTATCTGTTGTGAGAGTTACAATGCATCTCTCATCACCCAAATTTTTTGAAGAAATTAGACTCATCTCTAAGACTGGTACTTGCATGACTTTCTTCAACCACTGTATGTCATCCGTCTGTAATTTCAGCTTCACTTCCCTTTCGTCAATCATCTGACAAGGCTCTCCAACCCCTAAATAAATCTCTCCAAAGTCTCCAAAGACATACCCATGAAAAGATGCTCTATTTCGGGCTGCATGGAAAGAGGCAAAAGAATTTGTAAACAAAGATTCCACTTTATCCAGAACATCCTGTGCAACATCACCTGCAACATATGCTTCTACACGCTGATCTTCTACCGACCAACAATCTACCTTTACCTGCTCTTTCTTTCCATCAATTACACCATTCGTACTATTCAGTTTCTCCATTCGTAGCTTACTTTCTTCTGCCATTGCTATACTCCCACTCAATCTGAAACCCCTGTGAGTGCCCTGTAATAAAAAAACACTACCAGATCTGAACCCACCTATTAGTCAACCCAACCTGAAGCTCTGATACCACTTGTCAGGAACCTAGAACAATAAACATGCTCTGATGCCTACTTAGTTAGGATCTTGCTCCACCAATTAGAGCACATATGATTACTTCTTGTATTAGCAACTAAACACAGAATTTAACCAGAATCAATAAGTAACTAGAAATATGAAACAACACAGGGATTGAGAGACAATACACAATTGTATTAATAATCACTCAGAAAAATATACAATAAAGAAGATGCCACTTCTTCTTCCACCTCAAAGGTTCGCCACGCCTCAAGACCTTCTTCTCTCTCTCTCTCTCGGTCCCAACAATCAACTCCAATACAGAATTGATGTTCACCTCTCCACCAGTCAGTGACACGCTGCCAGTGCACCAAGTACACAACCGTACTCCAAGTAGATCTCCTGCTCTCTGCTGCTACCTGCAAATCACTAGACCTTACTCACCATTGTAGATCTCCTATAGAGGGTCATGCACACATGCTGACCAAGATCATACACATACGAAGAACCCTACTAATTCTCCAAACCAATACCCACTTTGGTACTGTGAAACTAGGAGGAACTACTCTAGCTCTCTCTACAAGCCCAATGGCTTTCTAGCACACCTTTACAATACAGCCCATGAGTTCATATATAGATCTCATGCTTACAATAATTAGACTAACCTAATTACAATAATTAGACATGCAACTCAAGACTAAGACTAGCCTTTGACATGCAAACAAACAGTCTAAAAATAGACTCTCCGAGATCAACATGCAAACTGCGTGTTCTCGCACAAGCTGCCGACGTCGGCTCCTCCATGACCGATGTCGGCCGACTGGTGATCGACGCTGGTTGCTTCCTCACTGCCATTTGACCGACGTTGGTTGATCAGACTGACGTCGGTTTCCTTGCAACGCATTCAACAACTCTCTGCAACTCTGCATCCTCCGTAACTTCACATGTTTGCATCTTGGTGAAGTTTTTAGCTCCACAACCTAGCAACATCTATTAAGAAACACTTGCTCATATCTTATTATAAGTCAAAAAGTGTACAATTCACTCTCAAATCAGTCTTCTCATAATTATAGTGCACAAATATTGTTTAGAGCTATACTCAACAAAATCTCTCAAATTTGCACTTGAATTCACATACTTTGTTCACCTTTTCAAACTCAATTCTTCTTATATCTTACTTACTGTATGTCCATCTATATATAATTACATCAATAGATAACCCACATAGTGATTTTATAAAATAATGGATACCAAAACCATGGGTCAAGTCAACCCATAACGGTTCCCTATTAATCATGGGTGATGACACCACACATATACAAGTATACATAAATTATGTCTACACTTCCGAAAAAAAAGGGATCGTAAATTTTTTTTTACAAGTTATTGTTAGGAATAAAATAGAAATTAATGCATAATAATTTTATAAAATCGCAATAATAAGAGCTATGAAACAAGATATATAAAAAATAAAAATTAAAATACACAATAAAAAAATATGATTTAACGTGGTTCACTCAATGTGCACTACATCCACCAAGAAACACTTGCTCAGATCTTATTACAAGTCAACAAGAGTACAATCTACTCTCATATCAATTTTCTCATAAGTACAATACACAAATATTATTTAGAGCTGCGTTCAACAATTTTTTTTTGAATTTGCACTTAAATTCACATGCTTTGTTCACCTTCTCAAACTCGGTTCTTCCTGTATCTTTATCTATTGTATGTCTATTTATATATAATTACATCAGTAGATAACCGACATAGTGATTTTACATAATAATAGGTACAAAAATCATGAACCAAGTTAACTGACAATGGTTCCTCATTAATCATGTGTGATGACACCACACATACAAGTATAAATAAAATACATATCTATACTCCTCCAAAAATAGGGATCTTAAATTTTTTTCATAAGTTATTGTTAAGAATAAAATAGAAATTAATGCGAAATAAATTCATAAAATCATAATAACAAGAGTTATGAATAGATATACATAAAGAACATAAATTAAAATATACAAAAAAAATACATGATTGAACATGGTTCACCTAATGTGAACTAAATCCAAAAAAATACTTACTCAAATCTTATTATAAGCAAATAAGAGTACAATCCACTCTCAAATCAATCTTCTCACTATTATAATGCACAAATATTGTTTAAAGTTGCTCTCAATAAACTCTCCTAAATTTACACTTGAATTCACATGCTCTCTTCACCTTCTCAAACTCAGTTCTTCCTTTATCTTTACCTACTATATGTCCATCTATGTATAATTATATCAATAGATAATCGACATAACAATTTTACAAAATAATGGGTACCAAAACCATGGGCTCAGTCAACCCAGAAATGTTCTTCATTAATCATGGGTGATGTCACCACATATATATATATATATATATATATATATATATATATTATATATATATATATATATATATATATCTTTGTTTATAGCTCTTGTTATTGCGATTATGTGAAATTATTCTACATCAATTTCTATTTTATTCCTAACAATAACTTATGAAAAATATTCAGGATCCCCTTTTTTTTAAAAGTACATATACATAGTTTATATATATATAAACTATGTATATGTACTTTTAAAAAAAAGGGGATCCTGAATATTTTTCATAAGTTATTGTTAGGAATAAAATAGAAATTGATGTAGAATAATTTCACATAATCGCAATAACAAGAGCTATAAACAAAGATATATAAAGAATAAAAATTAAAATGCACAACAAGAAGACATGATTTAATGTGGTTCATCCAATGTAGGTTACATCCACCAAGAAACACTTGCTTAGATCTTATTACAAGTCAACAAGAGTATAATCCACTTTGAGGTTAGTGTTCTCATAATTACAATGCACAAATATTATTTAAAACTGCGTTCAACAAACTCTCTTGAATTCGTACTTACATTAATATAATTTTTTCACCTTCTCAAACTAAGTTCTTGTATCTTTATGTATTATATATCTATCTATATTTAATTACATCAATAGGTAACAGACATAATGATTTTACAAAATAATGGATACCAAAACCATGAATCAAGTCAACTAATAATGATTTCTCATTAATCATGGGTGATGACACCACACGCATACAAATACAGATAAATCACGTATCTATACCCCTGAAAAAAAGAGGGATCTTAATTCTAGTTATTGTTAGGAATAAAATATAAATTAATGCAGAACAATTTCACATAATCGCAATAACAAGAGTTATGAACAAAGATACATAAAGAAAATAAAGTTAAAATGCAAAATAAGAAGACATGATTCACACAATGTGGACCACATCCAACAAGAAACACTTACTCAGATCTTATTACAAGCCAACAAGAATATAATCTACTCTCAGATTAGTGTTTTCATAATTACAATGCACAAATATTATTTAAAACTGTGCTCAATAAACTCTCTCAAATTTGCACTTGAATTCACTTGCTTTGTTCACCTTCTCAATCTCAATTCTTCTTATATCTTTACCTATTGTATGTCCATCTATATATAATTACATCAATAAATAACTGACATAAAGATTTTACAAAATAATAGATACCAAAACCATGGGCCAAGTCAATCCATAGCGGTTTCCCATTAATCAAAGATGTTGGCACCACATATATATAAGTATAGATAAACCACGTATCTATACTCTCAGGAATAATGATATCCTGAATTTTTTTTAATAAGTTATTGTTCATAATATAATATAAATTAATACAGAATAATTTAATAGAATTGCAATAACAAAAGCTATAAATAGAGATATATAAAGAACAAAAATTAAAATGCACAATAAAATGACAGGATTTAATGTGGTTCACCCAATATGAAATACAATCATCAAGAAATACTTATTCATATCTTATTACAAGCCAACAAAAGTACAATCCACTCTCAAATCAGTCTTTTCATAATTACAATGCATAAATATTATTTGGAGCTACGCTCAACAAACTCTTTCGAATTTGCACTTGAATTCACATGCTCTATTCACTTTCTCAAACTCAGTTCTTCTTGTATCTTTATCTACCATATATCCATCTATATATAATTACATCAATAGATAGCCAACATAAAAAAATTATATAACAATGGGTACCAAAACTATGGGCGAAGCCAACCCATAATGATTTTTCATTAATCATGGGTGATGACACTCCATATACAACTGTAGATAAACCATGTATCTATACTCTTAAAAAAATGGGGATCTTAATTTTTTTATAAGTTTGTTAGAAATAAAATAAAAATTAATGCGAAACAATTTCACATAATCACAATAACAAGAGCTATGAATAGAGATACATAAAAAATATAAATTAAAATACACAACAAGAAGATAGGGTTTAACTTGGTTCACCCAATGTGGGATACATCCACCAAAAAGCACTTACTCAGATTTTATTACAAGCTACCAAGAGTAGAATCCACTCTGAGATCAATTTTCTCACAATTATAATGCATAAATATTGTTTGAAGTTACGCTTAACAAAATTTCTCAAACTTGCACTTAAATTTACACATTTTATTCACCTTCTCAAACTCAGTTCTTCTTGTATCTTTATCCACTGTATGTCTATCTATATATAATTACATCAATAGATCACTGACATAATGGTTTTATAAAATAATGGTTACCAAAATCATGGGCCAAGCCAACCCATAAGGGTTCTTCATTAATCGTGGGTGATGACACCACACATATACAAATATAGATAAATCACATATCTATACTCTCGAAAAAAGGGGGATCTTGAATTTTTTTCATAAATTATTATTACGAATAAAATAGAAATTAATGCAGAACAATTTCACAAAATCACAATAACAAGAGTTTTGAACAGAGATACATAAAGAACATAAATTAAAATGCACAACAAGAAGACAAAATTTAATGTGGTTCACCCAATGTGGACTACATCCACCAAGAAACACTTGCTCATATCTTATTACAAACTAACAAGAGTACAATCTACTTTAAGATCAATCTTTTTAAAATTATAATGAATAAATATTGTTTGGAGCTACGCTCAACAAACTCTCTAGAATTCATACTTGAATTCGCATGTTCTATTTACCTTCTCAAACTCAGTTATTCATTTATCTTTACCTATTGTATGTCCATCTATATATAATTACATCAATAGATAACCAAAATAACAGTTTTACAAAACAATAAGTGCCAAAACTATGGGTCAAGTCAACCTATAATGGTTCTCCATTAATCATGGGTAATGACATCATAAATATACAAGTATAGATAAATCATGTATTTACACTCCTTAAAAAAAGGGATATTGAATTTTTTTATAGATTATTATGAATAAAATATAAATTAAAATAAAACAATTTCACATTATCATAATAATAAGAGCTATGAACAGAGGTACATAGAGAATAAAAATTAAAATACAAAACAAAAAGATAAGATTTAATGTGGTTCACCTAATGTGCGCTACATTCGCCAAGAAACACTTGCTCATATTTTATTACAAACCAACAAGAGTATAATTCACTTTTAGATCAATCTTCTCATAATTACAATAGATAAATATTGTATAGAGTTGTGTTCAAAAAACTCTCTCAAATTCGTACATGAATTCACACGCTCTGATCATCTTTTCAAACTTAATTCTTCATGTATCTTAACCTACTGTATGTCCATCTATATATAATTATATCAATAGATAAATAACATAGTAGTTTTACAAAATAATAGGTACTAAAACCATGGACCAAGTCAACCTATAATGATTCCTCATTAATCATGGTTGACAATAACACACATATATAAGTATAAATAAACCACATATCTATACTCTAAAAAAAAAGATATTGAAGTTTTTTCATAAGTTATTATTAGGAATAAAATAGAAATTAATGCGAAATAATTTTATAAAATTGCAATAACAAGAGCTATAAACAGAGATATATAAAAAACAAAAATTAAAATACATAACAAGAATACATGATTTAACGTGTTTTACTTGATATGGGCTACATCTACCAAAAAACACTTGTTCGGATCTTATTAAAAGCCAAAAAGAGTAAATTCTACTCTCATATCAATCTTATCATAATTATAATACACAAACATTATTTAGCGCTGTGTTTAACAAACTCTCTTAAATTTGCACTTAAATTCACACACTCTATTCACCTTCTCGAACTCAATTCTTCTTATATTTTTATCTACTATATGCCCATCTATATTTAATTACATCAATAAATAACTGACACAGTCATTTTACAAAACAATGGATACCAAAACCATGGTCTAAGTCAACCCATAATGATTCTCCATTAATCATCGATGATGACACTAGACATATACAAGTATAGATAAACCATGTATCTGTACTCCCAAAAAAAAGGGGATCCTGAAATTTTTTTATAAGTTATTGTTAAGAATAAAATATAAATTAATGTAGAATAATTTCATAAAATTGTAATAACAAGAGATATGAACAGAGATACACAAAAAACATAAATTAAAATACACCACAAGAAGATAGGATTTAATGTGGTTCACTCAACGTGGGCTACATCCATTAAGAAATACTTGTTCAGATCTTATTACAATCCAAAAGAGTATAATTCACTTTCAAATCAGTCTTCTCACAATTATAATGCACAAATATTGTTTGGAGTTGCACTTAATAAAATCACTTGAATTTGTACTTGAATTCACACATTTTGTTCACCTTCTCAAACTCATTTTTTTATGTATCTTATGTACTATATGTCCATCTATATATAATTACATCAATAGATAAGTGACATAATGATTTTTCAAAATAATGAGTACCAAAACCATGGGTCATGTTAACTCATATTGGTTCCCCATTAATCATAGGTGATGACACCACACATATACAAGTATAGATAAATCACATATCTATACTCAAAAAAAAAAAGATCTTGAATTTTTTTCATAAGTTATTGTTAGGAATAAAATAGAAATTAATGCAAAATAATTTCATAGAATCACAATAATAAGAGTTATGAATCGAGATACATAAAGAATAGAAATTAAAATACACAACAAGAAGATAAGATTTAATGTAGTTCACCCAATGTGGGTTACATCCATCAAAAAATACTTATTTATATCTTATTACAAGCCAACAAGAGTACAATCCACTTTCAGATCAGTCTTCTCATAATTATAATACATAAATATTGTTTGGAGTTGTGTTCAACAAACTCTCTCGAATTTGCACTTAAATTCACACGCTCTGTTCACCTTCTCAAATTTAATTTTTTTTGTATCTTTACCTACTGTATGTCTATCTATATATAATTACATCAATAAGTAATTGATATAATAGTTTTACAAAACAATGGATACCAAAACTATGGGCCACGTCAACCCATAACGATTCTCTTTTAATCATGTGTGATGACACCACATATATACAAGTATAGATAAACCACGTACTTATACTCTCAAAAAAAGGAGATCCTAATTTTTTTCATAAATTATTATTAGAAATAAAATATAAATTAATACGTAATAATTTAATAAAATCGCAATAACAAGAGCTATGAACAGAGATACATAAAGAACATAGATTAAAATGCATAATAAGAAGACATTATTTAACGTGGTTCATCCAATGTGGACTACATCCACCAAAAAATACTTGTTTAAATCTTATTACAAACCAAAAAGAGTACAATCCACTCTCAGATCAGTCTTTTCATAATTATAAATGCACAAATATTATTTGGAGTTGCATTCAACAAACTCTTTTGCATTCGCACTTGAATTTACACACTTTTTTTACCTTCTCAAATTAAGTTTTTCTTATATCTTTACCTATTGTATGTCCATCTATATATGATTACATCAATAACTAACTGACACAACAGTTTTATAAAATAATAGGTACTAAAACCATGGGCCAAGTCAACCTATAAGGATTCTCCATTAATCATGTGTGATAACTCCACACATATACAAGTATAGATAAACCACGTATCTATACTCTCAAAAAAATAAGGATCTTGATTTTTTTTATAAATTATTGTTAGGAATAAAATAGAAATTAGTGTGAAATAATTTCACAAAATCACAATAACAAGAGCTATGAGCATAGCTACATAAAGAAAATAAATTAAAATGCATAATAAGAAGATAAAGATTTAACGTGGTTCATCCAATGTGAACTACATCTACCAAGAAATACTTGCTCAGATCTTATTACAAGCCAACAGGAGTACAATCCACTCTGAGATCAGTTTTCTCATAATACAATGCATAAATATTATTTGAAACTACACTCAACAAACTCTCTCAAATTCATACTTGAATCCATATGCTCTGTTCACCTTCTCAAACTCAATTTTTCATGTATCTTTACCTAATGTATATCCATCTATATATAATTACATAAATAGATAACCAATACATCATTTTTATATAACAATGGGTACCAAACCATGGGTCAAGTCAACCCATAATGATTTCCCATTAATCATGGGTGATGACACCACACATATATAAGTATATATAAACCACATATCTATACTCTCAGAAAAAGGGAGATCCTAATTTTTTTTTCATAAGTTATTGTTAAACAAAATAAAAAATTAATGTAGAATAATTTTGTTGGGCCCTAAATTTTGGTGAAGTGGTTTGGTATTTTAGCATGAAACTAACATGACATAGAAGGAACATAACACATAAAAACTATGGCGTAGAACTAGACTGGTGCAGAAGCATCGTGGTGTAGAACTAGTAAGGCATGAAAGAACAAGAGTGTGAAAGCACTTGCACGAGAAGACCCAGTAAAAAAGGAGAATTAATTATAAAGAACCTGAGAGCATAGGACTCAGAACAACAACAAAATACTTGGGGAGTACATGGAAAGCAAGAGATGGTTAAGAAATGATTCTCAAGGGTCACCCAGACCTTATACATCGAGAGTTTTTCATCAAACTGTAAGGAGATAAACACATGGTAATAAGGATCTAGCATAAAACAAATATATAAAGGGTACAAAGGCCCAAGTCCTTAGGAGACAAGTTAATAGACCACCACGACTCTACATTCATGGAGATTTCATTGACCAATTACACATATCAATTATGTTGTAACTACTTGGTCAAGAAAAAACAAGTATAAAAACGTTCATTGACTAGAGAAGTAGATAGGAGCTAGAGTAAAATATGTAAAGAGGAACTCCATAATGTGGATGTCCTATGTACTAAATTTGGATAGCAAATTGAATCATGAGTAACAAAAACTCTATTTTATCCCCACCCTAATATCTAGACTGAATATGAGTATGTAAACTGAATATGTAGATAAATAAGGCATGCTTGCCCCCACTCTGATCTCTGAATTGAACCAAGTATGTAAATTGAATGTGTGGAGAAATAAGACATGCTTCCCCCCACTCTAATATATGTACTAAATATAAGTATGTAAACTAAATCTGGTGGAAAGTTATAGATCAACCGTTGTAGATGATCATGTGACCCAAATAGGTGAAATCCTAGTGATGATACTAAGTATAACTTGGCAATCTAAAAATAAAGATCAAGGATGTGTGCTCTGCATCATGCCCTCAATCCTGATATCTGAGTAATGTAATTATGTATCTAAATATCTATATATCTAAATAAACTTATATATCTTATTCAAACTACATATCTATGTCAAATTATATATTTGCATGAAACTATATATCTACATGAACCTATGTATTTGAGTAGACTTGTGTTTATGAATAGTTGTATCTGAGTAGATATGTCCACTTGAATATTTATATTTGAGTAAACTTGTGTGTTTGAACATTTGTATATGATTAAACTTATGCATTTGAATAGTTATATTTGAGTGAACCTATATATCTGAGTAGCCTATGTGTCTAAATATTTATATATGAATGAACCTGTGTGTCTTAATCTATGTACCTGAGTCAACCTATGTGTCTCAATCTATGTGTATTTCCCCCCCTTTTAGTGAGAGAGCCAGGATTGAGGTGAGGGTGTCTAACCAAAAGTGGTAATGATCAGATGTGTCAATGTTAATTAACGGGTGTGATTTTTGCTTTAAGTTTGAATAATTTATTTATTGTGATGGAGTTTATTGTTGAAATTGGTAATGGGATAAACATTTTGTCTATATTGAGTTTATTATGGTAATATTCTTTTTGTCATTTTGTAGAGTTAAATGTGATCAGGATATTGGTTTAACTAATATAGGACGAAACACATTGAGGTCAAGTCCTACATGCAAGAAACAACTCACAAATCAGAGTTACAATCTCCTAAATATCATGCTAGCAAGAAGTTAATATTAGTTGATGCAATTAACGTGCAAGATCAACCTTAGTAAGGTGGCATTTGATAAATGTGACTTAAATAGGTTATTTGATTAGTTTGACAATTCATTTTAATCATTTGAGTTGATAGCTATTGTTTGTTTGAGCTAGAGAATATGTTGAGGAGATAAGGAGTGAATTTGACCCGATATAAGGAGGTAGAAGTGCTTATCCAAGCCAAGGAGGTGTTTACCCTAGTAAAGAGCCCATACTTTTTCCTATTTTTATCATTTTAGTACATTTTTTTTACTATATTTATTGAAAATTTTATAGTTTAAGGCATGTTTTGGAAAAGTGGTGCCTCTACTCTGATATTGGTGTTAGTGTTTAAGACATGCCACTAGTGTCTTAGATATTATGCTAATGTCCAATGCTACTTTTGTATATGCGGCGCTAGTGTCTAATAGTCTTAATTTGTGATGCTTATTGTTGTTGATTGGTTTTTGACACGTGTTGTTGTTTATTGGTCTTATATTTTGCATTGCTAATGTCATATTTGGTTGTATTTTTGCATGTTGATGCACATATGAGAGAGTTATAGACTGGCTAGATGATAGAGACTTTACTAGGTCTGCCCTTGACATACATCAAGATGGTTGTGTTAGAGAGAGTGGGCCTCAGTCACATGGTATCCCTAGATTCTATGCCATGGGATAAACATATGATAACTATATTATGTGAGAGATGGGATGTATATACCTACACATTCTAAATACCTACTAGTGAGATGACTATTACCTTAGAGGATGCGTATAGGATCATGTGGTTACCTAGTATTGGGTAAAGAGTTGTATTACAATAAGATATGGGTGATTGGGATATACAATGGGCTATTAGGTATTTTTATGCTATGGTTACAAGGACTCGTCATATAGGGAACCACAATGATATATTATTATCACTGATTATCATGGTAGATGTTTCATGGTTGCATAAGTTCTTATCGATATTGTTAGTTTATTTTATGGTGGTAGACGAGAGTGGGGTATCAATATCCTACATGATGCATGAGATATTTCAAGACATAAAAGAGCACGATACTATATACTCATGGGGTCACACTATGCTAGCCCACCTGTACTGGGATTTATACTATTTTATGTAAAAGGTGTGTGGCAGAGATATTAGATCCTCCACACTATTACACTATTGGGCATATGAGCATATATCAATGAGTAGGATGGCATTGCCTTTACGAGATGATTTAGCCCACCCATAGTCATTTGCAGAGAGGTGGATTAGGATGACCTGCATGTCTAGGAAGAGCACGATGCAGTATTAACATGTGCTAGATAGTTTGACAAGCAAAGCCATTATATAAAGGCCCTACATGGGCTATGAGGGATTACCTAAGAATGGTGCTCAACTAAAACAAGTTTGAGTGAGTTGTTGGCTGCATAACCATTAGGTTAATGTATATGAGAGGTTCTAGTATGAGTGGGTAACACAATAGTTTAATGTTACTCAGGATTTGCCCCTTGCACCAGTGGTGTGGTTGAGGAGTTCTCAGGGTCCAATGAGGCCAAGTAGTAGGCCTAAGTCATCAACTGCAGAGTTAGCCTCGATTCTGTTAATAGAGTAGGATCTAGTCATTGACATACTCGATGTGGATGATATAGAAATTATTGATTCTATAAAACCTAGTGGAGAGATCATAGATGGGCATCTCTATTTTCAAGAGGTGCGATTATTGTAGAGGATGTATTGGATATGGAACCCCTTAGGGCTATCAATGGTAAGTTATTATTGTATGTTTGTACATTCTATGTATTTGATTGCTTATGTATTTTGTTAAGAATTTGATGCACTACATGGGTATGTGTAGGTTCAGGTGATGATGAATATTGAGAGACTACCATCGAGTTTGTGCTCCACGTATAGTGAATCTTGGTTTTTTCTCCTTAACATTAAAAGGAATTTAAACTTAAATTATGTTTAGCCTTTAAAAATACTATGCAATTTATTTATTTTTAGACTAATGAGATTCATACTCTTAAATTTCAAATTACACGTCAAAACCTTACTATTAATGTTTTACAATCCTCTTTTACTAAAAAATTAGCAAATATGCAATCATGGAGAATATGCATGATGTTATTGACATACTTAATAAAAAATTGTCATTTTAATGTAATTATTTATTTTATGTTAAAATTTATTCTATTTAAAATTGCATTGCTTTCCATACTCATTGTTCTAACCCCGGTGTGCACATTATGCACTCAGTGGGTTATTCAGGTGGAGATGGCAAACATGAAAATGGTATTCTAGAGATTATTTTTTATTCATTCTAGAGATTATTTTTTAAACATACTACAAACTTTGCATGGCTTAGTTTTAATGCCTCTAATGTGATTTTTAATTCATATTGTCCCCCTCAATGTAGAACATTGCATAATTATGCTTCTCAATCCCATAAGATTTATTTTGATTTTAATGTTTTTCATGCTCATACTTTGGTTCAAATTGACAAAGAAATTGAGCATCATGGTAAATAGGTACATCATATTTATAAATGTTGGAAATTGCATCCATGTGAGTTTTTTGGTGAATCACCTCATGATATTTTGCATTGTTGGAAAACCACTAAAACACATAATTCTAAGGTTAAACCAATTTAGATCCCTAAATCTATGGTTAAACACATAATTCTAGAGGAATATTATTGATAAGCCTATAAAATGGCTCATTATATCTAATTAATGACGTCATTTTCTCCTAAACAACCTGCCTATTGTAAGGATGTAGATGTGCACTCTATAACTCATTACTAATTCAAAGTAGAAAATAAGTACTTTTTTAAAAATTATTCTATGTAAGTTAATGTTGCCTATTTACACCAATTTGTTCTAATATTTTGCATGAAAATACACCAATTTTGTGTATATAAATCATCTAGATGTACTAGAGGAAAATAATGTGTTTTAGAAAAGTAAAAAGCATTCATAATATCAGTTTAGACAAACTCTAATGATCTTCATTCTAGCTAAAATTGATAGAAACTAGATAAAATTGGCTTCATGAAAGGCATGTGATTGTGAGAGAATGAAAAATAAGATTCATATATGTATTCAATATTCACGTAGGGTGAAGGTAGGTCAAAACTAACATTGCCACTATATTTTAATATCTAGTATGATTTACCCTATTTTACCCTATGTTTTGACTAATCATGATACAAATAGAGTCAAAATAGTTTCCAAATGAAAGAATTTTATATTAATCGATCCAATACCTTACAAGGGCATATCCCATTGATTGAATCCTTAACTAGCATACACCTCTGATCTTTTTTATTATTTTAAATTTCAAAAATACTAAAAAATCATAATATTAAAAAATTTAAAAATTAAAACCTAAACATTACATGATTTCCAATTTAAATTATTTAAATGTGTGATTTATCACATGTTTGGTTAATTACATATCTTTTTTTATATGCATGTGCATTTCATTATATACAAGAGTGTCATATAGAACATAAAAATACACATGATACATGGATACATAGACATTCCTATACCAAGGGGGTGTGCCAATGCTAGAGGAATATTATTGACAAGTCTATAAAATGGCTCATTATAGCTAATTAATGACCTTGTTTTCCCTTAAAGAACCTTCCTTTGTGTGGATTTAAATGTGCACTCTATAACTCATTACTAATTTAAAATAGAAAATAAATACTTTTCCTTGATTATTCTATGCAAGTTAATGTTGCCTATTTATACCATTTTGTTCTAACCTTTTGCATGAAAATCCACCAATTTTGTGTATATAAATCATCTAGATATACTAGAGGAAAATAACAAGTTTTAGAAAATCAAAATGAATTCATAATATCAGTTCATACCAGCTCTAATGATTTTCATTCTAGCTCTAGAGATCATCAAGTTGGCTCCTGAGTCCATTAGTTTTGCTCCAAAAATCATCAATTTGGATCCAAAGACACCCAAGTTGGATCCGTATATGCTCAAACTGGTCCTAAATACTTCTAAGAGTTAAAAAAGGGATTTTGAAGACTTTGTATCATGGTAAAAACCATATCTTCTTGATCAAAATCATCCTAATCAATTTTTGGAGCATGTCTAGAAGTCATTTATAAATTTTCCAAAAGTAGTGTGTCTATTTATACCCATAATTATTTATAGTAATTTATTATAAGCAATTATAAGTACTGTATTGAGGTTTTTTTCTATAATATAAATAGTTTCAAATATAAGAAGAAGTTATAACTAGCAACAACTAAAAATAACACATGAAAACCAATGCCGACACTCTTCCATTGGTTTGTCTCTTGAAATGTGGAAAAGATGTTAGTATTTATCTATTCTCAATAAACAATATTTATATTTAGTTATGATCTTGTTAGGAGGTTAGTTCATTTGGATTAGTTGTTGTAAAAAAGTATTATCACATATAAACAATGTTTCTCTGATGATAGGGAGATAAAACAAGAGTATATAGCAAGAAATTGATTGACACATAGAATTAAGTTTTCTCCAACATTGTAAGCTTTTACAAAATTAAGGAAGAATTGATTTCATGATATTTATGCAAGTCTAATGTGACCCAATCATATTTAAAGGAAGAACAAGGTCCCATTCAACCAAGGAAGCAGATCATTTATGGTATTTATATGTTTATGGTATTGTGTGTTTTGTTTTGTCTTTCATTCCTTTATGTAAAATATTGCGTGATAAAATCCAACCTACAAGTTTCTCCCTTTGCATGTGTTTAATGCATATGTGTTTTAATATATTTCTTTGAATTTTCATATTATTCCCTTTCAAATCAATTCCAATTTCTACAAGTTAGACTAATTGTATGTTTCCTTCAAGAATAATTTATATAACAACATGTTTATTTTATTTAAAGCAATTTTCATTACAACAAGTGTGTTTCCCTTCCAAACATTTCAATTTAGAAAAGAGTGTTTACTTTTACAAGTAATATAATAGTTTTTAAAGCAAGTAGATTAAATCTTTCGGAGTAAATGATCCACAACTCCCCCCAAATTGATAAATGTTAGTTACTACCTTTTATACCTTACTATTTTATTCCATTGGACACCAACCTTTGTTTGATATGACATCAACGTGACTCAATTGATTAAATGAAGAAGACATAATGACCCTCATCATTTTGGCATCATTTCTAAGGATTTTCTAGGTGTTCGTAAGGTATAAAATAATATGATGATGGTTGAATAATAAGTACTTCCCATAAATCAAAGAAATTTATGAATAAACTAAGATATTAAAAGGGAAGATATATTCCTAAGAAACCTAAAAAAATCACCACTAGGTCACAAAAATAAAATGTACTAAAAGACCTTTTGTGAAAATAAATTTAGACGATTAAGAAGGAACCATTGTTAGCCTCACTTAAACTTTGGAAACACTCTCTAAAGGTATGCACATAATTTCAAATAAAATAATTAAGGATAAATAATATTGTAAACCAAAGTTTTGAATCCCAATCAAGTAGCCTTTTAGCCACTTTTGACAATTCAACACCTCCCATAGGAACTCTCCACAACATTTATTGAGAAACTATGGGAGACAATCTAAGAAAAAATCCACTAAATAAGGTTGCAAGAGGTAGAGCTCAACCACCAAGTTGAACTTTTACCTATCCTATTGACATAGATAAATATGAAATTGATGTAATGAAGAACATATCCCCATCTATACTTTTTACTTTTATGGGCTTGTCCATAGAAGACCTTCACCAATTTATTTTTTTGTTTAAAGTCTTGTGTCAAACTTATGATTACAAAAATGATAATCATAAATTGAAGTTGTTCCCTTTTACACTCAAGGATGAAACCATGAGATGGTTTATGGGTTTATAGCCAAATTATATTCACACATGGGAAGAGATGGAAAATAGATTCTTCAGAAAATATCAAGACTATTGTAGAGTAAGGGTTAAAAGAGAGGAACTCTTCCATACAAAACAAAAAGAATATGAGAATATGGAAGACTGTCTTGATACTTTCCTCTTTGCTTATAGATAATGTGGATATGAGTTAGAATAATATTTGAGTAAAACAACCTTCTAAAAAATATTGGATGACAATGCTATAGAATCCTTGAACCTAATGGGAAAAGGAGACATAAATAAGTTATGTCTCAATGATATTGTTGAATTGTGTAGGAATCACTCATGAACAAGAGCTAGTATTAGGAATTTTAAAATAGGAAAATGGAGAAATGATGTAGGAAAAATCATGGAAAATTTTTCAAACCTTAAATCAAACATTTTGGGTCAATTAAACACCACTCTAGATGGATTGCAAGTAAAATCTAATGCCACTACTGAACCTTTGGCTACATATTTCCCAAAACATTGGTTGAAACTCTGCTTATAATAAAAATTTAAATCACTTTGTTACCAAAGTTCCTTCCAATCCATGGATAATGCCATGGGCTGGTCCAACACCTCTAAAAATATGGGGATAACCAACTTTAACTCCATAAGAGTGGACATCACCATAACCATAGATTTCACAAAAAAACCAACCATAGATCTAATAAACAAATCAATAATGAGTTACCTCAAATATTCAATCACAAAAGGAGGTTTCCACCTCAACAAGTGTTGATGCCTTGTCCACATAATCAACCTCTATAAATTGAATAAGTAGCTCAACCTCAATTACCTGCACAACTAGTAGCAAACCCTAAGAATATATAGGTAGCCCCTAACTATATAACTAAAAAAATAAGGAACTATGGGCGTTGATACCATTCATTGTAGTAATGTTACGTTACATTCATGTAACACATTGACTTGTCCTCAAATCACCATACATAAATTTGAATTAAAAATTAAATTCCAAGACATCTTACTAATCTAATCAAAGAAAAATAATACATTTCATAAAAATAAAAATCTTAAGAAACCACTCCAACTACTCCTCCGCCAATTCCTTTTCCTGAGATACTTAAGGAAGCAATGAATAAAAGTGAATCTGACTTAGTCCAAAAACTAAGAAAACTAATTATTGTGATACCACTTCTACAGGCAATAAGAGACATTCTAGAACTGAATAAAATCATCAAAGTTTTATACATTAAAACCTTAGGGAGGAGAATGCAATACCCCAATACCATACAAGTAGATGGAAAACTTACTAACCTCTTAGTAGGAAAATTACTTTTGCCAAAATATGGAGACCTTGGGAGTCCAGTTATCACTAAAGTTATAGGAAAGAAGGAAATACCCAATGTGTTTGTGGACATAAGAGTTTATATCAATGTTATGACATCAAACACATTACAATCACTCTCTCTAATTAAAGTACAATCAACTACTACAGTTTTACAAATGGCTGATCAATCTATTGTGAAATTGGAGGGAGTTATAGAGAATATCTTAATAATAGTATAATATTAGGAATAACCCATGGATTTCATGATACTTTAGTTAAATAGTAAAAAACTAGGTTATTTATTGATCCTAAGGAGCGCATGGCTGGCCACAGTTGAATCACTCATAGATTTAGATATAGAGATTTGACCATCTGTAATGGATAAAAATCAATGAAAATTTCTTTATATCCATCTGCACAACCATCTCCAAATTTTTTAGATCATTTATGGGTAGATGAACTAAAAAAAATAACAATAGTATTTATATTTAGCCATGGTAGTAGTTAAAAACCATTTGAATGAGTTAGAGTATGAATTAACAAGTTAAATTGAATAAGTTGGTCTAGTTATGAAGATGCCCAACCTAACTCTAAAAATGTCAAACCTAGCTCCAAAGATGCCTAATCTGGCTTCAGAGATGCTTAGCTAGCTTTAGATATGCCCAATATGGAGCTAGAAGTTTGCAAACCATATTTGAAGGACTACCAAAACAAACTTGATAGATCTCAAAATGAAAACTATTATCACACACATCTCTAGTAGATAATTGTTACTTGGGCACACAACAGTCAAGAAACTTTTCTTTCAACTTTTTCTTATCCCTCAATAGGTGTGATTTTAGAAGGAAAATCATTTCTCAAAGACATAACTACCTTACACATGTTGCAGCCTCATCCTTATCCATTGAACTCACTCATGAGTGAATATAGGCAAGTTAGTTCAATATATATAAGGACAAAACAACTAGCAGTCCAACCAAGAAAATTGTCAAACATAAATAGTTGGCTAGCTAATGAACATGAAACTAAGGTATTTGAAATTATAAAACTCCATACAATAGACTTTGTTTTGGAGTATAGTGACATGAAAGGTATTCACCAAGTGTATGTACTCATCACATTTACGTGGAAAACATCAAATCAATAGAATAACCATAAAGAAGGATTATTCTAAGACTAAGAGATATGGTCAAAATAAATAAATAATTAAAACTACTATAGGTAGGATTCATCTATCCCATATCAGATAGTCAATGGGTCTCACTACTTGTAATAATAGCAAATAAACATGAAAAATGGTATATATGTATATATTACAAGGATCTCAAAAAATCCATCATGAAAGACTACTTCCCTTTTCCCTTCATAGACCAAGTCTTATATAACTTAGCTAGGAATAATTTTTTTTCCTTCTTGGATGGGTTCAATGGATACAATCAAATAATGGTAGTTCTCAAATATTAGGATAAAATAATCTTTGCATGTCCTTGGGGACATTTGCATATAGAGTTTTACCCTTTGGCCTATGTAATGCACCAGCTACTTTTCAAATAACAATTTTAGCTATATTTGTTGATATTACAAATGAGTGTGTTGAAGTGTACATGGATGACTTTATAGTGCATTATGATTATCTTAATGAAGCATTACACAATCTAGATAAATTTTTAACCTAATGTGAACAACAAAAATATTGGCCATATGATTGTCGTTGATGTCAAAAGTGGCATTATGATTGTCATTGATGTTAGAGGATCAGGCGGGATTGATAGAGAGAAAAGCATGTTTTTAAAATTACACTCTGCAAAGTTTTTATGATTTTCCAAAGATAATTTCTAGACCACTTGAAGATTAATTAATTGAAGATATATTATGGGTTTTTAATGATCATCTTAAATACGTGGTCCACATGTTCAGTTGAGAAGATATGAGCTCATAATTGATTTATCTTTACTCTCAGATATTATAGGGTTTCTTAGTTAAACCCTAATGGTTTAAGCCATGGCATTCACATGCATGTTCTATTTTTATGTTGACTGTCTATAAACAAGAACCGGTTACTTAAGTTATAACTTAAGTCTTCTTCATCGTTGTGCAACTGACCCCTTCGACCTAGTAATTATTGGCTTGAGCAATGTTCTAAGACCTTAATACTTCTTAAGTCTTAGACTTAATATTTATCCCAGCTTGATCAATGGTTAGCACTTATCATATATTGAATATCCAATGAAGCGTAGCAAATTTAATTTGTCAAAGGCACCTCCGAGTAAATGTGCTAGTGATAAGTGTCACAATCACAAAGTTTGCACAGTAAATCTACAGAGTGGTTTAAATTCAAATAGTTAAGGATTAACGTGAGGATGTCAAGTGTCACAATAATGGGAACTAACAATGAAGGTGCAAAAGACATGCAAGGGTGTCAAATGTCACAAGTGCAAGCACTGACAGGGTTGTATAGAAGGCACACGAGGGTGTCAAGTGTCACATTTAGGGAGCTTGTTAGAGATAAAGTTTAAGCTTGTCAAAAGATCGAATGGTGAGTGTGTGATAATGTAATGAATATCTAACAGAGCGAGTAGACTCAATGGGATCAAGTGATTGATGTTTAATAAGATAGAGGCAAGTTAAAGATTGAGTTAGTTTGATGAGATCAATAGAGCTTATTCATTTCAAAAACTCAAGAAGCAGTGAGATGAGATTAAGAGCTTGATGTTTAATGACAAGTAGAGGTAAATTTTATGCAACTTTGAATATCTAATGGCACGTATGAGATAAGATCAAAATATCCAATAAATGCATTTTAAATTTGAAACATTAAAGCTTGAAAGCGTATAAGGATTCAATGAAGCTCATGAACCTGTTAGAACTTGATTTAACAAACTCATTTTAAAGTTGAGTAAATTAAATGAGGATCATTAGATCATGACACAAAACTTAAGATCAATGGTCAGTATTCAAATGTTTGTTCATCACAATGGTCAAATGGAGGAACATGTAGGTAAGCTATAAAATATGACACATATAATGAAATAAATTACAGTGATTGATCAAATTTATGTAGTATGGCATGTGCATCAAAATTAGAGCCCATTATATGCAACAATAGTAATGAGACCAAGAATCATGGTGGTGAAGCATGAATTCAAAATGTGGGAAACTTGTTATTAAAGGCAGGAACTAAAGTCTAGCAGAATGAAGCGTGATGTGTTACAGACCAAGTGTGAACACAAAGAATAAGTGATACTTAGATATAATGTGTGTGTGTGTATCATCTATGATATGGTGATATGTTGTTGGTGTAGTTGAATTATTTATAATAGAGAAATATAGAGACACAAAGATAGGGGGCAGAGAGGAAGAGAAGATAAGAGAGAGATGTGCAGAGCATGAATAGTTACCGACCATACCTATAACAAAGAATTGAATTAGACTCATTTATGAATCAAATTTGTAATTTGGAGTTGTAGCTCCATATTTTAAATATATATCTGATTAGTGGGTGGCATCAGATAAGCTGAGTTGGTGCTCAGTTAGGGAGTTGGTGCTTCCTTAGAGTAGGTGCTCTTAAATCAGGGGATTGGTGTCTCCTTAGGATCAGTTCCCTTAAACATTGTAACTAGTGAGGTTTTTGAATGTGAGGCTAGATTAGAACAATAGATTCTAGCAACTATTCTCATGGTGGTTTTTCCCATATTGGGTTTTCCATGGTTTATATAGTATTGTGTTTATTTGTGTGTATGTGATCTCTACATATATTTTTAATTTGCATTAATTTTTTTTAAAAAGGACTAATCCAGTCAATCGATTGATTCAACCCCCCATCTTAGTAGATAGTTATGTTCCAACAATTGGTATTAGAGCCCTGGTTCCTTAGAAGAATCTTAATCAACTCATGTATATCTTAGACAGTGAACACAAATGATTAGTCAAAAAGGTTCTTCTTCAAACAAAGCACCTCTCTTTAATGGATCAAACTATGCATTTTAGAGCATTAGAATGGAATAATATTTATCTTCATTAGGGTTTGATGTATGGATGTCTATTTTACATAGATATACAACTCCTGCTATAACTCCTAATGATCAGGCTTCAAAGAAAGCATATGAGAGCAATGTCAAGGCTAAGAATGCTATTCTACGTGGATTGTCTAATTCAGAGTTTGTCAAAGTGATGCATTATCAAAATGTACAAGATATCTAGAACAAATTAAAGAGCATCTATGAAGGTGATGACATGGTAAAGCAAATCAAGCTACAAATATTCAAAGGCAAGTTTGAAAGCCTTAAAATGAATGAAGAAGAGAAAATTGTAGACTACCTCCTTAGAGTACATGAAATAGTTAATGTAATCAGAGGCCTTGGAGAAGAGAATAAATATTTGATCATTATTAAAAAGGTCCTAAAATCTCATCTATCAAGGTATGACTCAAAAATCTCTATAATAGAGGAAGCAAAAGATTTGGATAAACTCACTATTGATGAGTTACATGGAACATTCACACCCTATGAAATTATAATGGGAGAAATAGATACCTTCAAGAAAGAAGTTGCATTCAAAGCATCCAAACCAGTAAAGGTAGAAGTGCCTACATTCAGATCTAAAGAGACTGATAAAGAAGAAGCCAACTTTATCAGAAGATTATAAAGAGGATTTGGAAAGTACAAAGGTAAGTTACCCTTTTAATTCTTTAACTATGGTAAAGTAGGACATTTTGCTGCTAAATGACCTTATAACAAAAATGATAACTCCGATCAAGAAGAGGATAGTAAAAAGATAAAACCCCACTATTCTAAGAATAAGAACTTCAAAAACAAGAAAGGCTTGTACACAAAATAAGACAATGATTCATTGGATGATTACGATAGTTCTAATGATGACCATGACTGTGCCTTTATGGTTGAAGAAAAGGAAGTCCTATTCATGACATTAGGATCAAGTTCTGTGGATCAAGAAGAAATTTGAAGACTCGGATGAAGAAGAAGAAGAAGTGGATCTAGAGTGTGAACTCATATGTGCTTTAGATGAAATTGACAAGCTAATAAAAGAGAACTCAAAATAGAAGAATCTTGGATAAAATGAGATTGAAAAAGTGTCCAAAAATCTTCAAAAATATGATCAGATGGTGGTTAGCCTAAAGACACAAGTTGAAGAGGCCAAAAGAATATAAGATGTAGTCAAACTTGAACTACAATCTAAATTTGATGAGTGCATGAAGTTAAAATAAAAAATAGTGGCTTTAAGAAAAGATCTTGAGAAAGCTAAAGAATAAATAGACAAAGGTCTAAAGTTGAAAGGAGGATCAAACATTCTTGATGATTTGATCAAATCTCAAAAGCCTTCAAAAGAGAGATCTGGTCTTAGTTATGAAAAAGGAAAAAGTTACATAACTATTACATCTACAAACTTATATGACAACTTCATAGCAGGAGAATGAAGAATAAAGAAAGAGAAAGCTTGCACGAATACAAAGACAAATAGTAACACTGTTGATGAGAAGAAAACTGAAAAGATGCCTGAAGAAAAGAAGAAGATAAAGGTAGCTGATGTAGATGGTTTCATAAGGGTGAAAGACTTGAATAAAATAGAGTTTAGAAGAGCTCCTCATCCTGCACAAAAAAATTATATGACCAGGTATTCCTCATATTTCTATGGTTATTGTTATACCTATAATCAGTCTAGTCATAGGGCTAGTGATTGTAGAGTTATACCTAAAAGAAGAACAAATTTTGTCATTAGAAATTCATTTTCACCCTTGTTCGATACAAATTTAATATGCTATAATTGTAATAATTTTGGTCACATAGCTAAATAATGTAGGACAAACTTTGTAAGACGGAAAATATAAAATAAAAACATGCATCCCAGTGTGAACAAAGGTTCACAAGTCTCTAAAAAGGAAAAAATAAGCCAAATGAGAAACCCAAGGATGTGTGGAAAGTGAAAGATCAATCTATGATTGCTCAAACTACACTTCATTCCAAGGAGCAAAATTTGTGGGTAATAGACAATGGTTGCTCAAAACACAAGACTAGTGGCAAGATCAAGTTCATCAGATTGAGCAAATGTAAGGAAGGATCTATCAGTTTGGGAGACAACACTGTAATAAAGATTCGAGGTAAAGGAACCTTAAACATAGATGGAAAACTGCCTACACATGATGTCCTTTATGTTGAAAGATTGAAATTTAATATGCTAAGTGTCATCCAAATGTGTAACAATAGATATAAGGTCACATTTAATTCAAAAGGTTGTAAGTTAAGGATATACGGAAGAGGAGTTGATAAAGGAAAAAGAATTTAAATTAATATTTATAATCTTAGTGAAGTGAATGATAATAGCTACCTGATAAGAAAGATTAATGAGATTTGGTTATGGCATAGAAGAATGGGTCATGTCAACTTTGATAACCAAGTCAAAATAAGCTCAAATAACTATGTTAGACACATGCCTAAGATAACCAAACTTACAGACACTACTTGCAAGGAATGTCAACAAGCCAAGCAGACAAGGGTCAAATTTCAAACAAAGGAGTATGCAACTACAAAGCCTTTAGATTTAGTTCATATTGATCTTTGTGGTCGTACTAATACAAGAGGATCTAAAGGAGATAGTTACTTCATGTTATTTGTAGATGATTACTCAAGAATGACATGGATAACCTTTTTGAAGGACAAGTCTTAGACATTTGAAAGATTCAAGATCTTTATGGCCATGGTAGAGAATGAGATTGGAGAAAAAATCAAATGCTTAAGATTTATTAGAGGTGGAGAATTCACCTTAAATGAGTTCATAGAGTACCATGAGAAGCATGGAATCAAAAGGCATTATTACTCTGCATCAAGGACTCCATAGTAGAATGGAGTTATTGAAAGAAAGAACATGATAGTCAAGGAGATATCCAGAATAATGCTAAAAGAGGCCAAGTTTCCTAATGGATACTAGAGAGAGGCAGTCCAAATAATAGTATATATCTTGGACATAGTTTAATTGAGGGTAAAAGTGATAAAACTCTCTATGAACTATGGTATGGAAAACTTGCCTCTATTTAGTATTTTAGAGTGTTTGGAAGCAAATGCTACATTCAGAGAAAAGAAGACAAATTGGGAATATTTGAATCAAGATGTGATGAAGGAATATTTCTTGGTTATCCCACCCAAAGCAAAGCCTATATATGTTTAAAAAAAAGGCTACACAAGATTTTAGAGAGCATCAATGTCAAGGTTGAAGAAGGCTTGAAACATGTTAAACATAACATAGAAATCTGTAATGAAGAATCAAATTATGAAGAGGAAGCGACTAATGAAGAGCATGAGTAAGTAAATGAAAAGGCACCTATAAGATTTGTTCAAAAGGATCATCTTATAGATCAGATCATTGGTAATAAAAATGAATAAGTTCAGACAAGAAGTAGATTTGCAATGAACAAGGAGTAAGTAAGTTTTGCTCTAATGTCTGAAATTGATTCCAAGAGGTATGTTAAAGCTAGCAAGGATGATAATTGGCTAAAATCCATGGAAGAATAATTGAGCCAAAGTGAAAAGAATGAAACTTGGGAATTAGTTCTAAGACCTTCAAACAAGAATGTAATAGGTACAAAATGGGTCTTTAGAAACAAGCTCAATGAGGATGGAACTATTAAAAGGAATAAGGCAAGACTAGTGTGCAAAAGATATGCACAAGTTGAGTGAATAAATTTTGAGGAAACATTTGCTCCAGTTGCTAGATTGGAATCCATAAGAATGTTTCTAGCATTCTTAGTTTATAAAAACTTCAAAGTCTATCAAATGGATGTTAAGTCTACTTTCTTGAATGAGAACCTAGAAGAGGAAATCTACATAAAATAATCTAAAGGTTTTTAGCTATTAAAATAAAAAGATTATGTATGCATACTAAAGAAAGCTCTTTATGGTCTAAAACAAGCATCAAGAGCATGGTATTCAATATTATACTAGTACTTACAAAAACAAAGATTCAATAAAGGATGTGTAGACAACAATATGTAATTCAAATTAGAAGGTGAGCATATATTTATTTTTGTTGTTTATGTAGATGATATCATTTTTGGTGGTAGAAACAATAGAATGTGCAAAGATTTTTCTACTCAAATGCAAAATGAGATTGAGATGTCTATGCTTTGAGAACTTTTTTTCTTCCTTGGACTACAAATAGCACAAAATGATGAAGGGATATTTATATCTCAAACCAAGTATGCTAAGGAAATGTTATAGAAGTTTGGAATGGAAGATATCAAACTAGTTAGTACTCTCATGATAACTGGATGTAATTTAAGTAAAGAGGATGAGTCCCTTGATGTAAATCATATTATGTACAAATCAATGATAGGTAGCTTGTTATACCTAACTACATGAAGACATGATATCATGCAAGCAGTATGCATGGTTACAAGATTTCAAGCTACACCTAAAGAATCACATATCAATGTAGTGAAAATGATCTTTAGATATATCAAGAGCACAATTAACTATGGCCTATGGTATCCTAAAGGTCAAGATTTCAATTTGAAAACATATATAGATGTTGATTGGATAGGAAGTGTGGATGATAGAAGAAGCACTAGTAGTGCTGCATTTTTCCTTGGAAATAGACTTGTTTGATGTTGAGCAAAAAACAAGAGTCAATTACTCTCTTTACAATAGAAACAGAGTATATTACAGTAGTGGCATGTTGCAATCAAGTCTTGTGGATGAAGAAAACACTCAAAAACATCAAGGTAGAGTACACATCACCTATCTCTATTCTTTGTGATAATTCAAGTGCTATTAACATATCAAAGAATCTAGTGAGTCATTTTAGAACCAAGCACATATTGATCAAGTATCACTTCTTAAAAGAAAAGGTTGCATATCAAGAGGTCACAATGGAATATGCGCCAACATAGGACCAAATTGCAGACATATTCACCAAACCTCTTCCCAAGGAACAATTTGAGTATCTGAGATAGAAATTGGGAGTGGTGGCTCCTATATCACATCACTAGATCCTAGTGACAAGGTATGAGTCTACGGGGAAGATCATAAAAAAATTGTTAATCCCTGGAAGAAGAGAGAAAAGTCAACTTGGGTATGCATATGTTTGAATTTTTTTGATGATTTGATGGTTGCAAATTCTTGGACAAACTCCTTTGTCTGATAAAGGGGGAGAACAAATTAGACAAACTATGAGAAAGTTGGAGTCCCTTTTCCATTGATGTCAAAGGGGGAGAAAAAGTGCAAATTCTTTTTGTAAAAGTTTGAAAGCGCAGAACATGTGTCCAAGTTGAGTTTAGGCAAATGTTCCATTGCCTAAGGGGGAGCAAGTTTGGTATGAATAGTTTCAACTCAATTTTATCAGGAGTCAATGTAAGCAATGCTAGAGAAAGAGCAAAGTATTATAAGATCAGAGCATTTAATTTTCCATCAATGTCAAAGGGGGAGATTATTGGCCATATGATTATCATTAATGTCAAAAGGGGTATTATGATTTTCATTGATGTTAGAGGATCAGGCAGGATTGATGGAGAGAAGAGCATGCTTTAAAATTGCACTATGCAAAGTTGTCATGCTTTTACAAAGACCATTTCTAGACCACTCAAAGAGTAATTCATTGAAGATATATTATGGGTTTTTTAAGAGCATCTATATGGTCCGTAGGTCTAGTTCAGAAGAAATAAGCTCAGAATTGATTTATCTTTGATCTCAAACATTACAGGTTTTATCAGTTAAACCCTAAGGGTTTAAGCCATGTCATTCATAGGCATGTTCTATTTTTATGTTGATTAGCTATAGACGGGAACCAATTACTTAAGTTATAGCTTAAGTCTTCCTCATCATTGTGCAAATGGACCCTTCGACCTAGTAATTATCATCTCAAGCAATGTTTTAAGATGTTAATATTTCCTAAGTCTTAGACTTGGTATTTATCCCAGCTCAATCAATGGTTAGTACTTAATAGTATGTTAAAGATCCAATGAAGCGTAGCAAAGTCAATTTATTTAAGGCACCTTTGAGTAAATGCGCTAGTGAAAAGTGTCACAATCATGGAGCTTGCACAATAATATATGGAGTGATTTAAAGTCAAATAATCAAGGATTAACGTGAGGATGCTAAGTGTCACAATAGCAAGAACTAACAATGAAGGTGCAAAATGCATGTGAGGGTGCCAAGTGTCACAAGCACAAGCACTGATAGCAGTGTATAAATGACATGTGAGGGTGCCAAGTGTCACATTCATGGAGCTTGTTAGAGGTAAATTTTGAGCTTGTTAGAAGATCAAATGATGAGTGTGTGATCATGCAATGAAGATCTAATGGAGTGAGTGGACTCAATGGGATCAAGTGCTCAATGTTTAATGAGATAGAGGTGAGTTAAATACTGAGCTAGTTTGACGAGATTGATGGAGCATATTCATTCCAAAGACTCAGGAAGTAGTGAGATGGGATTAATATATCGATGTTTAATGATAAGCAAAGGTAAATTTTGTGCAACTTTGAAGATCTAACAGCATGTGGGAGCTCAGATCAAAAGATCCAATGGATGCATTTTAAATTTGAAACATTAAAGCTCAGAATCATATAAGGATCTAACAGAGCTTGTGAGCCTGTCAGAACTTGATCTAATAGATGCATTTTAAAGTTGATAAAATTGAATGAGGATCATTAGATCATGGCGTGAAAATTTAGATCGATGGTTAGTATTCAAAGGTTTGTTCATCACAATGGTCAGGTGGAAAAACATATAGGTAAGCCATAAAATATGACACAGACTACAAAATAGATTGTGGTTATTGATCAAATTTGTGTAATATGGAATGTGCATCAAAACTAGAGCCCAATATATGCTAAAATTAGTAATTAGACCAAGAATCATGATGGTGAAGCATGAATTCAAGACACGGGAAACTTGTTAAAGACAGGAACTAAAGTCTAACAAAATGAAGTGTGATGTGTTACAGACCAAGTGTGAACACAGAGAAGAAGTGAGACTTATATACATACTTGTGTGTGTGTGTGTGTATGCCATCTATGATACAATAATATGCTATTGGTGTAGTTGAATTGTGTCTAATAGAGAAATATAGAGACATCAAGATAGAGGGGTAGAGAAGAAGAGATGAGAAGAGATAGATGTGCAGAGCACGAGTAGCTACCAACTATACCTATAATAGAGAATTGAATTGCATTCATTTATGAATCAAATTTTTAATTTGGAGTTGTAGCTCCATATTTTGAATATAGGTCTAATTAGTGGGTGGCATAAGATAAGCTTAGTTGGTGTTCAGTTAGGAAGTTGGTGATTCTTTAGAGTAGGTTTTCTTAAATCAGGGGATTGGTGTCTCCTTAGGGTTGGTGACCTTAAAAATTATAAATAATGAGGTTATTGATTGTGAGGTTGGATTAGAATAGTAGCTTCTGGCATCTATTCTCATGGTGGTTTTCCCATATTAGGTTTTCTATGGTATATCTAGTGTTCTGTCTATTTATGTGTATGCAATCTCTACATATATTTTATATCTACATTAAAATTTTTTAAAAAGAACTAAGTTAGTCAATATACTGACTCACCCCCCCACCTCCCCCGCTGCCCTCAGTAGATAGTTGTGTTCTAACAAAAAATTATCCCTAAGCCATGAGAAATGTATTATGATGGTTGATCAGGGAATAGTCCTAGGTCATCACATCCTCACTCGAGGAGTTTATGTTGACCCTAAAAATATTGAAATGATCTCATAGTTTCTTGCACCTAAGAATAAAATGAATATCAAAATTTTGTTAGGACATTCAAGATAATATAAGTGTTTTATAAAATATTTCAGTAAGGTAGTTACACCTATGTTTTCCTTGTTCACTAAGGATAGTGATTTTATGTGGACTGACACGTGTTAATAGGATTTTAAATCAATAAAAGAAAAATTAGTTTATGATCCAATCTTGAGAGGTCCTAATTGGGAGCACATTTCCACATACACAAAGATGCCTCTAATAATGCTATGGTGGCAGTCCTATAGCAAAAATATTAAGAAGGTAAGATGTATTCCATTTATTATGTTATAAAAAATTTAAATCTTACTGAAAGGAATTACACCACTATTGAAAAGGAGTTCCTAGCTATTATCTATGCCATGAAAAAGTTCCATAATTACATCACTAGATATAAAATATTTATTTATATAGATCATTTAGTTGTAAGGTACATAATGAACAAACCATTGGTAGGAAGTAGCATAATAAGATGGTTACTACTCTTACAAGAATTTAATATCACAATATTTTTTAAGTCAGGAAAGGCTAACTTTTTGTCAAGGTTGAATGTTTCAAGTGAAGATGAGATGGTAGAGGATAACTTTCCATATGAGCAACCATTCAAAGTTTTAGCACATAGGCTATGTTTTTTTTATTAAGGTTAAAGGGGGGATTTTTTTGAACTAGGGAACCAAGACCCTAGGAGAAGTACAAAAAAAGAGAGACAATGGTCTACCATAGACCATGAGAGAAACTAAAACAAAAAGGGCCCAGAGATAGTCAAAATACAACCCACAAACAACAAAAGCAATAACAAAGAACAATTATAGAAACTAGGGCCTAATCCAAGTCTAAATTTCCTGATACATGCTCCCACCAAATTTTCATATTTTTAAGGTTAACATCAATTTGAAACAATAATTTTTATTTGTCCATGACATTCTAGGATCCACTACATTGACCCTACTTACCTTTCCCTTTGCCAGTCATTTTAGGTTCAAATAACTCAAAATGAGCTATGAGATTATCTACATTCTAAATCCCCTCATACATGACTGACTTGTTATAATTCACTAATAATATTATATTATTTCTAAGCTTCTCATTCTCATTCTCCAAGATATTCACCCTGAATTGAAGGCTCTATAATTGTTGATCATCCTCCTTACCCAAAGAGATTTGTTTTAATCTGATGTTTTCCTATTGCAATAAATTCACCTTCCCTTTAAGATATGTGAGCTACCTCATTAACCAAAACATTATATATTTTTAAAGATCTAATTCTTTAATTATCTTATCAACATTCTCCTTGCCCTTAAGAGAACTGACAAGGTTGTTAAAATTCTCATTCAGATCTTTTTGTTTCTTGTCCACTAAATTCTTACCTTTTTATTTGGAAGCATCTCTAGTCCCTCCTTTCTCAGCCTTAGGGATCTCATTCTAAGCCTCCATATCTCTCTTCCTCTCATCCTTATGGCCCTCCCCAAGAACATCTATGTCATCTTCAACTACAATAGAATCACTAGCTGAACAACGTGCTTTACCCTGCTTGCCGTGTTTCCCTTGAATATCAACTGAAGACCTTAATGCAATTCGAAGGTGTTTTTTGATATTATCTTAAGTATTAGGGGTTTCTCCTAAAAAAACTTGGTATTTTTCTTAATTAGACTAATGATATTATTGACCTCTGTAATCCTACTCAAGCTCCTAGGATATTTAATCCATACTTTTTTTATTTTCCTAATGTCAATAGGAACACCCTCCATAGATTTATTTTGAGGCTGAGAAACAACTAGGTTAATTTGGTTCATACCCTTAAAGTATTTATGAATGAGGTATATCACCCCTTTATGCCTTGGGGTTGAATAGTTGTCATGCTTGAACTTCAGGATCAAAACTTTAAGCAAATACAAAATGAAGAAATGTAGAATGAATGGAATACCATGTCTAAAATAATTTAACATCATAAAAAAAGACCATCTAACAATATTAAACCTACATTCCAGGGTTACATATTGCATCAGATGGTAGTCGACCTTTTGCATATGACTTGGGTAGTGATTCTCAATCAAACCCATTATGCAACAGTTCTAATTGTTCTCCCTCCTTTAGAAATATCGCCTTATCCCTTTTGTAGTTTCTTGATGATTTGTAAATTTTAGTTTCCTCTATAGTCAGTCCAGTTATGTAAACAATGCATTCTTTTGTGATTTCTAAAGTAACTCCATTAAGAGTGACGGTTATGTCTTCCCAAGCATTCCCAAACATGATCAAAATGAGTCTATCATGCCCTTCTATCTTTTCCATGAAACCTGCAAAATCTCCCACATGTAAAATTTCCCAAATTCTCTCATTCTTTTTCACTTCTTACGACATTTTTGGTTCTATTGTGTAAGGTAAGCCCATATTGTTCCTAAGACAATAAACACAAAGGTAAAAGAATCTTTCCCTCCTGCAAACTTTAGGCTTCACAAAACAAAGCCGAGAGGTAATTTTGTTGCTTTTGGTATTTGGGCAGTCTATTAGATGCTTTGACAATTCTAAAAACTTCTCAAGAACCCCAAAAAAGATTAACCAAACCAATATAAGGCACTGACTAAAATATAGTGCCCAATATCTCTTTCCTTTATGAATTAGAGGCTTCCCCAATATGTCAAAGGATTTGTTAATTATATGAACCTTCATGTTTTATCCTTAGGATAAGATCTTTGGGAAGTTCTTCATCATCTATCCATGTTGTTAGTCCCAATGAGGTCACACCCTTATTGGTAAACCAATCCACTATAGAGTTTCCTTTCCTATAGATGTGTTGAATAATAACTTGTTGCATGGAGTCCAAAATACTTATAACTTCCTCTATAACTTATTTTATGGACAAACTAATAACATTTTTCCTTGACAAACAATTCAAAATATTTAAGGAGCCACCCTCTATTATGAGTTTTTGAACTCTCAATTGACTAGCTAATTTGATCCCCCACAAAGCTGCAAGAGATTCATCTTAGTGGTTAGAGTTAACTCCCATATCTTCAGCATACGGTGCAACCAAGTTAACCTGATGGTCTCTTATTATTACACCTCCTCCAACTGGGCCTGGATTCCCTTTCAAAGCTCCATCAAAGTTGAGCTTAATCTAGCTCAAAAGGTGGGGGGGGTTTCCTTCTAGTTTTTTTCCTAATTACTTCTTTAGGATCTAACTTTCCTAGCTCAGAGGTATCAATTTGATAGTTGTGAACTGAAACTTTTTTATACAGAAGATAAGCCATGGTTTGTTGATATGGCCAACTATCTATCAATAAAAAAAATTCTTTATGATTTTACTCATAAATAAATGAAACATTTGATTAGAAATAATACTAACTAGAAATGGATTAATAGTGTTGTGTCTAAACATGGACCTAATATAGTGCTTCATAGGTGTGTAAGAGAAGATGAAATTTATGATATGATAAGAGCTTGCCATGATGAACTAGGAGGCCACTATTTAGCCAAAAGTATTATTCATAAGATCCTTGGGTATGGATACTACTGGCTTTCCCTTTATAGAAATGTGAAAATATATAATTGGAAATGTGGTCCTTGCCAAAGAATGGGGAAACCCACATTGTCTAATGAAATTCCCCTCCATCCTCAAGTGGTTTTAGGACCCTTTGAGAAATGGGTGTTGGATTACATTGGTCCTATTGATCCACCATTTGAAGGAAATGAGTACATCCTAATATGTATTTATTATGTCACCAAGTGGGTATAAGTTTAATCTCTAACATTTTCTCATGAATAAAATGTTGTTTATTTCTTATACTATAGGATCATGAAACATTTTGGAGCACTGAGAGCAATACTATCATATCAAGACCCTCAATTTATATCCAACATGATCAAAACTTTCATAGAACACTACCAAATCACTCACCAGAAGTCATCACCATACCATTCTCAAGCCAATGGTCAATTTGAGGTTACTAATAGAGAACCAGAGAACATCTTGACCAAGATAGTGATCATTAGGAGGAAATATTAGGAAAGCAAGCTTCCTAAAGTAGTATGGGCCTACAATACAACATGGAATACCACTACATGGTTTTCTCCCTATGAACTTGTGTATGGAAAGAAGCCATTAATTCTAATTGAATTTGAGCTGCAGACACTAATAAAAACCATGGATGTGGGCACATATTTATATGAAGCATAAACATATAGAATTATTCAACTGAATGAACCTGATGAGACTAGAAGCATTGCATAAAAAAATACTTGTTCAACATCAGAGAAAAGTAGGGCATGACAGTCACATCAAGGAAAGAACATTCAAAAAGGGAGATTGTGCTTTGTTTTTTGATTCAAAATACCAACATTTCAAATGTAAACTCCATATTATATGGTTAGGTCCTTATCAATTATAAATTATTTTTAATAATGGATCAGTTTAACGGTTACCAATTGATGGAAACATGAAGACACTCTTGGTAAATGGACACAAGTTAAGGCTCTATCATCAACCTCCAAACAATGATGAATTTTTCAAACAGACTCAATCTCAAAAATAATTTGGATATATGGAAGACCCTTATTTTTCCATCATAACCAAAGAATGAGATTTTGAATTCAATAAAAGAGGGGGTTTATAAAGTAGTAAATATCGGTCCTATTCCCAGAAAATAGAAAAAATATAAAAAAGAGTACAAAATAAAAATAAATAAATTATAAAAAGGAGAGTACAAAAGTTGAAAACCAACAAATAGAAATGTTTTTAGGAAACAAATTAATAAAATAGTTCTTCTAGTTTACTTGTATAAAACTATGAATTAACTTGTGTGGTCTTCTTATCATAAGACAAGTAGTAGAACCAGGAATAATGACAAACCACATGTAATTCAAAGTATTTATATTTCATTATTCTATGAGTAGGATTATTTATTAGTTTTATATGTCATTTAATCCACTCCTAAAAGAAGATTATTTCAAATTAGGACATGCCAAAATGGGATTTTCAAAAAATTAAAAAATATTTTCTAAAAAGGGCATGTGTACTATTGAGATGTATTTTCCAATGAACCAAAAAGAAATATGATGTCACCAAGGTGATGAGGTTTGGGAAATCATCAATTAAAAAGCATTTTTCAACCAAAAAGAAATATGATGTCACCAAGGTGATGAGGTTTGGGAAATCATCAATTAAAAAGCATTTTTCAAAAGTTTCATCATGATGGAGACAGATCAAGGCATGAACTAAATTAGGTAAAGGACTGATGGTGGATATTTACATGAGGAAAAAGATTGGGGTATATTTGGATCTTCTCATGTCATTACATGTACAAAAATTAACTATTTCTCTCCACTCAAACCATCTCATCTCATATATGTTTCAAGATCTGGTATATTTCATGAGCCAAGGCAATTAATTACAAAGTTTTTAAGTGTGACTTTCTCTATTATTTTTCAAAAATATTATGCTTCGTTGATTACCAAAGAATCTCAATTGCTAACCTCCTACTTCACTCTTCCAATTTCTTACCAAAGGTTCCTCATATCACCCATGTTCTTTGACAAATTCATAAAATGGGCCAAAAGAAGAAATCAAAACTTGAGTCTATAGAACTATTATTAGAAGATGAGGTAGTGGCTATGATTTTTGAATAAGCTAGGTGGCTAGAGTTTATTAATAAATTATAGTGCTACGATGAGGATTTAGTCAAATATCTTATCATCAATCCTAATGGAGAATATAATAAGGTTAAAGTCATCAATATTATTATTAACAACACTATAATCAGTCAGTTCATGGGGATTTTAAAAATAATGACAATGATCTCAAGGAAAGCCATATTCAAAGATATAATTTAAATGTTCCATGTATAAGGATAACCCATACCTAAACTAATTTTTATCCCTTAAGGGATAACCAAAAGAATAAAGAGAGAAATCTTGCCAAAACCCTGGAGGACCATTGCATTTTGGGTCATCAAATTCTTTACTTGTGATGAACAATATGGTTCTCTTATAGGGGATGCAATAAAAATTGTAAACCATCTAAAGAAAGGACTACACAAACCTAAATGGAGGGTCAATTTACCAGATTTTATCTATAGACCCATTCATGTTATGGTGGGAAAGTATATACAAGGTGTATCCTCCATTAAACATCATGGGATGATTCACCTCATATGCTAATACCACTTCCTAAAGAAAGATGATGGAGAAGTTAAGTGGGATTTATGTAGAATAATTTTAAGAAGAAAACTAAGGTAAGACATAAACCTTTATAATCCTCTCTCACACCCATAGTTGGGCAAAGGGAGGAAATTACTAGCGAGGATCCATCTTTAGAACTGGCGAGGAAGAGGAAATTAAACACAATAACATATAGGGTGAGCTTTGAAGAGACTTCAAAACCTATTCCTTACCAACTACCCATCATGGAAACCTATGATGAAGAGAAATAAGCACCTTAGACATCTTAGCCTAGGGTTTTAAGCAAAAGTGGAAGAAGGAAGGCTCTGGCAGAGTAGTCAAGATCAGAAACCCTACCTAGGACAAAGAGAAGAATCCTCCTACCTGAAGAGAATGATGTAGATAAAAGTGATACAAAGACTCTTTGTAGTCTCAACCAAGTATATCCCATTGAAGTTCTAAAGATGGTAGAAGAACCTGTAGAAGGAGAGGCTAAGGAATATGTAACATCCCCACTGAGATTTACTAGAATAATGTATTTTTTATTAAACATTAAATCCACATATTCAACATTAGAATTCACCATGAGAATCTAATTAGTGATCCTTAATAAAAACATATTGAATATGTTAACCATAAAATAGGCACGCAATATTTCATTCAATTGTTGATCACTATGAAACAAATAAGCAAAACATAACTACATAATTCCATAAAGTAATTACATAATTAGAGTCACGATTGGTATAATATTCAACCACTAATATCAATGTACACATGAATAAATAATTACATTTTCATTAGGAATAATGTTTCAATAATTAAAAAAATACTATATATACAAGGCTCCAAGGAGCTTGAGTCTCACAAACTCTAGTATTTATGGTAATCTCAAGTGTAGTCTCCAATGAAGTATTGTTGTGGGGAGGGAGAGCATCATCCAAGCACTTTTACACACCAACCACAAACCATAGATCCCCTGCACAATCCCCCAACTAGAAAATGGCCCTCCCTTCATGGATGGGTAGGTAGTGATGGTGTGAGAATCTAGAAAGACAAGCTAGTACCCATGTGTTGTAAGACATCTAAAACATGATGTGTACCATAAAGAAAATATACTTTAACATGATATCACATAAACATGTAAATAATACATATGAAAGGACAATGTTCAACTAAACATTACTTTGGCCAAAGTTTCAAATAGTTAATAATATCTAGGATTAATCAAATTTATACACACCACTTGATCATATTACCCTCATCTAGAATTGGTGATGGTAAGTAAGCTAGGGAAGTCTGTCTCCTTGAATATTTAGTGCCAACAATGCAATATTTGATTATTTTTAAAAACATAACCAATAGATTCAAACAAATTACTTCCTATCAGCATACATATAACATGCTAAGTATGGAAATAATCAAAGTACATACATTTAGTCCATCGAACGTATGCAATGAATCTCAAACATATTATTTATTTCAATAATAATACACATAAACAAGTACAGTCCAAATAAGACATACCACTCGAGTATAATTATACTTAGTTTACAAGCAACTACCTATCAAAGTAACTCAGATATATAACTATCTAAGATAACATTATCTATTTCAGTTCTTTTCCATAAGCAAAACCTACAACATACAACAATCAGTCATAATTTAATTCAGGGCACATAATTAAACAATAATCCAACTTTTATGTTATCTTTTTACACATAAAATGAGCTATATGTACTTAATTATGGTATACTGCCTTGTGGATTTAATAACTTGTTTAACAACTATATACAATATTTTCAAGCACACTACGTATACATATATATAGGCTATATATATGTATTAGTAAAAAATCTTCCTCATACAGGTATAATCCAAATACAAGTATGAGTACTTGATTTATATAAAAAAAATTCTTGTATATATATATATATATATATATATATATATATATATATATATATATATATATATATATATATGTATATGTGTGTGTGTGTGTACATATATATGTATATGTATACATATATATGTACACACACACATACACACACATATATATATATATATATGTATGTATATATATATGTGTGTGTGTGTGTGTATACATATGTATATATGTACATATACATATATATATGTATATATATATATATATGTATATATCTGTGTTCACTTTAAATATCTCATCAATTTTTCAATTATATCTATTAACACAACCATGATGACTAAATACATCTTTATTTAATTCTATACTGTTCATTTGATGAATATGTATATAGATACAGAGTACATATGTATTATGTTTGGGCTGGCTCAAAAACTATGAATTATATATATATATATATATATACCCAATTAATAACCAGTAAAGTCATATATAGAATAAGACATATTTGTATCTTCTATGCCTTCTAACTATAATAAAAAAATAACTTTACCATTACTGAAAGAGTTGTCTAGAATCAAACGTCCAAGACCGATGACTACAAAGTGAACACACACAATTGTTGAATCAATAAATCTAGAAGAGAGCAGAAACTGAACACAATGTATTCAATAATGGAGATGAACTGCTTATATAAAGAGACAAAATTCACAGTTCTCAAAGCTGTCACAACTTACAACTAAGAAGCTCAATGAATCTAGGCTCACTTAATGAAAAATACAAAGGGAGAGAGGTATTTATAGGTTGGAGAGATAGTGAAATCTCACATTCCAGTGAATGTGGTACTAATCTTCCTATATGACCTCTAGAGCCCTGAGCAAGCTAATGTAGCCGTGTAGCCAAAACCCATAAGAGAAAGGCCTACACCAACACCCCTTATAAGCATAGCTTAGGTAGGTGATGATACAATAAATGGGTCCTGACAACAAGTCCTGATGAGGTACCCATGTACAATGCAATTTCTCATAAAGTGGAGAAAAGGAGAAAACCCAGTGGGAAAAAATCCCCTCCAAAGGAGAGAAAATAATAAGAGGAGACTAAAAGAGCCCCCAAATGATGATGCTGAAGCAATCACTACTCTAAGTATAGCTCATAAGATGATGAAGGTCGATGATGAGATCCTCTGCCTGAAGACTGTAGAAGCTCCATCTACATCAAATAATGTTTCTTCCCTTTGGCAAAGGAAGAACCCAATGTGTGTATTGAAAGTCTACCCATTCCATAATGGAAGATGAAGGTAGCAGTACAAAGATCTTTGAATGCAGTGCAAATCATATATGTGGCATAGGTATGGCAAGAACATGCATAGAGGTTGAAGGTAATACCACTAAATTGAACCAATTAGAAGAATGGCATGGAACATTTGCTGAAAGAATGTCCATGTGAAGAGTGGAGCATGACTCACCAACTGAATAAAGAAAGTCCACAAGAAGAGATGAGTCATTGATGCTCACAATAGATGTACTCATACTATAAACAATGGAGTCTTATGAAGTGAAACTCTATGAAGGCTCTGAAAGAGAAATAATCTACACATGAATGGATGTAGAATCTAAAATAAGATAACTAAGGTCTGGTAGAATCATCTTTTGTAGTGGGTGCTCGATAAAAATAAGAGCAATGTCCACCATGGATGTATCATCACAAGAAATAAAATCAAGAGGTAAGAGTACAACTATCTTAGAAGAGATGACGGGCAATGGAGGAGGAGGTGTGACATAAATCTCATCAAATGGATCACTGAAAAGATACTGTAAGATGCTCCAAATAGTGCGTAGACACTCTGTATGTTCCACATGGTAGTGCAAATCCCATGAAACATGCAACACCAAGTGACCATAGACAAAATCATAAGAGTTGGCCTAGTCATTGTATTGAGCTAGGTTAATAGGCTCAGGAATCTATCCATATAAGAATGGAATAAGTTCCTAATCCATGAGTGAGCGTTCCAAATAAGCACATCATGAAGCATAATTATCCTTTCCAAGAAGGATCACTGGAAATGAAATAACTCTCCTCATCTAAAGTAATAGTGCATGCTCTGGAGATGGACTTCAAATAACATCAAAAATTATTCCAATCAAATGAGAAAAATTAGTGCACAAGTGATAATGCATGCTCAAATAGACACCAGGCTTTGCTGACAATGCATCTAAGAATACAAGAGCAATCTGTGCTAGTAGTCACTAAATGGGCTCATGTAACAGTTACAAAAATTGAATGTGTGCATGAAAGAATGTAGGGCCCATAACAAATATCCCTAAGACAATCAACAGTGACCCCCCTATGTTTATAATAATAAAGCACGCTAAAGGAATGAGCAATCTAAGCTTATGATTGAGTATTAATGCATGTTTTAAGTGTGGATGTCAAAATTAACCAAAATGAATCCACACAAGTAAGAGAAATTAGTGTAATACACATGAAATGCAAACAAACCAAGCATGAGGATGTCGAACTCTACCAATAATGCATCCGTATGAGGAGAAGTAAATGTGTGAACTAGTCTGATAACCCCCCCAAATTTTGGCACTTTATTATTTAATGCATTTTATAATGCGAATCAACTAGATACATGGGAAATTGAAAAATACACACTTTTTCAAAAGATGACACTCAATTTTGAGCTACCATTTGTAAGATATTAATAAAATGATTTACAATAAATAGCCTATTTTTAATAAAAATTGCACTAAATGATTAAAATACACCTGATGTTAAGGGGTTACCTAGCCTTCTAGCCAGTCGTTGGAACTAGCATTGAATAAGGAATGCAATGGTTTTGTTTGTGAGAGGGAATTAGCCTCCTGCCAACCCAGGCCTCACCCTTTGTCTTTGTCAGGCAAAAATATAAGGTAAATTTACAAACCAAGCAAAAATCCTTTACAATGTATTGTTTTTAAAAATAAAAAATTATTATGTACCCCACTCACAATAAAGACCCCGATCATATTTATCTTTGAAGCAAAAAACTTATCAAATATCTGTGACTTACTATATTCACCCTCACCTTTTTGCTAATCATTCGAGAAGTTGGCTTGGATAATCAGTGGTTAAAAAACCACATGGAGTGTCCCAGTGGTGAGTGAGTTGGATGATGAATGTTCCAGGCAAAGATAAATTTTGTTTATAGCACATACAATGATGAAAATAGGTGATGACCATAGGAGGTGAGGGGAGAATGCTGAGAGGCACGGTAAAATAATACTCTATAGGAGCTTAGTAGGAGGACAAATTATAGGCACAAGGGAAGGCAACCTAGTTGTGCATGTTCTCATATCCCTCATATCCCTCTGAAGCCCTACTCATCAATTAAGACCAGTGAGCCTATAGCCAATGGTGATATCAGGGAGCCAAGAGGATGGCGAGGTAATCAAGTCATGGTGAGGAGGTGGCAGCCAAGCATGAGTGGGCAAATCAGATAAGTCAACAATTGGTAATGGCTAGAAAATAAAGAGGACCACAACTATGAGTAGATTACTACACCATAGAATCTAGCCTTCTCATCCCACATAAAAGGAACCACAACTCAATGCCACTTATGTTGTAACATATACAACACCTCAATCTACAAAAAAAGGTCTTTCTCTATCAGGATAAAAACAACAGATCCATATAGATCTCCAACACCTTTCTCAATAGAAAAGGGATGCCAAGATTTTATGGATGATGCCAAAATCAAAGAATGATGCCAATGCTAGAAAAAGATGTTATAAACAAAAAATATTGATGCCAAGCTTTGCAAACTAATGCCAAGTACTAGATCTCAGAAACAACATATCTATGATGCCACAGGATGAAGTTGGATGCAATAGATTAGATTTGGTACAAAGCAATGCCACCAGGATACTTCCAACACCAAGATCAGATTCATCTTTTTCAAAAAATGTCATGCCAGGAAAATCCAATGCTCTACCAAAAATGTTACACAACCCTCTTTCTTCTCTCAACACAACAGTCAATGAGGTCAAAGCCAATGCCCAGCAAGGAAAACAAAACTAATGCAACAACAAAGGTGTAAATTTTAATGCCCCAATAGATATTGAGCAACAAATGATCCAAAAAAAGGAATGCAGATGTAGAGTTTTCAATGCCAAACTTGAAAGAATTCTCAGATCTAAAAAACAAATATGAGGCAAAAATAATGCCTCTTTTTGTTATGCTCAGATCTAGTATTTTCCTTTCTCTAATGCCTTTCTCTACCAATATCTAGATTTGTACCTTAGATTACTAACGTAAATCTCCTAGAAGTATTTATTCACCTCTTCTACCAACAAAGCATGCATGCAAACCATATCTGCACCAATAGTTTACATGCAAAAAAGCCCCTACAATTTTTTTTCAATCACTTTAGGCAACTGAGGGATTTTAACAAATCCCAAGGTTTTTTAGATTTTTAATTCAAAACAACCTCAAAATTTCATAAACCCATTAAAAAATTACCTGGAATTGATGGAGAATACAAAATAGAAAACTACTCAAGATTTCAATAATGAATAACAAAAAATAATGGTGTTCGATACAAGATACCTGATGATCTGATACCATGAAATAGTTGTCTAGAATCGAACATCCAGGACCGGTGATTATAGAGTGAATACACACAATTTTTGAATTAATAAATATAGAAGAGAACAAAAATTGAACATAATGTATTCAATAATAGAGATGAACTGCTTATACAAAGAGACAAAGTTCACAGCTCTCAAAGCTATCACAACTCACAACTAAGAAGCTCAATGAATCTAGGCTTAATGAATGAAGAATACAAAGGGAGACAGGTATTTGTAAGTTAGAGAGATAGTGAAACCCCACATTCCAGTGAATGTGGTACTAATCTTCCTAAATGACCTTTAGAGCCCTAAGTAAGCTAATGTAGTCGTATAGCCAAAACTCGTAGGAAAAAGGCCTACACCAACAATTACTAAACCGGTCAATATATTACGTTATAATATATGATATTCCTACTATTTTATTTCAACAAGAATCATATGGCTTGCACATTCAACATAGTTGTAATATAATTTTTTTTACTTTATTGACTGAGAATGAAATAATCAAACCTTATATTGAATTTATTCTCATAAACATATATCTCATATCTAAGTGTAAAAGAGAGTTTAGTAATAGAGATTTTGTATATATGTATTCACAAGTTTCCAGTCACATCTTCAAATTATTTAAGATAAATATCTCCATTATCCATGTTCATAATGTAATAAAGAGTCTAGAGAAATTAATCGACCCATAACCATTCGAGTCATTGTCTATAATGACTTAGAAATGTTTAAATAGACCCTTGAAGAATTGCATGTAATTTACTCAACTCTCACTGTATAAAACTAATACTATTTCAATATATGTGAATTGATATTTGCAAAGGCTACTATATATTCTCAGACAACTCCCTGTGTCTCAATCCTATATAAATATCCAACTTTTAGCTAATTTAAGATTCACCTAAATGTCAAATAATCATTACATAGTCATGTATATTAAAGCCTCAATTTATATATACACATAACATGCTCAAATAAGCTCATGATCCAACTAATGCTCAGCCATGGGTTCACATTGAAATGTAAACAGAGTATATTTAAATCAACATACCTTGGAATGTTTCCATAAAATGGCTTAGAAACCCTAATGACATTCATTATTATACCTCAAAATCAAATTATTATACATATATACACTAACTCTTGTATGTACATATATATTTTGGTATGTACACACACACACACACACACACACACACACACACACACACACACACACACACACACACACACGCTCGTGTGCATATGCGTGCACACACACATACACACACACACACACGCTCGTGTGCATATGCGTGCACACACACATACACACACACACAAGGTCAATTAAGACATGTAGGATATATATATATATATATATATATATATATATATATATATATATATATATATATATATACGTACCCCAATATATATATCCACATATATTTCTTTTAAGACAAAAATCTAAGTTTTATACAAATGAATTCCATTTCAAATTGCTACATGACCTCCAAACACAAAAATATATTCGCATTACCAGAATTACATATAGACTTAAGGCTTAGGTTTCAGGGTTTACTAGAATATAGATTGACTTTTGTGGATGGCCGATCCATCCACAAGGCCAAATCTTTATTCATTTAAATATTTTATAAACAACTTAAAACCCTTTTTATGTAATCACATATAAATGCTTATGTTTATATCATCCAATAATTTAATTGCATTACCAACCTCGTAAAACTTCCATAATTTCATTCTTCCCAATCATATCACTTCTAACTCCTTCCTTTTCTTTCCACTATCCACTTTTCTCCCACGTTCTCTATGTCTAATATCATCCCCCTTCTTTCCTTTTTATTTCCCTCCTTCTCAACCCAACTGCCACTAATTTATCCCATTTTACTTGATCAAGAATGAGACCAGAACTGTGCATGGAAAAAATATCTCAACAGAATAATAGTCTGCCAACTCACATGAAAAATTATTAAATCTAATGGCATGGTTAAACTCAAGCTAACATAGACCAAAAATCCCTAATTCACTCAAAAGTTCCATAGTTTTTAACCATTATTATAATCCAAAATCCGCATGGTCATTGACTTAACATGCTAGTGGATAGACTTTACCAAGTCCATTATTAAAATCATTGTTAATGATAACTATCACTTCGTAAGTCTACTTGACATAACACCCATGTCTATGCATTTGAACATTAGCTAGGATTAGTTCATAAGATAGTTTAGGTAGTTATTTAATCATATTAACAAGGATCAATATCAACATATATTCCAATAACAAAGTGACTAATGTAAAGTCATAACAAGCTTTGACTATAAATCAAACAATTGTTATACCAATATAATGATATTATAAAAATATAGTTGTTTGTCATAACTACTATATAGACTATCCAAATGTCTTTACTATTTGTATATACACTAAGGCTTAAGCCCAAACAATGGTTTTCCCAAATATCATAATAACCAAGTAATGTATTAAGACATTATAAATACACTCCATTTAGTCCATAAACAACATTAGATAAACACAAATCAAATAGATTTACTTTACTCGTTAAGCATTAACAATAATGAATACAATAACATGACATGATCATAAAAAGACATTATGCACTCAATCTATATACTACAACCATAATGCAATCACACAAAATTAGATCCACATAAGCATTAAGTTGAAATAGATCACAACTAACACACATAATCAATCATCTAAATGTAGATAACACCAAAAACATACTAAAGCTAATAATTCAAACAATGTATATAAATAATGCTATCTATAATGGTGTGTGCATGGGTTTCTAGTTGTTCCTCTATCATCGCCCAACACCTCCATCTATACCACCCTCTTCGATGATGATGTCCCTCCATAATACTTAGAGGGATGAATCTCTCTTGCATCAAACTCATGATAAGTAGGTAGTTAGCTCATACATCATGATATATATCCATAACATAATGCTCCAAAAACTAAAAACATGATCATAATGTAAAGAATATACAAATATAGCCAACTCAATAATATAATCATGTAAGCTAAGCAACATACAAATGTAGCATAACAACAAATGACTTACAACTTAAATAAATAGTAATTAAATCAATTTAAAAACCATAATAATCCACATATAATCAGGTAAATTAGCTTTGTGAGAAATTAGGATGTGACATCCTCCCTCCTTAAAGCTGGTCATTGTCCTGATGATGTTTATTTAAACACTAGTTCTGAATTGAAAACATTATTCAACAGAAAATAACATAGTATGAAGCAATAAATCAAGTAAACAAATGTGAAAATAGCTTGTAAAATTCATCATAGTCCTCCTAAGTGGCACTATCCTCAGAGTATTGGTCCCACATGACCTTATATTATGACACTTCTCAATTATGCAAATGAAGTTTGCGAGTGTAAATTATGTTAGGTGAATATTTTGTCATCAACTCACTGATGACAAAATGGGTATATCAACCACAACATAATGAGATTTATACGGCAAAATGGGTGTGGTTACCAAAACATAATGAGATAAATCTCTCCTCTTAGCAAGGGGAGGTTCCCTATAAACTATAATATACTAATATAAGCTGAAAATAGACTCATGGGTGAAATCATACCATCCATCTCTCTTTTTTCAGAGGCGATGTTCACAAAATAAAGGAGAATTCTTGTGTAATTACTGAAGGCATTTCTCTTCTTTTAGAAACGATGTTTAGCAAACAACAAGAATTCTTCTTGGATAGTAACTAGATCTGCAAGAAACCCATGAAAGCATAAAGTCTTTCATTGTTTCTCCTACTGATTTAGGACAAAGTAACACAGTAGAATGAAGTGCAGCACAAAGTCTCCACCGAAAACTACAACAGAGTAAAAGATTATGAAGGATAAGGGGAGCTCAAAGTCTCTCCAATATCCTGAAACATAAAACACACATAGACTACAGATAATTATGGCAGCACAAAGTCTCCCACAATCGACTTCAAGACATCTTTCAGATTATTTCCACTTGTTCTGCTTATTTGATTAAATAGACAATACTGTATTTAAGAAAAAGACATAAGAATGATTTCCTAGATAACACAAGCTATTTCAACACAAAGTTTGAAAGGTCACTTGCTTTCTCATTCACTTGATAAAATATGATTAACAGTCTGAGCTCAAAGTCTTAGGAATGCCTTTCAATTTTGGGCAGAGTTTCACTTCTAATAATAGATAGATCTCCCTTTTTACAAACTGAGAGATTACAATATATAGCCTCCAAAGAAAGACTTTGGTGCTTATTTTCACAAAATAGCCCATGCTGCATTGAATGCATTGGGAAGAGGAAGTTCTGTGCAGGGGCCATGCTGGAGCTATTCAAATAATATCAAATGTCCTCTCCAAAGCATGGGTCACCTGGTCTTCTGAAAGGTAAGGCCACTCTTCTTTATGATACTTACATAACTGTCCACTCGTCTTTACTCAAATGAAGAAAAATAGGCCACGCCATTGAATGCTTGCACTCTCTGATATCCACCTAGTGGACTGCTCCACCTATTGGAATAACTCCCCTATAGATATTTCTGGATTCTCTGTAACTTTCTCTCTTCCTAGTAATCTGAGCTCTTGGGGCTATCTTCTCACTTTCTATTGGCTCTTTTAGCTCCTTCCTTAGCTGGTCGTTGAGTTTGTTCTCAGGTCTACATTATTCAAAAATCAGTAGTTATTTCATTACCCTAAATTTGACGTCTGTGGGGATGTCACTGGTCACTTTGAACCACTTTGAACCTTGAACCCTTTGAACCTTTTAGAGTTGAATGGTTCAAAGTTCAATGGTTTGACAATTTGGTGGTTCAATGTTTTATAAAGAGCTACATTTACTTAGTCTTCTTTATGAGTTCAAGGTGTCGTTGAACTAATTATTTGCACCATTCGATTGAACCTTTTTCTAGAATCTTTTGCTTAAACCATTCGCTTGAACTTTCCGCTCGAACCTTGAACTCTTTGAACCTTTCGGAGGTGGAGTTCAATGGTTCAACGGTTCAATGGTAAATTCCATATCATTGATCCATGTCGTTGAACTTTTTTTATTAAACCTTGGCATTGTTCCATCCTTACAATTTTTTAGGAAATGTCTTAAGTGTTTTGAGATTTTTCCTTCCGAAAGCCCACCTTTTAAACCTGCAATTTTCTTAGCTGAAAAGGCTTGTGCGATTGAATAACTTGACTGCTCAAAAAATTTTGAGAAAGAAAGAGACCATTTTGGCCTGTAGGACTGAAATGGTCGACATGCTGTCAACAAAAACAAGTGATGGATTTTGGGAACAACAACTGGCTCCAGTTGGGGAACTTCCATTGATTGTATTTTGAAACAATTGAAGGGAGTAGAATCCAGACTCTAAGTGCCTTTATCTATGTTATTGGGCTACGAAGTCATGCCATCCAAAAAGAGAAAGATCATTAAACCAAACAAACAACATAAAACAAATAAAGACTACAAATATATAACTAGACTTGTCTGATACTTCAAAGATTGAAGTGATTTAAATGCTACCCATTGTGAGGTAGTAAAAATAACGTTATGCCTTGATATATTAGTAATAAACTATTTTCACCCCAGAATCGATGATTGACAAATGGATCTCTCCACTAGGAATCAATTTTTTTGTGCATTCCTTTTGGTTTTCTCCTATTACCCCTTAACAAGACTTGATCTCCAATATGAAAACCATGAATCTTTGCTCTTTTGCCAAAAAGTTTCTTTACCTGGTTTCGATGTGCAATAATACAGTCCACTACCATAATTCGTTGCTCTTTTATTTTAGTTAAGCACTTGATTTGATTGTCCCCATTAAATGCCTATCAATGGTTGGCATTATCAGGTATACTTGGTCAAAAGACCAGCTCAATAGTGTACTTGTGCCCTTTAAAATCTTTGTGAGGAACCATGAGGGTTATAGAGACAACCAATGAATCTGCACGATCATTGAACTCTCTAGTCATAGCAAAAATATTGAAATCATCAAACTTTCAATGCAATCCCATACACGATTGCGATAATGTTACAATCTTTCATTCTTGGTTTGATACAGATTCCTCACCTGACAAAGCACCAATTCAACATTTCCTCAGGCGTGAAGAAGCTTAACACCTCTAACATGAGCAACTTTTAATCTGAGCAACAAAGATTCATACTCAACGGTGTTGTTGGTATTGTTGAACTACAACTTATATGAATAAGAAAAAAATATCTCCTTGCAGAGATATCAAAACAATTCCAGCTCCAAAATCGGTAGAAGAACAACTGCCATCAAATTTCATAATTTATACATCATTAGAATCTGATCTCCTTTCAGATTTCTCTTCATTAGGGAGGGAAGATCCTTTTTCATCTGAATAGTGCTCTACCAATTCTTCTGATGTCTTGTTTAAATTTTTTAGATTGTCACTTACAAAACTTTCATCTGATAAAATAGAAACATCTTCTATAGATAGAAAGTAGTTACCCATCCCTGAAGATTCAAATAGAATTTGAGCTTCAGGGTCAGATATTTGAGTGACAATATATTTTGATTCCTTTTCAGGAAGTAGCCTTTGCATGATGCCCTTAACAAGTATCCTCGCCTCAGATAGGTCCATGTTCAATTCTCCACCAACATCCTTACAAAAAATTTATCCAAGCAAAATGCCATAGGAAGCTGGAACGTCGGCCACCAAAACTGTCATTTTAATCCTTTTTTCTAGGAAGGCCGCGAATGCAAATCGGACATCTTTGATTTGACCCAAAAGTGGCACGTACTTGTTTTCCATGGAGAAACATCTCCTAAAAGTTTTAGTTAAGACAAGACCGAGAGAGTCTACTACCTTGGTGGACATAACATTGTTAGAGGCTCCAGAGTCTATTATATAGTTGCTCAACTTATGACCATTAATCAAAAGGGAAACATAGAAAGGTTCTATTTTCCCAAGGGCAATAGGAGGAGTAATGACAAGATTATTTTGGGTGGCTTTGTTCTTTGGGGGATCATGAGTCACCTTTGAAACATTTTGTTCTAAAGAGACGATTTTGCTTTTGATGCATTCAACTAGCCTATCCAACTGCTCAGGGTTGGTTTGTAAGTATTCAAACTTAGACATTTGGATCTTGGTCTTCCTAGTATGGTCAATTATATCAAATGACTGAAAATAACTAAGAATAGATGAAGGAAGTCCATCATTTCAGGTTTGGTTGGGTGTGGTACTGGTCTGAGAAATTAAAGTAAAAGGTGCAGGGTTGTTTGAGGTACTTACTTTCTTATTGATCACCAGGTCTTTTGATTGGAAAGGTGGTGAATTACCTCATTTAGCAACTAAAATTACTGGTCGAGGTTCTTCTCCTACTTTTCCCTTATCATCTTGTTGAGTTGACTGGTTTTGGGACCTAGTAAAAGTAGCGTATGATCCATCAAATATTTCTCTCTTAATTCTAGCTTCATCCTGATAATTCAGGAAACTAATGTTAGAGTTGCCAGCAAATTCTTCTTCACCTTTTGCAAAGAGATCAACATCATCTTCTTGGTCCAACTCAGGTTGGAAAGAGAAATCATGTTCAACGTCATGATAACCAACTACTGAGTTAGTTGGTGTTGCTTCAATGGCAAGCTTCCCTTGTGCAGGAGGGAGATGATTTGGTTGCCCTTGATTCTTGGCAGTATTGCCTTGATATGACTGGTTAGGAAATATCCTTCTTGGTATATCCTGATAAGGAGGGGCAAACATCCCTTGTGCAATTTTATTTTTCAGAGCTAGCAATTCATTTGCTAGCTTTTGCACCATAGGATCAGTGGTGCCTGTAGAATTTTTTTCAAAAGATGAAGAAGATTTATTTCTATTAAGATCTCTTCTTATCTTTTATGCCAATATAAGATCATCTTCAACCTCAGTGGCCAAAATCTGAGATGCAACAAGATCTATGTGGCTAGCCCACCTCAATAGGAAACTCACTTCAGGACGCTGAGAATTGATGAAGAAGCACTTAAGATTTTTTGGCATCGGCTGAGCAATTATAGGAATCCTGTTCCTCAGCTTGTCAAATTTAGAAATGAAGTCTCACATGGGTTCATGAGGCTCCTTCTTAATTTGCGTAAGCTGAGCTAATAGGGCATGTGCATCTTTTGCGGGTTTGAACCTAGCCTTAAACTTGGCCTTGAGAGTGTTCAAGTCAGTTACTGTTTGTGCTTGTAGATAATAAAACTAGTCTGTAGTAGTGCCTTGCAATGTTTCCATAAATAATTTGACCGCTATATCTTCAAATTCAATGCCTATCACACCACAGGCTATGCAAAAAGCTGTAATATACTCATCAGGATGAACTCTCCCATCACCATAGAACTTGGATTTTTTTTTTCTTGAACTACGGGGTAGTTCATGTAAAGGTGACGTTAGATTCAGAGGGCTAAAAGTGTTATCCCAAGGGTCTTGGGCTAACATGATATGATGATTGAAAGGAGGGATAATGAACCTCTATAGGGTACGTAAAGACAAAGCTCTGGTAGTAGAGGAAAGAGAAGCTTCGTCTGGTATTGGAGACTTGACGTTGGTAGGAGAAAAACTCTTGGTTCGCTAAAGGTGAGATTATGGAGGAGAAAAGTTAAAATTATTTTGCTACACAAACTTGAACACAGGATCAACAATACCTTGAGCTCTCTGGCTTCGTGTATACCATGGATCTGTCAGAGTGTAGAATGGAAAAGAACTAGAAATGTTTCAATTTGAAGCTTGAGGCTTCAAATTATGCGTTCTTCCCCAGTGGAGTCACTAAAAATTGTTGGGTGAATATTTTGTCATCAACTAACTGACGTCAAAATGGGTATATCAACCACAACACAATGAGTTTTATACGGCAAAATGGGTGAGGTTACCACAACATAATGAGATAAATCTCTCCTCTCAGCAAGGGGAGGTTCCCTGTAAACTATAATATACTAATATAAGCTAAAAATATACTTCGGGGTGAAATCATAACATCCATCTCTTTTTTTCAGAGTTGATGTTCACAAAATTAAAGAGAATTCTTGTGTAATTACTGAAGGCATTTCTCTTCTTTCAAAAATGATGTTCAACAAAAAGTAAGAATTCTTCTTGGATAGTAACTGGATCCACAAGAAACCCATGAAAGCACAAAGTCTTTCATTGTTTCTCCTATTGATTTAGGATAAAGTAATACAATAGAATGAAGTGCAGCACAAAGTCTCTACCGAAAACTACAACAGAGTAAAAGATTACGAAGGATAAAGGGAACTCAAAGTCTCTCCAATATCTTGAAACATAAAACACACATAGACTAAAGACAATTATGGCAGCACAGAGTCTCCCATAGTCGACTTCAGGACATCTTTCAGATTATTTCCACTTGTTCTCCTTATTTGATTAAATGGACAAGACTGTATTTAGGAAAAATACATAAGAATGATTTCCTAGATAACACAAGCTATTTCAACACAAAGTTTGAAAGGTCACTTGATTTCTCATTCACTTGATAAAATATGATTAACAGTCTGAGCTCAAATTCTTAGGAATGCCTTTCAATTTGGGCAGAGTTTCACTTCTAATAATAAAGAGATCTCCTTTTTCACAAACTAAGAGATTACAATATATAGCCTCCAAAGAAAGACTTTGGCGCTTGTTTTCACAAAATACCCCATGCTACATTGAATGCATTAGGAAGATGAAGTTTTGTGCAGGGGCCATACTGGAGTTGTTCAACTCATATCAAATGTCCTCTCCAAATCATGGGTCACTTGGTCTTCTAAAAGGTAAGGCCACTCCTCTTTATGATACTTACACGACTATCCACTTGTCTTTACTCAAACGAACAAAAATAGGCCGCACCATTAAATGCTTTCACTCTCTGATATCCACCTGGTGGACTGCTCCACCTATTGGAATAACTCTCCCACAGATATTTTTGGATTCTCTATAACTTTCTTTCTTTGTTATATTTTGTCTCTTCTTGGTGATCTGAGCTCTCGAGGCTATCTTCTTGCTTTCTACTGGCTCCCTCAGCCTCTTCCTTGGTTGGTCGCTGAGTTTGTTCTCAGGTCTATGTTATTAAAAAATTAATGGTTATTTCATTACCCTAAATTTGACGTCTATGGGGATGTCACTGGTCGCTTTGTACCACTTTGAACCTTGAACCCTTTGAACCTTTCAGAGTTTAATGGTTCAAGGTTCAACGGTTCAAAGTTCAACAGTTCGACAGTTTGGTGGTTCAATGTTTTGTAAAGAGCCACGTTCACTTAGTCTTCTTTATGAGTTCAAGGTGTCATTGAACCAATTGTTTTCACCATTCAATTGAACCTTTTTCTGGAATATTCTGCTTGAACCATTCGCTCGAACCTTCCGCTCGAACCTTGAACTATTTGAACCTTTGAACCTTTCAGAGGCAGAGTTCAATGGTTTAACAGTTCGATGGTTCATTCCATATCATTAAACCCCGTCATTAAACCTTGGCGTTGAACCATCCTTACAATTTTTTAAGAAATGCCTTAAGTGTTTTGAGATTTTTCCTTGCGAAAGCCTACCTTTTAAACCTACAATTTCCTTAGTTGAAAAGGCTTGTGTGATTGAATAACTTGACTACTCGAAACATTTTGAGAAATAAAGAGACCATTTTGGCCTGTAAGACTGAAATGGTCGACATGTTGTCCACAAAAACAAGTGATAGATTTTGGGAACAAAAAATTACTCTGATTGGTTCTACTAGACCACTCTAGGATGTAGACCCTACTATTGAATTCTTACCATTGATTCTAGCTCTGGCACTAAAGTCTATTCCAACAAGCTAGCGCATTGGCCCTATCACATGAGATTTTGGTCTCACATGCTCACCTGAAGCACGTAGTAAAAGACTGGTTCTTAAAGGTTTTGTTACACAGTATTAAATGTGTTCATGTCTCTTTATGTAGTATCAACAAGGATTATGTAACAACATGAGTAAACTACTTTTGTCCTTATAATTTCATAAATGTTTATTAACATTGCTACACATCACATACATTATCTATTACATGTATTCCATTAATCAAGACAATAAATTGATACACTCTAATATCTCCTATTACACTTAATGAATAAAAGGCAAGGTTTCATCATATATTTTTCTCCAAAAGATCATCCTCCCAATAGATTAAAACATGGGTATTTATTCTTGTTTAACCCTAACCAAGTGTCATAGTTATAAATAACATGAACATATAGTACATAGACTCTCAACAGACTGAGAGTCATGGTTTTTATAATGAGTTATTCTTATAGACCTAGGCCCCTGCACCCCCTAGATCTTCTCTCTATGCTAGATTTTGATGGCCATGTGTTTCATTCCTTGCATGCTAGTATGAACCCTCTTATCAATAAGGTCAAAGTGACCCATGTGAATCATTCTCCAACTGATCCTATTTCCCATGCACTATGCTTCTTATGTTCTCTACTTCCCCACATTCTCCCCTAGTCTTCCACTTTTGTTTCAAGTCTTATGCTCTCAAATTCCTCATGACATTCTATTTTGACTAGGTCCTCTTGTGCTGGTTCTCCTACACCATTGTCCTCTCATGCCTAACAAGTCCCATGCCATGATGCTTCTATACCTATCAGCTACATGCCATGGTCTTCCCATACCATGGTCCTTCTACATTGTGTCGATCTTATGCCAAAATGGGATAATGGTCCTTCATGTTATGCTAGTCTTGCATGCCAAAATGGGAGAGTACTTAGTCAAAATTTAGGGGCCAACATCACCCCACACTATACCCTTAGTTCATCTTGGACTAAGCCGTGCTAGCGTCTTCTGAAAATTTGGGCCCCTTCTACTTGAGTTCCTTTTTCAAACCATCCCAATGGGATAATACATCAAGGACATTCATAGTTATTCATTCAATTAATTCTTTTGATCCTTTCAACTCCTCAAGTTAGGTTAGAGTCTCAGTCTTTTTCACTTGTTCATCCAGAGCTATACTAGCATCCTTCTAGACATCTTTGGGTGTGGTACTTGTCTGAGAAATTAAAGTAGAAGGTGCAGCGTTGTTTGAGGTACTTACTTTCTTATTGATCACCAGGTCTTTTGATTGGAAAGGTGGTGAATTACCTCATTTAGCAACTAAAATTACTGGTCGAGGTTCTTCTCCTACTTTTCCCTTATCATCTTGTTGAGTTGACTGGTTTTGGGACCTAGTAAAAGTAGCGTATGATCCATCAAATATTTCTCTCTTAATTCTAGCTTCATCCTGATAATTCAGGAAACTAATGTTAGAGTTGCCAGCAAATTCTTCTTCACCTTTTGCAAAGAGATCAACGTCATCTTCTTGGTCCAACTCATGTTGGAAAGAGAAATCATGTTCAACGTCATGATAACCAACTACTGAGTTAGCTGGTGCTGCTTTAATGGCAAGCTTCCCTTGTGCGGGAGGGAGATGATTTGGTTGCCCTTGATTCTTGGCAGTATTGCCTTGATATGACTGGTTAGGAAATATCCTTCTTGGTATATCCTGATAAGGAGGGGCAAACATCCCTTGTGCAATTTTATTTTTCAGAGCTAGCAATTCATTTGCTAGCTTTTGCACCATAGGATCAGTGGTGCCTGTAGAAATTTTTTCAGAAGATGAAGAAGATTTATTTTTGTTGCGATCTCTTCTTATCTTTTCTGCCAATATAAGATCATCTTCAACCTCAGTGGCCAAAATCTGAGATGCAACAAGATCTGTGTGGCTAGCCCACCTCAACAGGAAACTCACTTCAGGAAGCTGAGAATTGATGAAGAAGCACTTAATATTTTTTGGCATCGGCTGAGCAATTATAGGAATCCTGTTCCTCAGCTTGTCAAATTTAGAAATGAAGTCTCACATGGGTTCATGAGGCTCCTTCTTAATTTGCGTAAGCTGAGCTAACAGGGCATGTGCATCTTTTGCGGGTTCGAACCTAGCCTCAAACTTGGCCTTGAGAGTGTTCCAGTCAGTTACTGTTTGTGCTTGTAGATAATAAAACTAGTCTGCAGTAGTGCCTTGCAATGTTTCCATAAATAATTTGACCGCTATATCTTCAAATTCAATGCCTATCACACCACAGGCTATGCAAAAATCTGTAATATACTCATCAGGATGAACTCTCCCATCACCATAGAACTTGGATTTTTTTTTCTTGAACTACGGGGTAGTTCATGTAAAGGTGGGGTTAGATTCAGAGGGCCAAAAGTGTTATCCCAAGGGCCTTGGGCTACCATGATATAATGATTGAAAGGAGGGATAATGAACCTCTATAGGGTACGTACAGACAAAGCTCTGATAGTAGAGGAAAGAGAAGCTTCATCTGGTATTGGAGACTTGATGTTGGTAGGAGAAAAACTCTTGGTTTGCTAAAGGTGAGATTATGGAGGAGAAAAGTTAAAATTATTTTGCTACACAAACTTGAACACAGGATCAACAATACCTTGAGCTCTCTGGCTTCGTGTATACCATGGATCTGTCAGAGTGTAGAATGGAAAAGAACTAGAAATGCTTCAATTTAAAGCTTGAAGCTTCAAATTATGCATTCTTCCCCAGTGAAGTCACTAAAAATTGTTGGGTGAATATTTTGTCATCAACTAACTGACGTTAAAATGGGTATATCAACCACAACACAATGAGATTTATACGACAAAATGGGTGTGGTTACCACAACATAATGAGATAAATCTCTCCTCTCAGCAAGGGGAGGTTCCCTGTAAACTATAATATACTAATATAAGCTAAAAATAGACTTCGGGGTGAAATCATAGCATCCATCTCTTTTTTCAGAGCTGATGTTCACTAAATTAAAGAGAATTCTTGTGTAATTACTGAAGGCATTTCTCTTCTTTCAGAAATGATGTTCAGCAAAAAGTAAGAATTCTTCCTGGATAGTAACTGGATCCACAAGAAACCCATGAAAGCACAAAGTCTTTCATTGTTTCTCTTATTGATTTAGGATAAAGTAACACAATAGAATGAAGTACAGCACAAAGTCTCTACTGAAAACTACAACAGAGTAAAAGATTACGAAGGATAAAGGGAACTCAAAGTCTCTCCAATATCTTGAAACATAAAACACACACAGACTAAAGACAATTATGGCAGCACAGAGTCTCCCATAGTCGACTTCAGGACATCTTTCAGATTATTTCCACTTGTTCTCCTTATTTGATTAAATGGACAAGACTGTATTTAGGAAAAATACATAAGAATGATTTCCTAGATAACACAAGCTATTTCAACACAAAGTCTGAAAGGTCACTTGATTTATCATTCACTTGATAAAATATGATTAACAGTCTGAGCTCAAATTCTCAGGAATGCCTTTCAATTTGGGCAGAGTTTCACTTCTAATAATAAAGAGATCTCCTTTTTCACAAATTGAGAGATTACAATATATAGCCTCCAAAGAAAGACTTTGGCGCTTGTTTTCACAAAATACCCCATGCTACATTGAATGCATTAGGAAGATGAAGTTTTGTGCAGGGGCCATACTGGAGTTGTTCAAATCATATCAAATGTCCTCTCCAAATCATGGGTCACTTGGTCTTCTAAAAGGTAAGGTGACTCCTCTTTATGATACTTACACGACTATCCACTTGTCTTTACTCAAACGAATAAAAATAGGCCGCACCATTAAATGCTTTCACTCTCTAATATCCACCTGGTGGACTGCTCCACCTATTTGAATAACTCTCCCACAGATATTTCTGGATTCTCTGTAACTTTCTCTCTTTCTTTGTTATATTTTGTCTCTTCTTGGTGATCTGAGCTCTCGGGGCTATCTTCTTGCTTTCTACTGGCTCCTTCAGCTCCTTCCTTGGTTGGTCGTTGAGTTTGTTCTCAGGTCTATGTTATTAAAAAATCAATGGTTATTTCATTACCCTAAATTTGACGTCTATGGGGACGTCACTAGTCCCTTTGTACCACTTTGAACCTTGAACCCTTTGAACCTTTTAGAGTTTAATGGTTCAAGGTTCAACGGTTCAAAGTTCAACAGTTTGACAGTTCGGTGGTTCAATGTTTTGTAAAGAGCCACGTTCACTTAGTCTTCTTTATGAGTTCAAGGTGTCATTGAACCAATTGTTTTCACCATTCAGTTGAACCTTTTTCTAGAATATTCTGCTTGAACCATTCGCTCGAACCTTCCGCTCGAACCTTGAACTATTTGAACCTTTCAGAGGCAGAGTTCAATGGTTCAACAGTTCGATGGTTCATTCCATATCATTAAACCCCGTCATTGAACCTTGGCGTTGAACCATCCTTACAATTTTTTAAGAAATGCCTTAAGTGTTTTGAGATTTTTCCTTGCGAAAGCCTACCTTTTAAACCTACAATTTCCTTTGTTTAAAAGGCTTGTGTGATTGAATAACTTGACTGCTCAGAACATTTTGAGAAATAAAGAGACCATTTTGGCCTGTAAGACTGAAATGGTCGACATGTTGTCCACAAAAACAAGTGATAGATTTTGGGAACAAAAAATTACTCTGATTGGTTCTACCAGACCACCCTAGGATGTAGACCCTACTATTGAATTCTTACCATTGATTCTAGCTTTGGCACTAAAGTCTATTCCAACAAGCTAGCGCATTGGCCCTATCACGTGAGATTTTGGTCTCACATGCTCACCTGAAGCACGTAGTAAAAGACTGGTTCTTAAAGGTTTTGTTACACAGTATTAAATGTGTTCATGTCTCTTTATGTAGTATCAACAAGGATTATGTAACAACACGAGTAAACTACTTTTGTCCTTATAATTTCATAAATGTTTATTAACATTGCTACACATCACATACATTATCTATTACATGTATTCCATTAATCAAGACAATAAATTGATACACTCTAATATCTCCTATTACACTTAATGAATAAAAGGCAAGGTTTCATCATATATTTTTCTCCAAAAGATCATCCTCCCAATAGATTAAAACATGGGTATTTATTCTTGTTTAACCCTAACCAAGTGTCATAGTTATAAATAACATGAACATATAGTACATAGACTCTCAACAGACTGAGAGTCATGGTTTTTATAATGAGTTATTCTTATAGACCTAGGCCCCTGCACCCCCTAGATCCTCTCTCTATGCTAGATTTTGATGGCCATGTGTTTCATTCCTTGCATGCTAGTATGAACCCTCTTATCAATAAGGTCAAAGTGACCCATGTGAATCATTCTCCAACTGATCCTATTTCCCATGCACTATGCTTCTTATGTTCTCTACTTCCCCACATTCTCCCCTAGTCTTCCACTTTTGTTTCAAGTCTTATGCTCTTAGATTCCTCATGACATTCTATTTTGACTGGGTCCTCTTGTGCTGGTTCTCCTACACCATTGTCCTCTCATGCCTAACAATTCCCATGCCATGATGCTTCTATACCTATCAGCTACATGCCATGGTCTTCCCATACCATGGTCCTTCTACATTGTGTCGATCTTATGCCAAAATGGGATAATGGTCCTTCATGTTATGCTAGTCTTGCATGCCAAAATGGGACAGTACTTAGTCAAAATTTAGGGGCCAACATCATCCCACACTATACCTTTAGTTCATCTTGGACTAAGCCATGCTAGCGTCTTCTAAAAATTTGGGCCCCTTCTACTTGAGTTCCTTTTTCAAACCATCCCAATGGGATAATACATCAAGGACATTCATAGTTATTCATTAAATTAATTCTTTTGATCCTTTCAACTCCTCAAGTTAGGTTAGAGTCTCAGTCTTTTTCACTTGTTCATCCAGAGCTATACTAACATCCTTCTAGACATCTTCTAGTGCATAGACCTCCTTATCATCCTTTCCTCAGAGGGTGGCAAAACTTGTATTTACCTAATGTTGATGGTTATTAATAGCATCCTCCATCATTTATACATCTTTAAATGCTTTCATGCACTCAACACAATCTTTTATTAAAAGGGCAACATTAGTTGATTGTTACCTCAGGACCTCTTTAGCTTAGAGCTGAGCCTCCAAGATTTTATTTGGGCACACTAAGCATGAATAAATGCCATCCAAAATGGGGATAACTTCCCCAACTCTCTCCATTGCGTGCTTATAGACTTCAATGGCCATGGTGAATTGTTCAACAATTTCTCTCTCCTCATCTCTTAGCATGGGTCACTCTTTGTATTTCTTGAGCAGCAGTCCAATTAGGGTAGCTAGCTTTCCAATGGCATCCCCATCTAGTGGTACATTATATACAAGTGCTAGATCTTCCTTAAAAATTGTTTTATAGAGGGTTAAAACCCTTACTTTTGCCTATGTGGCCTCTTGGATCTTTTATTTCATAGAGGCTACTTCTTCGGTGAATGCTTGCTTCTCTACAAGCACTTTATTATACATGTCCACTACTTTGGCATGTTTCCTCTCCATTGTGCATGCATCAGAATTTGACAAAATGTTCTAGCATGCTATTTCCATGTCAAGTTTCAAAAATGCAGTGCTAGCTATCAATGGGGTGAACTTTTGCGGGTTAACCCTCATTGATTTTGGTAGTGCTAGAGCATCCGAACCGAAAGATATGTTGTCTAGTGGGAACTCGAACTCGTTTTCATCATTGTACATGTCAAGCAAGAAGGACACCTACTTTTTAGTCTTAGGAGTCACTTCTTTGGGATGGAAGTATGGCCAAAGATAAAGTCATTTGGCCTCTACATCAAATTGGTGATGTTCACACATAGTGATTGCCATTCTTGCATCTTCCTACCCTTTTGAAATAGCTAGTGTCTTCCCTTTATTGGGGTCCCATTTAAGTTTATCCTCTTGGTGGCTGCCAGTGGCTATCTCACTATCTTTTACACCATCTTCCTCATTGTATTCTATCTTAATGTAAAGAAGGGATTCATTAGACATGACCTTCTCTTGCATTGAGGAGGGAGTCTTCTTAGAATTTGATCTTGAGCTATGGATTTGCACCTAAGGGGACTCCTATTTGGATGCTTGTCTTAGATGCGGCTATGGGGTAGCTCCTATGGTAGTCCTCGATGAATATGAAGGTAGAGAAGGTGGGGGTGAAGGTGGAAGTGGAGGTGGAGAAGGTGGTAGAGTAGGTGGTGGAGAAAGAGGGGGAGTGGGCTAAGGTGATAAAGGATCAGGGATAGATGAGTGTGAAGGAGTAGAATGAGAAGGGGATGGAGAAGCATGAGGAGATGAAGTGTGCGGAGGGGATAGAGATGGATGAGGTGGTGAAGGTGAAGGTTGAGGTGGAGGTGAAGAAAGATAAGAAGAGGTAAGTATAGAGGGTTGTGCCTCTACCATCCTTTGCTTCTTTTGGGGGGCCTGATGCCCACTTGAACTTATGCTTGGGTCTGGTCGCTTCTTCCTCCTTAGCTACAATGCTTAGGGGAGTCTTTCCTTGGGGTCTCCATTTTGAGGGTGTTAACAGGGGTGTAACAAATAGAATAAATTGTGAATTTGATGCCCAACTAAAATGTCTTTAACCTTTATATCGATCAAGTATGTCTCTAACTTCTCTACATAGGCCTTCTTGCTTGGATATATATAAAGTTTTCAGAGGGTGTGAAGTTCTACATCGATCCTTTCTACCTACAAAATGATCAGTTGTGCATCATATATTTGATTAATAGAGTCTATGAAGGACTATATGAAGAAGGCATATGACAACTTTAGCCATGTTGAAAGCTCTCCTGATGGATTCATGCAAATCTATGCAAGGGAGAAATGTTGATTTACAACAAATTGTGCTTGATCTGTAACTAGGGGAGGTAAGTCCTTTAGAATGCACCACCCATTCCTGAATGCTTTTTTCATCCCCTCAAACCAATACTTGATATTTATCTTGTATGAGAGGGTGATATGTTGGGGGCAAATAAAAGACTTGTAGCATTCGGTGGGGGACTTGTGAGTGGGAGGGTACACCCACTTCAATGCACCCAAACTAGAATCTGGAACTTTGATTTCATTGAAGACCATTAATAAAAGGATTTCTCCATATGGGAACCTTTACTTGGTTATCTTATGGGCCTTCTCTACATCTTCAATTATTTTGTGGATGAAGTACAACACCCAATTGTACTTTAGTCCTTGTGAGACTTGGTGAACAATGTATAGGTGTGTCATATCCACCTTCTTCTAATGATTGGTCCCTCTGATCTTAATGGAAATGTTCTACATCATGACTCTGAGGGTAGGATCTTGCAAATTTTTGATGTGCATCACATGCCCCTACTTTTGGTATATTTGCATTATGATAGTCCTCTATATCTCTTCTGTGTTAGCTAAGTCATCGATCACACTCATCCTTAAGCACTGTAGTCTTGTGACTTTCCTAATCCTTTTGGGGGTGATCTTCATGTTTCACCTATTGAAGTAGATATAGTCCTCATGGATGCATGAAAGGAGGAACTATACTACCTCTATAGTTTTACCAAAATATGGCAGCTCAAAGAGTTGGAAGAACCCTATGGCATCTAGCTAGTTTTTAATGGATAAGTCATAAACCACTTGATTTCTTGTGTTGGTAGTCTTGACCTAGTAGTTGTTTTGGAACTCCACTTCATTCCCTAGTTAATGGTGGTTAATCAAAAATGGTGGTAGTTGATACTTTGGAGACCCAGTTCTCTGCATGTAAGACCAAATCTGGGTATTACATCTCTTCTATCAATAGATACAAAGGTGGCAAAATTGGGGCCTTTTGCATCATGAATGTCTACCCCTACTTCCCTTTCTTTACCATCTTTCCCCTTTCTTCTTCTGTTGTTCTCTCGCATCTTCTTCCACATGTTATGCTTGTTTTGGTGTCTACTCTTGGTCCTTTAGAGCATCTTTTCTAATGGGAAACTAGTATTTTTTCTCACCTCTTCTTCCTCCAGTATAATTGGTAGCTTTTCAAGTCTCTTGGCCTTTTTCTTAGGCCACATTACCCTTCATGGAGCCTAAAGGTTAACGCACATCCATCCCACACTTCTAAAAGAATACATGGATGTAGACCAACTCACTTTGACTTTTTGAGCTTAGCGCCTCATCAATGGTAGACTTGCAACTTGTAACTTCAAAAACTTCCACTTTTTTCCACCAATACGAACTTATAAATCTCTCTTCTTACTTGGGTAACAACCTTCATGACTTCGTCAAGGTTAGAAACACTGCTCTACTTAGGATTTGAGTAATTTGATTCTGGTGTGATCTCTAGTTTTTTGACTCTAGTTCATCACTTGTCTTTAACACTAGTAATTTGAGAATTAATGCAATGTAAAGCATGAAAGGCTTTAATATTCCTATTTATAGGCTCTATGGGGGGGGGGTTAACCTCATTAATTCCTTCCCTCTCCCCATCACTTCATAGCATAAATGCAAATCCTTTAACGTCTGTCATATTTTGAACCTTGTATTATGCATTTAATGCCTTAATGGTTTGTCCCATCATTCTATTCACATGCTTCTTACCATAACTAACCTTGTCGCATTAATAGCCCATTCTTTCTCATGCCTTTCTTGGAAGTGGAAGACAATTATTTCCCACCTTTTTAGTGTAGTGAAAGATAACTGTTACATTTTAATTTTTTTCAACATATGGTAGGAACCATTCCTTGAAGTACCTTAAAATGACTCACATGAACTTAATGAATTTCATGCCTTCAGTACTTGCCCATCCATATATCTTATATAATTGGTTTAACTTACGTACTTTTTATTTTTACCACTCATGTATGACTCCTTACCGCACAATAAAATGGTTCATGGTCCTCCACAAAAATAACTACAAAAATAAAATTACACTGAAGAAGAGATTCATGCCACAAATTCAACACTTTTTATTGAAAATAGTAAATCCTAACCTAATGGCATAAGCCTTATTGATTACAATATTTTAGTTATACTAAATTAAAATATGACTGAAGCCAACTTCCATTATAGTGCCATGGGAGAAATTGACCATCCATTTGTTTCAATTGACTAGCCTCAGTAGGTCGAACACTATGTATTATGAATGAACCATCCCAATAGACGTGGAGCTTCCAAGGGTGGTGCGTGAACCTGGAGTCATATAAAAAAAAAGTTATGCCTGGAGAAAAGACTTTATTCTTGAGATGGTGATCATGCCATGCCTTTTGTTTGTGTTTCTCTACACCCTGACTCCAGTGGGCAAAAAATCGGGTCTCATCTAGTTTCATTAAATCATCTAACTATGCTTTCAAAGGTGCCTCATCATCCAATTTTCCCATGCATGATATATGGAGGGATGGTATCAAGAAATTCACTAGAATAACTACTTCCTTTCCATACACTAAGTTAAACAACATGCTTTTATTGAGATTCTTATATGTAGTTCGGTAGGGCCAAAGCACTACAAATACTCTATCATCCTAATCAGTGAGGTTGATGTTATAAGTTTTAGTTAGAGTGGTAGCTAGAATCTTATTGAAAGCTTTGACAGTTCCATTATCCTGTGGGTGGTATGGTTTCATCTTATGGTGTGCGATCATGAACTTGGCTAGCAAAATACAAATCATCTCATTCAAAAAGTGGGTTCCATAATCACTAGTGAAACTTAGGGGACATTAAAACCATTTTATAACATTCTCCTAGATGAATCACATGGTAGTTGCTATAGTATAATCCTTTGTTGGTGCTACTTCAGCCCATCATGTGAGGTAGTCAGTTGCTGCAATAATGTATCGAGATTGCATTCATCATCTTGCTAGAGTGATGGGACCCATAAAATCAATAGCCTAATTTTTGAATGGTTCTTGAGAAGGGATGGGTCACAAAGCCATAGCATCTCATCTATTAGGTTTACGTACACATCGGTAGATGTCACATTACCTAACATATGACTTAACATCTTTGAATAGAGTTGGCCACCATAGCCCAGATATCAACACCTTCTACACGGTAGCCTCTCCAACATAATGTTCTCCAGCAATACCTTCATGAACTTCTCATAGTACCTCAGAGTGCTTATGTTGCATTACATAGCAAAGAAGGACCTCGTCATGATCCATTTTATAAAGATCTCTTATTATGAGCTGATAGGGTGTAGTGCAGATTGTAATTTACTTTTTCTCTTATGATTTGAGAGAGTTAGGTATGAAACTAGTGTTCAAAAATGCTGTAATATCTTCTAGTTTTTTAGGTACCCATGAAACTCAACAAAGTTATACGTTAGGAAGATCATCCTCTATGGCATGTGGGGGTTCATCAGTCTCAATCTGGGATATGTGGTTAGGTCCACAATTAGTCTTCCCAGGTTTCACCACTATGGAAAATTAGAATTCTTGAAATAGGATAATCCAACGATAAATTCTTCCATGTAGCACTGGTTTGTTGACAAGGTACTTTAAGGATTCATGATTTGTATAAAATGTAAAAGGAGTGGTTAGAAGATATTGCCTAAATTTTTTCAAAGCATAGACCATAGACAAGGCTTTGCACTCTATGGTGGTATAATTTATTTCAATTGGTGTCAACTTCCTAATGGTAAAGTAAATTAGGTGATCTAAGTGACCTTCACCTATTGTGCAAGAATCGTGCCAACCACCATGCCAGATGCATCAACATGGACATAAAAATGCTTTATCTAATTAGGGAATTGTAGTATAAGAGTAGCAAATAACTTTTATTTGAGTGCTTCAAAAGTTTCCTCGGTGATCATTTTATTTTAAAAGTTCTTTCATGGGTGCGACAATCTTTGCATAACCGTAAATGATTTTTTTGCAATAACCCATGTGCCCTAGGAAGGTGCACACTTTACACCGAGTCTTGGGCACTAGAAGACAAAGGATCAAAAAGACTTTTGTTGGGTCCACTAGAAGTCCTTCCTTACAAATAATATGCCCAATAAGTATGCCAAAAGGTGTCATGAATAGGCACTTCTTCAAATTTAAGGAAAATTTTAACACCCAGCAACATTCAAGCATGAGACTGAGATTAGTATAATGGTCCTTGACCAGCCCATATACCGTCCAATCATCCAATTAAACTTAGAGGAATTTGTGAATGAAATCTTTAAAAGATTCAATTGCTATCTGTGAAAACACTGTTGGGGCATTTTTCAACCCAAAAGGCATAACAATATAGGCAAAAGATCCCTATTATGTGGTGAAAGCTGTTTTAAACTAGTCTTATTTAGCTATTTGGACTTGATGGTAGCCTAAGAATATATCCATAAAAGAGTACACTTGACAACTAGTAACACCTTCTAGGATTTCCTTTGTAAAAGGCATTGGAAAGGGGTTTATCACACAAGATGCATTTAACATGCGATAATCCATATAGATACAGATAGGACCATATTTTTTGATATTGATTACCATGAGACTAACCCACTCAAATTTAGTAATGGAGGTAATTAATCCATCATGGATCATGCTATCAATCTCTTCTTTAACATGTACCTAGAGATTAGGATTCATCCTATATGGTCATTTTTCACTGGTTGAGCACCGTCGACTAGCTTAATGTGTATCTCACCTAATCATGGGTGGACTCCCTTCATTTCATTATAGTTATTTGGAAACACATCTTGATATTCTTTTAACAACTCAAATATTTTAAAAATCTCTATGTCAGTCCAATAGTTTCTAATTGTAGCCATCTTTGGTTCTTGTTTTGTGTGAATGTTACGTTGAATAGTTTGAATAGGCTCATGATAAAGGTTGTCCATTAGAGAACTTGTGTCTTAAACTACTCATGAACCAATACTTGTAGGAACATTTAGATGGTTAGTTTTGGGGTTAAGTGAAGTAGATACTTCACCTTCATCTACTTGGAGGATAAGTTTTTGCTTTCCTTGGTGAATCTCTTCACATCATTCTTCATCAGGACTTGGTGGTGGTGTAGGAACTAGATGGGTTGAAGGCTCAGTGAAAAAGTGTAAAGGTTCATCAAGTTCCTGATGAATATTCCACATGTGATCTTTGATGGGATGTGGGTCTCTAATAATTGCTTCACATATGCCCTCAAGAGTGAGGTGCAAGTCTAGCCTTGATGAAGAATAGGATAGTGTCGACTTCATGTTTTCCTTTAGTAACTATCAGAACCTGGTACCCATGTGCCTCTCTTCACAAATATACCATGCCCATGCCTAAGTGTGTAAAGTCCCATAGAAGGCATGTACCCAGAGGTACTCTAGTAAGTATGTTTCCTCAGCTTGCCATATTGTCTCACAAGCCTCAATGTGAGGTTCAGGTGCTTGCATGCCACTATAACTAAGTGTTCTCCTTACCTTATTATGGTATTGGAATCTATGATGGAGAGTAGAATGTACTTGACCCCAATTTAGAAGGTACTCTTGATGGGTACACCACCATATTGCTATGGTGCCATCAAAAAGATGGTCCAATGACCTCATCTGGTCATCCTCGATGTTGTAGAATTCTTTAAGGTGTTGGACAAAATTGTGCACCTCCAATTGTCCTTGGAACCATGGGGCTTCATCAAGTCTTTCCAGTGGTGGTCTTCTTAGTGGCCCTCTCATTACTAAACCCATGAGGTGCACAAACTTATGACATTTAGGAAGCTAGTATGGGAAGTTTTCTCTTTTGTTGATGGTGCTACACATCCTTCTAGTGAGATTATAGTCGCTATAAGCCCAATAGTTACAAACATTACTTGTAGTATTCAAAATAGATTGGTTATCAGTCCATCAAAGAACATCATCTAGGGTTGGATCATGTTATTCATCATTCTGAGTAGTAACATTATACAAGTGGTTGATGTATTCATCAACATTGACAGGCTCAATATAAGGAGGTCTTTGTACCCGATCTAGTGGTATTACTACATGTTGATTAGTTTTCTCAAAACTAATGTATCAATTTTTAGAGATCAAATCTACATGCTTCTCATAGCACTAAGCCCTTCCTAGTAGGGTTGGGTAATCATTAGCTTTAGGTAAATCTAGAACCTCCAAATCTTCTTTGAAGAAAACTCTAAGTATATCGATTGTGGCATTATTGAGGACCCCAATAGGGTGTACTCAAGTCTTATTTGCCATGAATAAGACATGAGGTGAAGGTTGCAACACTAGACTAGACATTTTGTGCCAAGCATCTTTAGTGTGGTCATTGACTTCTGTGTCAATATCTACTAAAATGTCTCAGATTACCCATCTATTGATGGCAACATTAACCAATATTTATCCATCTTTTGGGGGAGTAGAGGAATTAGGAGTTTCCTAACATTAAACATGATTTAAACAATGGTCTTCACTTTATCGATTGAGGTGAGGGTGGATTCCATTTGGTGATTGGGATTGAATCTTGTGCCAAATGCTAAGCTAGGGAATGATGTCCTCATCTAGGATACACTTACATAGTTCTTGAAAATCATCTCACACCACTGGTCGAGGTTCAACTTCTCTTTTCATAACAACACACTACGTTACATCCTTATCTTTAAGGTATTTAATCTCACCTTATAGCTCTTGTACGAGTGCCATTGTATCCTAAAAGATATCCTTTTGTTGTTGAGCATCAAGGTACTTCTTATATCATGGCTCTTCCCATTGTACCTTCTTGACTAGATCAGTTGTTGATTGAGTCTATCCCCTATTATGAGTGGTAATATTTACTTGTTGAAATATTGGAATGGTCAAACATGCATGCCATTGTGGTTTGTCTATTCAAATCATATTAGTGCCCTTTTCATTGCACCCCTTAGTGATGGCCGCATATATATTATGACACTCTTCTCGCCATTTGTACTTTTTATAAAATGCACACGTTGAGTATTCTGGGTAATCCCATTGATAGTGGTCTAGTGACCCACATTTGTAATAAGTCCTAGGTGAAAATTATCCACCTCCTTGTCCATATCATCTTCCTCATCCATGGTTACCACTATTGTCTTGAGTGTTAGTGACCAAGGTTTGGTGCATGCCATGTGCTCAAGATTCATGGATGTCACTGATCAGATGATAGTCATTAGTATCATGAGTGTAAGCATCACAAATTTTACAATACTCATACACCTTCATGTGTGTATCCCATTACAAAAGTGGATAAGAATGGACATCATGTTCCTCATGGTATATTTCACTTGATTGTTTAAGTACTATGTGGATGCTCTTATGTGGGCAGTTGCTCCATATATGTCCTTTAGTTTCACAATCAGTTTACCAGGCATCAATGCATGTCTCATGTGCATTAATTATGGTCAACTTTTCAAGTTGTGATGCCATGGATGCTATCTATGTCTCCATAAAGGGACTAATTTTAGTGTCAATGCTTTCAACCACTTTAGCGTAGATAGCAGCTTCCAAAGCCTCACGAGGGCTAGTGAAGGTTCATTATGATAAGGTCCATCAGAAAGGTAGCAATAGTCCTCCCATAAATCATTATGTACATTGAGAAGTGTTTATTTCAAATGATAATTTAGAAATCAAGGTTTTGAACCATGCATCATACTCATGTACACTCTCTATAAGTCCTTGCTTTATGTCCTTCAGGGCTACTATACTCTACTGCTCAAACTAAGGAATGTCAAATTCTTGTAGGAAGGCTACTTTGAGCTGATCATAATCAACCATAGCTTGTTGAGAGTTCAAATTCCAATACCACTTATGTATGTACTCTAAAAGTGTAGTTACAAACTACATAGACTTACGTTTAGAAGACATGATGTCATGCACTCTCCAAATCAGTTCGCATTTATGGACATGCTCATCTACATTCTCTACCCCTTGATATTCAGGTAAGTGCAATGTCATCTCATAGTAGACCATAGTGGGTTGTGGTGATTGAGCATGTGGTTTCTGGGAAGATCCAACCCCTATTCTTTAAGGAGGGGGTCTGTTTCCTCTTGCACCTCCTCCAACACCTCCAGTAATAGTGCTTATGAGAAGAGACATAGTAGTAGGTTGGTTACCCAAATTTGGGCTTGTACTTTGGCTATGAGGGCCAGACTCACCGGGCATCCCAATCTATGCCATAGAATTCCCTTAAAGAGGGAAATATAATGTAAAATTTGAATGAGCATTTAATGACCTAGTTTTAGTCTCCTTTATCGGTTCAATTTTTTATTCTAAACTATCTATATGCCAATTTTATTTATGTACTATGTCTGACTCAAAGGCATGAACATGCACTATGGTGGGAGAGCCTGATTGATTTAGAATTAGTTCTTCAACTCTTGCAATCCAGCTCATTTCCCCTTCATAGGATAAAAGTGGCAAAGAACATGAATCGAAAGTGATGGGTTTCTTGTGCATGTCTGCTTCCCTATGGCTCTTTATAGCACTCCTAAAGATCTCTTGGTCTCTTCTTGCATCACCAACTTCCATGATCCTTTGTTGAGCTTCATCATAATTTCTTTTCTATAATGCTCAATAGTTTGTTACCATGTTAAGCTCACAATCTTCAATAAACCCCTGGTCTCCCCTTCCAAATGTGCAGCTCATGCACAAAAGAATTTATCCCTCCATGGGTATAGTTTCCAATCCATTGTCAACAATTAATTTCTTAATTTCAAAGGCAAAACGTGTGAGATAGATACCCCTCAACTCTTGGATAAATTGGAATTTAACTTCTTTAGGACATGAATAGGTGGTCACAACATACTCCAAAATGTAGCTATTTCAAACTCCTTTCCACCAAAATTTTATTGTTTGCATCCACAAAACTCTAAGTCATGTTAAAAGCCTCTATCATTTGAGCATCCGAGGTTACCTCATTCTAATATTTCTAGATTGTCCTTGAGTATATGCTATTATCCAAGCATGTAAGAGAACTGGGACCTCGTAAAAGAAGGTTTCATACAAGGGATTGTAGAGATTTTGCTCTACCCACTATCATGTAGACATTTTTGGCTTCAGATATGGAACTACAAAGTTATCTTCGACACTGGTAATCCATTCTTCTATATTATCCAACATAATGCACTCAAATATTTTCCCATGATTGTGCTTCGAGTCCTGACAAGGAAACCAAAATGTTGGGTTCTTACCATTGATTTTAGCTTCGGTGCTGAAGTCTATCCAAATAAGCTAGCAAGCTAGCCCTATCATGTGAGATTTTGGTCTCACATGCTCACCCAAAGCATGTATCAAAAGATGAGTTCCTGAAGGTTTTGTTACATAGTATTAAATGTGTTCATGTCTCTTTACATAGTATCAACAAGGATTATGTAACAACACGAGTACACTAATTTTGTCCTTCTAATTCCATAAATGGTTACTAAAATTGCTACACATCACATACATTATCTATTGCTATGTATTCCATTAATCAAGACAACAAATTGATACACTCTGATATCTCTTATTACACTTAATGAATAAAAGGCAAGGTTTTATCATATATTTATCTCCAAAAGATCATCCTCTCAATAGATTACAATAGGGGTATTTATACTTATTTAACCTTGACCAAGTGTCATGGTTATAAATGACATGAACATATGGTGCACGGACTCTCAATAGACTAAGAGTAGTGGATTTTATAATGAGTTCTTCTTATAGACATGGGCCCCTGCACCCCCTAGATCCTCACTCTATGTTATATTCTGGTGGCCATGTGTTATGTTCCTGACAAGTTGGTACAAACCCTCTAATCAATAAGGTCAAAGTACCCCATGTGAATCATTCTCCTAACTACTCCTGCTTCCCATGTGCTCTATTTCATACACGCTCTACTTCCCATGCACTCCCCTAGTCTTCGACTTTTATTCTAAGTCTTATGTTCTTGGGTTCCTCATGACATTTATTTTTGACTGAGTCCTCTCACACTAGTTCTCTTGTGCCATTATCCTCTCATGCTTAGCAAGTCCAGTGCTATGATGCTTTCGTGCCTATTAGCTATGTGCCATGGTCTTCCCATACCATTGTCCTTCCACATCATGCTGGTCTTGAATAAAAATGGGACAATGGTCCTTCTGCACCATGCTAGTCCCATGTGCTAAAATGAGATAGTACTTAGTCAAAATTTGGAAGCCAATACCTGCAAAGCATTCCAATCCAACACATGTGAAGGATCATCTATATACTTTTTAAGATAAGATACATGGAAAACATTATGTAATAAAGTTAGCACTAGTGGTAATGCAAGCCTATATCTATAGGGTTAACCACTTCTAAAACCTTTAAGGTTCCCACATATCTCAGTCAAAGTTTCATTGATTTACTAAATTAAATTGAGATTTTTTTAGGCTTAACCTGTAGAAACACTTTATCACCTACTAAAAATTGCTTAGCTATTATTTTTATATCATCATAACTCTTCTATATATCATTGGCCTTGGCCAATCTCTACTTGATTATCCTAAGTTGCTCTTCCATTTCTAAAAGCATTTTAGATCTAAAGACTCTCATGTCTTCCAACCTATCATAACTGATTAGTATCCTACACCTTCTTCCATACAATGCTTCAAATGGTGCCATCTTCAAAGTTAATTGTTATGATTTATTATAATCAAACTCAACCAATGGAAGGTACTCCTCCCACTTGTATTATTGATCCATGCAATACATATGAAGGAGATCCTCTAATACCTGATTAACTCACTCAGTCTGACCCTCAGGGTGATATGCAATGTTGAAGTTCAGTTGCATACCCAAAAGTAAATTTAGAGTCAACCAAAACTTAAAATTCATCCTCAAATCATGATCTAAAATTATCTTCTCTAAAAATCCATGCAGCCAATACACTTCCTTTAATAATCTCTTCGCGAGAGTAGGCGCAGCATCAGTCAAATTGCCTGGTATAAAATGAGCTACCTTTGTTAGTTTATCAACTACTACCAAGATCATGTCATGCTTATTCGATGATAATTGTAAACCTTGGACAAAGTCCATACTGATCTCCTACCACTTCCATTATGGTATGTCATGTGGATACAATAATCTAGCCAAATGCACATGTTCAACTTTCACATGTTGACATTCCAAACAACGAGACACAAAGTCCATTGCATCCTTCTTGATGCCCTTCTTGAAATAGAGAGGTATAAGCTCTGCCATGAGTTTGGTTACTCTTATATGTATTGAATATGGGACATTGTGCAAATATTTTATCATTGTTTACATCATATTTTCTATTTTAAATCCTTTATACCTAGGATTCTAAACATTTTCAGACAATACTTTCCTGACATGATCGTAGAATTCATATCCTAGTGAGAATTTAATTGCTTGATCCCTGAAAGTACTCTTTATAATAGCCATGGATGTTATGTACCTCCTATGTCTTAGGGCATCATTTACTCTATTTTCTTTACCTTTGATATAGTTGATGTCAAAATCATAATCAGATAAGAACTCTAACCAACATCTTTGACAAGCATTCAAATTTGGTTGGATGAAGATGTACTTGAGTCCCAAGTTGTCAGTCTTGAGCTTAAATGGTTTTCCCAATAAACAATGCCTCAAAACTTACAAATCATATACAATTAATGCAAGTTCTAGGTCATGAGGGGTGTAGGTCACCTCATAAGGTTTTAGTTTCCTTGATTCATAGGTTACCACTGCACCATTATGCATAAGAACTCCTCCAAGTCCATCCCTAGACACATATGTGATTATTGAAAATTGACCATTAGGATCGGGAACTCTTAGCACTGGTGCTGAAGTAAGCCTATTTTTCAATTCCTACAAAGTTACTTCACACTTATTTGACCAAATAAAACATTGATTCTTATGCTTCAGAGAGGTAATCAGATTAGCTATCTTAAATTTTTTTGGAATGAATTTATTATAATAATCCGCTAACCCCATGAAACTCCTTACCTTATGGACATTCTTTGGTGATTACCACTCCATAATGAATCTTATCTTTGTTGGATCCACTGAAATACCATTTGTAGAGATAATATGTCCCATATATTACACTTTCTTTTAGAAAAATGCACATTTGGACAACTTTCCATACAACTTGTGCTTCCATAACCATTACAAAACTAATTCTAGATGTTTAAGATGCTCTTATTTATCCTTCAAATATATAAGAATGCCATTTAAAAATACTAAAACAAAGTGGTCTAGATAATCTCTGAACACACTATTTATGAGATCCATAAACATTTCCAGAGCATTTATCAACCCAAATGGTAACACTGTGAACTCATAATGCCCATATCAAGTTCTAAAAGTTGTTTTTAGAATATCCTCATTCTTTATCCTCAACTGATGATAACCTACTCTAAGATCAATCTTAGAAAATACTATTGTCCTTTGCATTTAATAAAAAAGATCATCTATATGAGGTAGTAGATATCTATTTTTGATAGACACTTTATTCAACATTCTATAATCAATACAAAGGTGAAGAGTACCATCCTTCTTCTTGACAAAGACAACTAGCACACCCCACGATGACACACTTAGTCTAATAAACCCTTTTGATAACAAATTCTAGAGTTGAGCCTTCAATTCAACCAATTCGGTGGTTATCATCTTGTATAGTGGCTTCGATTATGGTTCTGATCCAAGTATTATATCTATTGAGAAATCAAACTCACGTTTGGGAGGCAATCTTGATAATTCCTCTAGAAACACATCATGATAATCCATAAGAAAAGGATAATCTTCAATTTATGGCTCCTTAGATTCATTTATGTCATTTATATTTATGATAAATGCTTTGCATCCTTTGCTTTGAGATTTATTGAGTTGCAATGCAGAAAGATGCTTAAGCCTTAACTCCCTTTGCTCACCCTGAATTTGTGTCTAATTTTCAAAATCATCCTGAAACTCAACCTTCTTCAGATAGTAGTCAACCTTGGCTTTATGATTTGTAAGCCAATTGACTCCTAAGATCACATCATATGACCCTAGCGATGGTGCATAAAGATCCACTACTATTGTGAATTTACGTAACCTATTCTTAGCTTCAACTAAACACTTGACAATTTGGCCTTTGACTCATTCCCATATTGTACCGACCATGCATTTGCCATTACTCTAACTTTTATAGATAACTTATTATGTATTCTAGGTGCAATAAAACATTATGTAGCCCTTAGAACTATCAAAATGGAAAATGGATGTTCAAATAAAATACCTAACAATTTTATAAGTGAAGATTTGAATTTGACTTGATGATTATCAACTGTCACATGTGTACATTTCTGAAACATTCCCTACTGAGGAGCAAAACCTTTACTCTTCAACTTATCTTGGGTACACTCATGAGAAAAATGGTCACCTCCACAAATAAATCAACCTCTAGGTGGTCCCTTCTTGTTAGACTATCGATTTCCCTTGAAATTGCCTTTGAAACCATTGCTTAGTTTCATGTTGTAAAGATAGAATCCAAAGATATTTAGATGAAGCATTAGTCAAGAAAACTCAAGGAAAATACATAATAACATAACTATCTAAGCCAACTCTTTCAATGGGGTTTGGCAACTGAAAATTAAGAGATAATGAAAGAAACCACATACACAATACCTTCCCAAGAGCATCCCGTCATCCATATACAACTCAAAATGTGATATTTCCCTTGATTTGGTGCTCAAGTATTTAAAAATCATGCAAGACAAAGCTCCCACATCATCCCAAGTACACTAGTGAAACTAGGCTCATGATATTTGAATCAATGTTATGCCTATATTAAATCTATCCTATTGTAAATTAAGGATGATAACACTACACAAAGAACGGTTGTGGAGAGAATTTTGCATAATAAGTTTAGACAAATGAAGCTTAAAATGGTAGTCTTGGCCCTCCTATTTATAGATTTTTGAAATTGGTCTGAATCAACCATGACTGTCCATCTTGAGATCAAGATGTGTGGCAATGAATTAATCTAGTTTTGTATAATTAATCCATAAATAACCTCATGAATATTTAGAAGGAAGGGGCATTAAATAGGCATGGGAGGCCTTAAACCTGATATTTGTTGCCTTTATGGCTTATGAATGCCACTCAAAAATGATGTCAATTGATGATGTAGATATTAGAATCAATTTCCAATTAAAAGATATTCATTAAATTCCATGGATTTTCCACTTAAGCTCATAATTTGGATTAATTTACCTAAGTGAGGGTAATCAAAATTTAAACAATTCTTTAGAATTTGGTTTCACATCATTATTCAAACTGGTTCAAATGTCATATTACTAGGTCATAATTTGACTAGAGTGGAATTAGAAAAATGCATTAGTTGTGTACGGACCAATATCCCATTTAGGACATTGTTGACATAAAATAACACATGCATGTGTCATGTGCTTTTAAATTAGAAGAATTCAACGATATAGGGTGTCAAATTGCATTTTCATCATTTTTACTTGAAATGATTTGAGAATAGTTAATAATCACAAAAAATGCATTACCTCATTTAGGGATACATTATCCTAAATCGACACTTGTATACGAAAAAATCAAACCATTTAGCGCGTTTAAGTGATTTTGACCTAATTTGTGCATTTTCATAAATTTTAAGTAAGATTGACAATTTCAACACAATGGTGTTAGGAATTGGATGTCTACATTTTGCCCCTATTTGAGAAGGCATGCTGAGACATTCGAACAAAGCAAAGTATTTTTGAATAAAAGATTTGTTAAGAAGAAGTTGGAAGGAAATGACCCATGATGTTCCTTCGAGAGGACATACAAGGATGAAAGAGAAGGATGGAATCTTGAAAAAAGAGAGAAAGTGAGATTAACCCATGGGACAGATTAAATCCATACAAGCTAATGATTACACACATTAATTATTAGTGATCAAAATATAATTAAAGTATAATGGATCCCAAAAATGGGGGGAAGGGGAAGGATACAAACCAAAAAATAAGCGACATACTTTGAACACACCCAAAAGAGGGTACAATTTGTGCATTTAGGGAATGATCGATCTCGAGATAAGTTGCACACTATGATATTACTATAACGAGGGAAATTTTTTATAGATCTTGCAATTAGAAGGAATAGGAGAGCATTACTCAAGAGAAAGGTGTTGTCCCCCAGAAATATCACTCATTTTTTGGACAACATTTGAACTATTTTGGTCCAACAAACCAAAATTCTCTCTCCCCTTCTCAAAAATTGTTATAGGCATTCAAATTCTCCATTTTTCAAGATTTTTCTAGTTCTACGAACTTTGTCGGCTTAAAAACTATGAACTCTACAGGATTGAAAACTATGGACTCTGTAGGCTTGAACCTATGAACTCGCAGGCTCAAATCTACGGACTCTACAAAAAGAAATCTATGGACTCCTCCAGTTCTACGAACTCTGTAGGAAGAAATCTACAAACTCAATTTTTATGAACTTCAAGGCTTGAAAACTACAGACACTGCTGACTTCATTTCTACGGACTCTGTCAGATTTATGAACTCAAATCTATGGACTTTGTAGGCTTGAATCTACAGACTTCACAGAAGATTTCTACGGACTCATTTCTACAAACTCTGCAGGTTGGTTTCTATGGACTCTACAGGAAAGAAACAAGTTTAACACTTAGCCATTTTTTCAATCAGAAAGTTCAAATGGGTCTTCCAAGAGTGTGAAGGACAAGTGCCATTGTGCTTAGGAGCCAAAGTGGACCATTGCAAAAATCTAAAAGGGCAATGAACCAAGTCGAGTGCCCTTGCAGAGGGTAGCGAGCAAAAGCAGACAAAGAGAATTCCTTCAAAAAAGTGAACCAAGGACAAACAACCCTTGCGAAGGGCAGGCAGGGAATAGGCAGACCATTTCAAAGACCAAGTGAAGAGCAGGGAATTCTTTTAGAAAAGTTCCCATGAAAAAGTAAAAAAGGCACAAGTCCTTCAAAAAAATGTCTGAAGGAAGTCCTTCAGACATTTTGTCTGAAGAAATTCACACGGGGAGAAAGCTCGATGGAAAGCGAAAGCAAGCGGGAAGAAAAGACAAAGGGAAGGAACATTTCCTTCAGACAAAATGTCTGAAGGAATTCCTTCAAAATTTTGCCTGAAGGAAAAGCTTGAAGCAAAAGTCTATTGACATAATAACATCCCACCGAAGGAATAAAAGCCCGAAGGCCATCTGAAGACTGCTCGAAGGGTATGTGCCCTTGCGGAGGGCTATCGCCGAGAAAAAGGGACATTCCTCAAGACCTCGAAGGGGCCTTGAATGATCAAACAAGAAAGCTGAAGGAATTACCAAGGAATATGACAAGCTCGCAGACGTCAAAGTTAAACACCATGAACTAGCTGTTGGGATCCAGACATCTAGTGACGTCCCCACAATCATCAAATTTAGGGCAACAAACTAGCCATTGGTTTCCTAACGATGATGGGCTTGAAGACATCAAATTTAGAGTAACAAACTAGCCATTGGTTTTTTAACGATGACGGGCCTGAAGACATCAAATTCATGAAAATGAAATAGCCGTTGATCTTTGAAAGCTAGAACATGAACCCGAATGTAAAAGGCCAAAATGCCAAAGAGAAAAACTACTGATGGAAGAGTGTAAGGAGCCAACAAGACTGAAAGAGATAGCCTGAGAGCTCAGATCACACAGATAAGGATGAAATACAACAAGGAAAAGGGGAATGATGGAGAAAGATCAGAAATATCCATGCATAAGATATGTTTTTGGAAGGTAAATTAGCCCACCAGGTGGACATTGAAAGAGCACGAACATTCAATGGTGTGGCCCATTTTTTTGCATCGAGTAAAGCAAATAGTTGTGTGCACATCAGGAAACTAATCAGGTGGCCCATATTAAAGACCAATGCTCGATTCCAACATAACCCATGGATAGAATTTAAAATGCATTAAAGGCATTAAATGCTTTGTAACACATTTTTGTGAAACAAAGTGTCCAAGTCTTTCTTGGAGCACTATATATTAGAATCTCTCTTATTTTTTTAGGGATCTCAATCTGTAATCAGAAATGAAACTCTACCCAAATTGAAAGGCATTACTGAGACTTTGAGCTCAGATTGTTGATCATATTTCGTTATTTGAATAAGAAAACAAGTGACTTTTTAGACTTTATGCCGGAATAGCTTGGTTGTTGAAAAAATTATTCTTATGTCTATTTCCTTAATACATTTTTTGTCCATTTGATTAAATAAGTAGAATTAGTGAAAGTGATCAAGGAGGTGTCCTGAAGTCGGTTGTGGAGAGACTTTGTGCTGCCAAAATTGTCTTTAGTTTGTCTATTTTTTTATTCTTGTGTAAAGGATCTTAGGATGACTTTGTGCCCTCATTATCCTTTGTAAGACCTTGGGATGAATTTGTGCCCTCATCGTCTTTCGTATTTCACTCTTTGGCAGTTGAGATGGAGACTTTGTGCCTCATTTTCTCATGTTGTGTTACTGCCCCCTGTTAAAGTTACTTATCATCACTCGAAAGATTCTTTTTATATACTGAACAACACTTCTTAAAGAAGAGGAGTGTCTTCTGTCATATCATCAGGATTTCTCCTTTGATTTGTGAACATCATCTCTAAAAAAAGAGAGATGGATGGTTTGTCCTACCGTTCAGTGTTATTTTCTATTTATATATATAGTATATAGCTCATGCATATTTACAAGGAACCTCCCCTTGATGAGAGGAGAGATTTGTCCCCTTTTAATGTAGTAAACCTACACATCTGGTCGACCAATTTCCCTATGTTATGGTTGAAGACACCTATTTTGCTCATTAGTTAGCTGATCGACAAAATATTTGCCCAACAGTTTTTGGCAACTCTACTGGAGATAAATGTGCAATCTGAATCCTCAAGTTTTAGATTGAAGCAGTCCTTGCCCTTATCCATTATAGAATCTAGTGACTCCATTCTATATCTTACCCATTATCATTATAGCCTTACCATCTCCCTCCACCTCCATGCCAACTAGAATAGAACACGTAGTCTGAAGCCTCAAGCTTTAAGCTGAAGTAGTGCCAATTTTTTTTTATTTTTGTTTTACAATCTGGTAACTCCACGCTATACCAAAAGGCAAAGGGCTAAAGGTATTGTTGACCCTATATTCGAGTTGGTACAACAAAGTAATTCTAATCTATTTCGTTCACCATCTCACTTCCAATGAACCAGGAGCTTTCCTCCTACTAAAGTCAAGTTTGCATTACCGAGCAAAGCCTCCATTTCTGCTATCAATTAAGCGTTGTCAATACTTACCCCTCTGAGATTTGTTATTCCAACTTTCTATAGTCATACTATGGTAGTTCGAGGCCCTTGGAGTAACTCTTTCGGCCTACTCAATTTGACTCCACCTCTGCATGAACTTCTATGTAGCTTCAGAAAGAATTTCCTCAAATTATTTAGGGATGGGAAGGTTCATCTTAATGAACACATTATAGCCTTCAACAGAGCTTGTGGTGTAATAAGAGTGGAATTTGAGGATGTGGAAGTCAAGCTTTTCATAAAAACACTACAAGGTGCTGCTGCAAATTGGTTCTACCATCTGTAGGCTAGATTAGTGACTGATTGGGATACACTTAAAGCTAAATTTGAAGCCAGGTTCAAGCCTACAGAAGATGCACATGCTTTAATAGCCCAACTCACACAGATGAAGAAAGAACCTCATGAGCTTGTGAGGGATTTCATTGCTAAGTTTGACAAGCTCAAAAATCAGATACCTATCATTGCTCAGCCTACACCTGAGAATCTCAAGTGCTTCTTCATCAACTCACAGCTACCTAAAATAAGTTTTCTACTGAGACGTGCTGGCCAAATAGACCTTATTGCAGCTCAGGATTTGGCTACTGAAGTAGAAGATGACCTTATCTTGGTAGGAAAGATAAAGAGAGACCTAAATAGAGGTAAATCTTCTTCATCTTTTGAATACTCACCTACAGACACCTCTGATCAAATGGTGTAAAAGCTAGAAAATGAATTGCTAGCCTTGAAAAGGCAAATGGCCCAAGGTATGTCTATTCCTCCTAATTGGGATATGCCAAGAAGGACATTCCCCAATCAGGCATACCAAGGCAATGCTGCCAAAAATTAAAGATAGCCAAATCGGCTTCCTCCCCCACAGGGAAAACTTGCCACTGGAGCACCACCAACCAATTCAGCAGTTGGATATCTCGAAACAAAATCTAATTTCTCTTTTCAGCCTGAATTGAACCAAAAAAATGACACTGATCTCCTTGCAGAAGGTCAAGAAGAATTAGCTAGTGACTCCAACATTAGTTTTTTGAATTATCAGTATGAACCCATAAGTGAAGGTGAAGTAGTTGATGGATCATATGCTGTATTCACCTGATCCCAGAACTAGTCAGCCCAACAAGCTGATAAAAGAAAAATAGGGGAAAGTTCTCAACCTGTAATTTCAATTGCCAAATGAGGAACTTCTCTGTCTTTCTAGCCAAAAGACCTAGTGAGTAATAAAAAGATAAGTACATCAAGCATTCCTCCATCTTCAACTCCAATTCCATAGACCAGTACCACCCCTCCTAAAAACTATAAAGATGAACTACCTTTCTCTGTTCCTAATCCATTTCAATCATTTGACACAATTGACCATGTCTAGAAGACCAAAATTCAAATGTTTGAATTTAAATTCTTACAATCCAATCTCGAGCAGTTGGATAGGTTAGTCCAGTGTGTGAAGAATAAAGGTATCCTTGCAGGATAAGATGTTAAAAAGGTAACTCATGATTTCCTAAAGAACATGCCCATCCCAAACAATCTTGTCATTACTCCTCTTATTGCCCCTAGAAAAAATAGAGCTTTTCTATGTTTCTCTGTTAATAAATGGTCACAAACTGAGCAATTACATCATAGACTCAGGTGCATCTGATAACATCATGCCCGCCAAGGTGGTAGAATCTCTTGGAGTCACACTGACCAAAACCTTTGGGAGATGTTTATCCATAGGGAACAAATAAGTACATCTACTAAGACAAATCAAGGATGCCCAATTTGCATTTGCAACATTCCCAAACAAAAGAATCAAGATGACAGTTCTAGTAGCCAATGTTCCAGCCTCATATGACATTCTTTTTGGATAAAATTTCTGTAAAGATGTTGGTGGAGAATTGAGCATGGACCTGTCTGAAGCAAGGATCCCTGTCAAAGGCATCATCCAGAGAATGCTTCCTAAAAAAGAATCAAAATATGTTGTCACTCAGATATCAGCCCTTGAAGCTCAAATTTTGTTTGAATCTTTAGGCATGGGTAATTACTTCTTAACCACAAAGGATATTTATGTTTTAGTAGATGAAAGTCCTATAGGTGGTGATCTAAGAATCAACTTGGATGATACATCAGAAGAATTGGTAGGTTACAGTACAAATAAAAAAAGATCTTCCCTCTCTAATGAAGAAAAATCTAATAAAAGATCAATTTTTGATGATGTTTGGATCCTAGAATTTGATGGCAACAATTCTTTTACTTGCTCAGGAGCTAGAATTGTGTTAATATCTCCTTAAAGAGATATTTTTCCTTCATACAAGTTGCAGTTTAACAACACCAACAACATAGTTGAGTATGAATATCTATTACTTGGATTGAAGGCTGCTCGAGATAAAGGCATCAAACTCCTTCATGTTAAAGGAGATGCTGAATTGGTGATTTGTCAGGTAAGGAACCTATATCAAACCAAAAATAAGAGATTACGCCACTACCACAATCTAGTCTAGAACTAACTTAAAAGCTTTGATGCTTTCAACATCTTTGCCATACCCAGAGAATTTAATAACTGAGCTGATACACTGGTTATCTCAGCAACTCTCTTAGTTCCTCACCTATACTTCAAAGAAAACAAGTACACTATCAAATTGATCTTTCAACCAAGTGTGGTTGATAATGTCAATAATTGGCAAGTGTTCAATGGTGACAACCAAATCATTGCCTTTCTAGAATAAAAAGATAGCTTCAACCAACGTCACTTCGAAGGCAGTAAGCTCCAAAAACTCAAATCAGCTCTTGAAATGAATTCAAATGCAAGTGAAGAATTCCTACAACTAAAAGTGAATAAAATTCGTAAAGGATTGGTTTCTTTTGAAAAATTGTTTGACAAGCACGACAGGTTCATCAAACAACAACAAATGGATTCAAACTCCTCCCAGGGGTTTGATCAGATAAATTTGGGTCCTAAGGAACATCCCAAGATGGTGAACATTGAGAAGTGCTATACTTTGGAGAAGAAACTCAAATTTACTAACCTACTTCGCCATTACATGGATGTTTTGACGTACTCTTATGATGATCTGAAGTCACTCAAGCCTGATAAAATTCACCATAAAATTCCTCTCAAGGATAATTCAGTGCCATACAAGCAGAAATCTCGACAATATAATCCAAAGATATGAGGTACTATTCTATCTGAGATACAAAAAATGTTGAATGCTAGGATAATTTTCTCAATCCATCATTCCACATGGATTGCCAACATAGTCTCTGTGAGAAAGAAGAATAGAGAAATTCGCATCTGTGTAGATTTCAAGAATTTAAATCAATCATCTTTAAAGGATAACTATCCTTTGTGCATCATGGATCAAGTACTTTAGACAATGACTGGTTTAGAGATGTTATCAATGCTAGACGACTTTTCAAGATATAATCAGGTTGAAGTTGGTAAAGCAGACCAACACAAAACTGCCTTCACCACACCTTGGGGCACGTTTACATATAGAAGGATGCCTTTTGGCTTGATAAATGTTGGCACCACCTTTTAGAGAGAAATAGACCTTGCTTTCAAGGATGAGATGGGTAAGTTCATTATAGTTTATCTTGATGACTTAACCATCTTTTCTAAGCATCACCCAGATCATATACGTCACTTGCAACAAGTGCTAGAGTGCTGCCACCAGAATGACATTTTCTTGAACTCTAAGAAGTCAATTTTTGGAGTAATAGAGGGAAAAATTCTTGAACACATTGTGTTTAAAGGAGGCATAAAGATTGACTCAGACAGAGTCAAGTCTATCTAAGAGCTTACCTTGCCTACAAATAAGACTGTTGTTCACTCTTTCTTCAAAAAGGTGAATTTTTTACGAAGGTTCATCCCCAAATTTGCTGAGAAGACTCGACACATTGTGAATATGATGAAGGGAAAGACCACCTTCAGCTGGACTGAAGAAGGCAAGTCAACATTTGAGGATATCAAGACTACCGTTGCCCACACCCCAATTCTAGTTTGTTCTAAGTATAACAAAGAGTTCATCATATACAGTTATGCTTCTGAACACACGCTTTCAGTAATTTTAATTTAATAGAATAAAGAAGGTATGGAATCTCCCATTTCTTTCATGAGATGCCCTCTCAAAGCTCATGAGCTGAAGTACTCAAACATGGAGAAGCATGCTTATGCAGTGGTGAAGGCAGTCAAGCATTTCTACATCTACATCTTGAATTCTCACACTACTGCCTTGGTTCCTGATACCATGGTCAAATCCATACTAACTCAGCATGAGTTTGAGATGAAAGAGGTAATTGAATTGCAAAGATCTAGGAGTTTGATCTAGTCATCAAGCCAACAAAGCTGGTATGAGGAAAAGGCTTATGCCAATTAATTACTGATAACAAACTAGAAGAAATAAAGCATGAAGAAGCAAAAGTGGAAGACACACCGACAGTCCTCTTTGTCTCCACCACGAATGAGTGGTATTTAGGTATTTCTCATTTCCTTACTTATGGTGAGTGTCCTGCTCACCTATCTTACAAAGAAAGGAGGACTATCAAGTTGAAAGCTACCAATTTTGTCCTTTGGGACAATGGCCTGTACAAGAGGAGCCTTGATAGAGTGTTCTTTTGCTGTGTGGACAAGGAGCAAAAAAGCCAACTTTTGAAATCCTTTCATAATCTAGCCTATGGAGGATATTTTTTTTGCTCCTGTGACTGCCCATAAAATTTTGTGAGCCAGGTATTATTGGCCAACTCTTTTCCAAGATGCATATAAGTGGGTGACAAAATGTGAACTGTGTCAGCAATTTTTTGGGAGACCCAAGTTAGCTGCTCTGCCTCTTAAGCCAGTGGTCATATAAGAACCATTCCAGCAATGGGGAATTAATTTTATTAGAGATGTAAACCCATCTTCAAGTGTTGGACATGATTATGTCCTTACAACAACTGACTACTTCACCAAGTGGGTGGAAGTTATCTCAACCAAGCTGCAACTTCAAAAGTAGTGTGTAGTTTTCTCAAAGAGAATATCATTTCCAGGTTTGGGGTCCCAACCAAGATTGTTACTGATAATGTAACTTGTTTCACTTCCCAAGAGATTACATAATTTTGTTTCTACTATGGGATTACTCTCTCCCACTCTTCTGATTACTTTCCATAAGGGAATGGACAAGCTGAATCAAGCAATAAGAACCTGGTAACTATCATCAAGAAGCTAGTGGATGACAACCAAAGGACATGGCATAAAGCATTGGTTGATGCTCTATGGGCAGACATAATTACACTAAAAAGGGTAATTGGTATGTCTCCTTTCTAACTTTTTTATGGTATCAATGCTGAGATACCAATCACCTTAGAATTGCCAGTATTAAAATTGGCTAAGGCAATTGAAGATCAGACATATGAAAGCCCCCTTGATAAGAGGATCATGTGCTTGACTGAGCTGGATGAACAGAGAACTATGGTGGTGGACCGAATCAATGCCCATCAAAGCCTGGTGAAGAAGCTCTTTGATCGAAAGGCAAAAAACCATGATTTCCAAGTTGGAGATCAAGTCCTGCTATGGGACAAGAGAAGAAAACCAAAGGGGATGCATGGGAAGTTTGACTCCCTTTAGAGGGGCCCATTTACTATTCATCAGCTCAATGGTGAAAACATTTTTTTTGCTGAAATATCAATATGGTATGCCCTTTTCATTGCCTCACAGTGGGCAACATCTGAAACACTTTAATTTGTGAAGTATCAGATAAGATCAACTTGTACATATGTATATTTGTATAGTCTTTAGTTCTATTTTTGTGCTTTCATTTTTGTTTTTGTCACCTTTATTTTTGGGTAACATGACTCCATGGCCCAATGGCATACTTTAAGGCACTAGAGATTCTGGTTTCTACTCCCCTCAACTGTTCCAAGTTTTCAACTGAAGGAAGTTCCCCAACTGGAGCCAGTTGTTGTCCTCAAAAAATATCACTCATTTTTTGGACAACATTTGAATTATTTTGAATTATTTTTGTCCAACAAACCAAAATTCTCTCTCCCCTTCTCAAAAATTGTTCTAGGCATTTAAATTCTCCATTTTAAAGCTTTTTCAAGTTCTACGGACTCTGCAAGCTTGAAAACTATGGACTCTGCAGGCTTGAATCTACGGACTCGTAGGCTCAAATCTACAGACTTTGCAAGAAGAAATCTATGGACTCCCCCAGTTTTACGAACTCGTATCTACGAACTCTATAGGAATAAATCTACGGACTCAATTTCTACGAACTTCAAGGCTTGAAAACTACAGACTCTGCTGACTTCATTTCTATGGACTCCGTCAGATCTATGAACTCAAATCTACAGACTCTGTAGGTTTGGATCTACAGACTTCACAGAAGATTTCTATAGACTCTGCAAGTTGGTTTCTACAGACTCTGCAAAAAAAAATAGGTTTAACACAGCCATTTTTTCAATTAGGAAGTTCAAAGGGGTCTTCTAAGAGCCCAAAAGACAAGTGCCCTTGTAGAGTGCACTTAGGAGCCAAAGTGGACTGTTGAAAAAATCTAAAAGGGCAATGAACCAAGCCGAGTGCCCTTGCAGAGGGCAGTGAGCAAAAGCAAACAAAGATAATTCCTTCAAAAAAGTGAACCAAGGACAAACAACCCTTGCAGAGGGCAGGCAGTGAATAGACGGACCATTTCAAAGACCAAGTGAAGAGCAGGGAATTCTTTCAAAAAAGTTCCCACGAAAAAGTAAAAAAAGCACAAGTCCTTCGAACAAAATGTTTGAAGGAATTCTTTCGGACATTTTGTTTGAATAAATTCACCCGAGGAGAAAGCCCGATGGAAAGCGAAAGCAAGTGGGAAGAAAAGACAAAGGGAAGGAACATTTCTTTTAGACAAAATGTCCGAAGGAATTCCTTCAGACAAAATGTCTGAAGGAATTCCTTTAGACTTTTGCTTGAAGGAAAAGCCTGAAGCAAAAGTCCATCGATGGAACAAAAGCCTGCCTAAAGAATAAAAGCCCCAAGGCCATCCAAAGACTGCTTGAAGGGTATGTGCCCTTGCGAGGGGCTCTCACCGAGAAAAAGGGACCTTCCTCAAGACCCCGAAGGGTAGGTCCCCTTCAGGAAGGATCGAACAAGAAAGCTGAAGGAATTGCCAAGGAATATGATGGGCCCACAGACATCAAAGTTAAACACCATGAACTAGTCATTGGGATCCAGATGTCTGGTGACATCCTTACAACCATCAAATTTAGGGCAACAAACTAGCCGTTGGTTTTCTAATGATGACGAGACTGAAGACATCAAATTCAGAGTAACAAACTAACCATTGGTTTCCTAACAATTATGGGCTCGAAGAGGTCAAATTCATAGAAATGAAATAGCCGTTGATCTTTGAAAGTTGGAACACGGACCCGAATGTAAAAGGCCAAAATGCCAAAGGGAAAAACCATTGATGGAAGAGTGTAAGGAACCAACAAGACTGAAAGAGATAGCGTGAGAGCTCAGATCACACAGATAAGGATGAAATACATCAAGGAAAGGGGGAATGATGGAGAAAGATAAAAAATATCTATGCATAAGATATGTTTCTAGAAGGTAAAGCAGCCCACCAGGTGGACATTGGAAGAGCACAAACATTCAATGGCATGGCCCATTTTTTTGCATCGAGTAAAGCAAATAGTTGCGCACACATCAGGAAACACATCAGGTGGCCCATATTAAAGACCGATGCTTGATTCTAACATAACCCATGGACATAATTTAAAATGCATTAAAGGCATTGAATGCATTGTAACACATTTTTGTGAAACAAAGTGTCTAAGTCTTTTTTGGAGCACTATATATTAGACTCTCTCTTATTATTTTAGGGATCTCAGTCTGTAATTAGAAACAAAACTCTACTCAAATTGAAAGGCATTATTGAGACTTTGAGCTTAGATTGTAGATCATATTTCATTATTTGAATAAGAAAACAAGTGACTTTTCAAACTTTGTGCTGGAATAACTTGGTTGTTGGGGAAATTATTCTTGTTATTTCTAAAATTAGTTCAACTCATTTTTTGAAAAACCACCTGCGAAACTTGTCTATTTCACCCTTTGTCTCTCTAAGTTCATTTTTTGAGATGGGTGTTTCTCGTTCTCATATTTGCTCAACTGACATCGTTCAAAGTTCATAACATCTTTTCATTACGTTTTCCCCAAAATGTGAAAGTTGTTATGGTCTCGATGTGACCATGGGACCAAATTTCTCTTTTTTTCAGAGTTAGCCTTATTTCTTCCATTTCCATGTAGGAGCGGCAAAATTTGCCGCCCTTGCATCCGGTAATGCAAGAGCGGAAAATTTTGCCACCCCTACATTTTTTTTCCCTTCACATATAAGAGCGGCAAATTTTATAGCCCCTGCATGTCCCTTTGATTTTCAGTGTAAGGGTGGCAAATTTTGCCGCCCCTACACTACCTCATTTTTTATGCGCGGCATTTATGGCCGCACGTGTCGAGTGGTTAGGGCTGATTTTTGCCCAATTTAATCTATTTTTGGTCCATTTTGATTCATTTTTTTCACTATACCTCCTACCCTCTGCTATTAAACGATCCATCAAGTGAGAAAAAGTGCATTTCAACGGATTTGAGCTTGCAGCACGTGTTATTTTCTAGATAGGTCATTGTTTTTACATTTTGTTTCTTATTTTTCCTCTTTCTTAGGTTTTGTTTTTGTTTTTATTTTGGTTTTCTTCTCTTCTCCTCTTCTCTTCATTCAATCTAGGAACTCTCTCTCTTCATACTGATTTCCTTTCTTCCTCTTCACTTTCTCCCCGTCGACCATCCTCCTCTTCCCCCATGCTAGGGCAGTGAATTTTGCTGCCCTCCCTTCTCTCCCATGAAAATTCTTACCTGTAAGGGTGGCGAATTTCACGACCCTAACCAAATGCTCTGCCCCTTCTCTCTTGCATCGGTGACAAATTTTACCGCTGATGCAGGTCTGCCCGACCTAAGTGCGAGGGCGGCAAATTTTGCCGCCCTTACACTCTTTCTTGCCAAACATGCACGAGCAGCAAAATTTGTCGCTCGTGCCTTTTTTTTGTCTAACATACACAAGTGATAAAATTTTTTGCCTGTGCACTTTGACTCTCTCACATATAGGAGCGATAAATTTTACCATCCTTGCATCTTTTTCTCTGATTTCTCTAACTCCAGAGAAATTTTCATTCCTTCCATTTTTTTCCTCATTCCCTTCCTTTTTTCCTTTCATTTTCCAAACTCATTTCCTCCTCGGCCCTATCAAGTGCCCTTCTTTGGTCATGATCACCCAACGTGCAAATTCTCTAATTTGCCCATTTTTTCCTAATTACACAATCATGATTCTTATCGCAGTTCCCCTTAAGGATCCTCCTTCATCGACGTGCTCTCAAAAAAGGCTAGTTCCGATGACTGAAGCTTTTTTGAAGAAGTTAAAGGCCATGAAGTACCAATACCAAGGCATTTTTTCAATCACCTCGGTCACTTCTAATGTCGACGACATTAGAGACATAGAGATCGGTCACATAGATATGGCCAAGTTCGTGGAGAGAACCAAGATGACCAACCCGAGCTCAGAGATGAAAAGAATCATTGAGAGCAACATCCATCTAGTTTCCTCTTTCCCTGTAGCATCACATCACACAGAGTTTATTCTCTAGTGTACCCAATTCTATAACAGAGAGACCAGGTCAGTGTTAGATGCCAACAATAACATGATAATTTGATTGGACCTCAAATTTATTGATAAAGTCTTCATGTGCCCTCCTACTATCAAAGTGCTGAGAATCAAATTCATTGAGGCACAGAAGGAGTATGACAAAGACCTCGAGAGGGCAAAAAAGGTGATGAACAATAGATGGCTCAAGAATCCCAGAGCCAAATTGTCTAGATGGCCGTAAAATTTTTCAAGAAGTGATTTCATGGAAGAAGTTGGTGAGTTAATTACTCTTCTCAGCAAAGAATGAGGTCTACCATCTTCTTCCCAATTCCATGAATGGATGTATCCCTTTATCAAAATAATTCTCTAAAGGAAACAAGTCATCTTCTGGGGTGAGCAGATTAGCAACGCTCTTCATGAGTAGTTGACAAAAGTGTCTACTACTTCAAAGTTCTATATGACTTCGTACTTAGTGTACATTACAGCCTCCATGCAAATCTTTCCAGGTTTGATAACTGAAGGAGATAGAAGAACCATCCCAGTTTATTCATATTACCCTCAGCTGATGCTAAAAGGATCAATTCGTCACTTTAAGAGGGTAAATAATGCCTTCTTCATAGTGTTTTTATGCTTTTTTGATCCTCAGCTAGAACAAAAAAGAGTATCAGATGAAGCCTAGACGATTGTTAATGACTTTGGCTGCATGTTTCTATAATTTCCCTTTTTTTGCTATTTACAGATTGGATTATTCCAAGGCTATCCCTACATGCTTCCTTGATTTCCATCTAACAAATTAGTCCTAATGGAGATGTGTAGGCAAATTATTGTCGTACACGCTATGGAAATAGAATTAAAAAAGCCAAGTTTCAGGTTCCCAATAGAAATTGGTAGATACTCAGTTTTGACTATCGCCAAAGCAAGGATAATGGAGACAAAAATGTAATTGGTTACCATTAAGCAGTTCAAGAGAAGGTCCAATTTTGACTATAGGGGTGTCAAGGATATGATCCGAAGAAAGACTCAGTTTCATGAGCCCATGATTGAGGACATCTGGGTAGACTTGAGAATAGTAAAAGAAATCAGAAAGATGGACTACAACAGGTTGACTCTAGAGTAGATTGAATATCTAGGGCTTGCAGATATTCCCCCTAGTCTGGTTGATGATAAGAACATAATCAACAGCAGATACCTGGCTAAGAAGGTCGCTGACTCTACTCTTCCTCTAATACATTGGTCCCAAAAATAATTGACTTCTTTGATAAAGAGATTCGAACTAATATTGGCTAACACCAATGATTGGCTAGCGGCCAAAGGGATCATGTTGAAGGAATTCATCACAGGATCAGAGGCTGAATTCCAAGCAAAAATAAGGAAGAAGGCAGAGAATAGGACTAAGAATAAAGATGATGTTCCTTCTCCGTCTAAGCCTCACAAGCCTAAAATCATCTTTGTATCTAAGAAATTGAAGGTTGCTGAGGAACTATAATCAATGACTAAGGGGGTTGGAGATAAAGCACCCAAGAACAGGCAGCAGAATAGATGGAGACCAATGACAGGACTTTAGAGTAGTAGAAAACTGAACCTCTATCTCCCCAAGAAGGGGCACAACCACTTGTAGGCATTTCTTCTTCGCACCTCAATCCCCTATGGCATCTCCTTTGCCTATTTCTCTCATCAGTGTTCCTTCTTTTAGAGCTGCTTCTTCTTCTGGATATATGTTTGGCAATCTTCAAGGTGCTTTTGGAGACGTCCTTCACTCTTCAGGTTCTATCCCTAGTCTGGCATCTCCTTCTTTCAATATCAAAAAAAGTTCTATCATTGACCAACCAATAGTCAATACAATTTTACCTGTTACTCCTACTGCACCTACTTTTCCTACTAGCAGTGCAGATGTTACCCCAAGGACACTAGCCGTAGGGACTATTGCCACGATAAGTGCTTCTGCCCTCCCACCTTGGTTGTCAACTTTCATGCCCAAAAAGAAGAAGCTAGCCATCTCTACAGATGACTTTGATTTTGGAAAGATAGTGCGAGTGAAAGCTAAGAACCCTAAGAGACCAAGGATCCTTTCAAAAATGGTTGAGGAAAAGGGGCACAAATCTTTGGAGATAGCCAAACCTCCACAAGATGCAACCCTTGAGGGTTTTGACATGAGCAGCTATTCCATTTCTCATGTTGAGTTGGGAAAAGTCACTCACGAGGGTGCAAAGAGTGACCTATAGTCTGCAATAGATATCATGGTCCAGAAATTTGATAGAAAAAAAGAGATAAAAGATTACGATAAGGCAAAAGCGAAACAATTGAATGCGGTAGTCAGGATATTCACTCTTGCTCTTGAAGCAACAACCCTAGAAGCCTTTTCCATAGACGACCCTGTTATCCAGAAACCAGAGAAAATCTATATGAAAGGGAAAGTGCTAGAATATTATATTAAAAAGATGCATACACAAGGAATTTTCTTGCTTACAAAGGTTGCTGAGAAGACAGAGAAGATGAAAAAAATGAGGACAGATTTAGAAGACCTCGTCTGTCTTATTTCTCAAGATATTAACAGTACAGATAAATATCTTAGCAAGTGGATAGAGATGAAAGATTTAAAGAAACACACCTTGATATCCATCGGTGTCATTGCCAGCAAAGATTCTTATGTTGAAATCAATAAATCACTGATATACAGAATTCAGGTGCTTAAAGAGCTGATTGAAGATCTCAAGTCTTCCAAGGACGCTAGTGAGAAAAGTGACATTGGCCTATTGAATAGACTGGAGGAATTACCTTGCGACCTCACCTCTAGAGATAATCAATTTCTTTTAGTAGAAGAGATGATTCGAGAATTCAAAGGTATGATCTAGAGGGATTTCAAAGAGAAAACATTTTTAATGACTTCTGTGGATAACATCTTAGATATTCAGTTAACTCTAGATAATCTAAGATCCAGGTTAACTAGTCATGCCAAAGCAATCACAGCATTGAAAGATGCTACAATCAGAGCTAGAGTGCTCTTCAAAAATACTATTGCGCTAGATAGTATAAGAATTCAGGCATCTATCACCATGTATGATGCTCATTTGAAGAAGTCTAGCGGTAGGAGTTGAATCATTTCTCTATTCTCTCTTCTTCCTCTCTTCTCATGTACTTTTGTCATGTAAAAGTACATGCACTTTTGTAATATGCAATTACATGTAAAAAATCTAGAAAATATCTCAAAGTCAAAGATGACTCATCTTTGAATAGATATTTTAATATTTTAAGTTTTTTAATTTTGAAGGTTTCTCCCTATATATAGAGGGAACCTCTTTTGTAAAAGGATCTCTGGATAATTGAGAGCAAAAACTCTGCTAAAATTGAGACACTTTTTGAGACTTTGTGCTAAACTTATAAATCATATTTTATCGAATGAATGAGAAACAAGTTTATTTTAGACTTTATGTTGAAGTAATTTGTGTTAGTTAGGAAATAGCTCTTATGTTCTCTTTCTTGATAATCTCTTATCTGTTCGATTTAATAAGCAAAGTGTGTGTATTGAAATCATCTAAAGACATTTTTAAAAGATAAAAGAATGACTTTGAGTTAGTTTTATTTTGGTGACCCTTTTATCCATTGTAGTTTTAGGCAAAGACTTTGTGCTTTATTTCACTCTACTGTTATGCGTGTTCCGAATCAGTGAAGGAGGCAACGAAAGACTTTGTGCTTTCGTGAGTTTTCTTGTGGACCTTGTTACTACTTCAAGAGATTTTTTGCTCTGCACTGGATACCATTCCTGAAAGAAGAGGAATGCTTTCAACCATCAACCAAGACTTCTCTCTTTTGTTCTTTGGACATCATCTCTGAAAAAAAGAGATGGATGGTGTTATACTACTCTGAGTATTATTTTCTGCTTACTTATATATACATATAGCATATAAGTGATTCATAGGGAACCTCCCTTTGATGAGAGGAGAGATTTATCTCGTTAAGATGTGGTAAACCTACACTTTTTGTGGCATAAATCTTTTTATATTGTGGTTGATATACCCATTTTGTCATCAGTTAGTTGACGACAAAATATTCACCCAATAGCTTTTGGCAACTCTGTTGGGGATACGAACCTGCATTTTGAAGTCTCAAGCTTCAACTTCAAGCAATTTCAGTCTCTTTCGCGTTTGACACTCTGGCAGATCCACCGTACACACGAGGCCAGAGAGCTTAGGGTATTGTTGATTTTATATTCAAGTTGGTGCGGCAAACTAATTTTGAGATTTCTCCTCCATCATCTTGTCTTCAGCGAACTAGGAGCTTCCCTCCTACCAACGCCAGATCTCCCATACTTGGTGAAGCTTCTAGCCTCAATACTAGTACGAATTTGTCTTTATTGACCCCACCAAGATTTATTATTCCATCATTTAATCGTCCTATCATAATGGCTCAAAGTCCGTGGGGCAATTCTTTTGGTCCTCTTAATTTGACCCCACCTTTGCATGAATTATCTCATAGTTTTAGAAAAAAAATTCAAAATTTTTGATTACGAGAAGGTTCATCTCAATGAGTATATTGCCGCCTTCTCTATAGCATGTGGCATAAGCGGTGTGGAATTCGAAGATGTAGCAGTGAGACTTTTTGTAAAAACTCTACAAGGCGCTGATGCAAATTGATTTTACCACCTTCAAGCTCAAACAATAACTGATTGAAATACGTTAAAGTCTAAATTTGAAGCTACATTTAAACCTACTAAAGATGCACATGCCTTGTTAGCTCAGCTTACACAAATGAAGAAAGAACCTCATGAGCCCATGAGGGATTTCATAGCTAAATTCAATAAGTTAAGGAACCAGATTCCTACCATCGCTCAGCCCACGCTAGAGAATCTCAAGTGCTTTTTTATCAACTCGCAACTTCTTGAAGTAAGTTTTCTGTTGAGGTGGGTTGGCCCTATGGATCTTGTGTTGGCTCAAAATTTGGCTACTAAGATTGAGGATGATCTTATCCTGGCAGGTAAGATCAAAAAAGACTCCAATAAAAATAGATTCTCTTCATTTGCTAAAAGTCTTTTTACAGGCACTACAGATCTTATGGTGCAAAAATTGACAAATGAACTGATAGCTTTGAAGAGACAAATGGCCCAAGGTATGTCTGCCTCCACTTATCGAGATATGCCAAGGAGAACATTCCAAAATCAGTAATATCAAGGCAATGCTGCCTGAAACCAAGGGAAACCAAATCACTTACCTCCCTCTCAGGGGAAACTTGCCATTGAAGTACCACCTGTCAATTCAGTGATCGATTACCTGGAGACTGAGCGTGACTTTTCACTCCAACTTGAGTTGGACCAACAAGATGATGCTAATCTCTTTGAAGAGCAAGAAGAAGAATTAGTTGGTGACTCCAATATCAGTTTCTTAAATTACCAGGATGAAGTTGGAAGTAAAGGAGAAGGGTTTGATGGATCTTATGCTATTTTTACTAGATCTCAAAACCAGTCAGCTCCACAAACTGACAAGGGAAAAGTAGAAGAAGAACCTCAGCCAATGGTCTCCATCACTAAACGAGGCACTCCATTGCCTCCCCAATCAAAAGATCAGGTAACTCACAAAAAAATAAGTACCTCAAACCATTTCATATCTTCCACCTTCATTTCTCAGACCAGTGCCACACCCACTAAAGATCAAGATGATGGGCCCTCTTCCTCCATCTTTAATTTATTTTAATTATTTGATATAATTGATCACACCAAAAAAACTAAGATTCACATGACAGAGATTGAATATTTGAGAGCCAATTCTGAACAGTTTGATAGGTTGGCAAAATATGTGAAAAATAAAGCTATCTCATAAGACAAGATTCTTCAAAGGCCACTCATGATTCCCCCAAGGATAAATCCACCCAAAATAATCTTGTCGTGACTCCTCCTGTTGCTCCTGAGAAAATAGAACCTTTTTATATTTTTTTGCTAATAAATTGAGTAATTGTATAATAGACTTCAGAGCTTTTGATAATGTTATGCTTGCCAAGGTGGCAGATTCTCTTAGTCTAACTTTGACCAAAACTTTTGGGAGGCATTTTTCTATAGAAAAAAAGCAAGTCTCACTCCTCGGTCAAATAAAAGATGCCTAATTTACGTTTGCAACTTTTCTAGAAAAGAGGATAAAAATGACAGTTTTGGTGGCCGATGTCCCAGCCTCTTACGACATCCTTCTTGGGTGGAATTTCTGCAAGGATGTTGGTGGTGAGCTAATCATGGACTTGTCAGAGGCAAGGATCTCAATTCAAGGTATTATGAAGAAATTACTTCTTGAAAAAGAGGCAAGATATGTAGTCACCCGATCATCAACACCAGAAGCTCAAATTTTATTTGAGTCTTTGGGCATGGGTAACTACTTCCTATCTACAAACAAAGTTCATGAGGCATCCGATGAAACTCTTATAGGTAATAACTTGGAAATGTGTTCAACTAACGAAGCAAGAGGATTGGTGAAGCAAAACAAATGCATGGAAGAACCTCTTCCCCCCAATGAAGAAGTTCCTAAAGGAAAAGCGGCGTCTAACGAGGTATGGATCTTAAAATTCGATGGCAGCTGCTCCTCTATCGATTCAAGAGCTAGATTTGTGTTCGTATCTCCTCAAAGAGATATTATTCTTTTATCCTACAAGTTGTAGTTCAACAACACCAACACCACAACCGAGTACGAATCTTTGTTGCTTGAATTACAGGCTACTAGAGAAAAATGTATAAAACCCCTCCATGTTAAAGGGGACACCGAATTGGTGGTTTGTCAGGTAAAGAACTTCTATCAAACTAAGAATGAAAGATTGCGCCACTATCGCAATCTAGTTTAGGACTAAATTGATAATTTTGATGCTTTTAATATCTCTGCCGTCACAAGAGAATTCAATGATTAGGTGGATGCATTGGCTATTTTTGCTACTCTCTTAGTTTTCCACCCAGACTTTAAAGGAGATAAGTACACTATTGAACTAGTCTTTCGACCAAATGTACCTAATAATGTCGGCCATTGGGAAGTATTCAACAATGACAATCAAATCATTGCCTTCTTGGAGCAAAAGGATAGCTTCAAACAACTGGATTTTGAAGGCAGTGAACTTCGGGAATGTGAGACAACTTCTAAATCAAACATGAACACCGATGAGGATTTTCTGTAGCTTAAAGGGAATAAGATTCCTAAAGGCCTAGTTTTCTTAGAGAAACTATTTGATAACCATGACAGGTTCATCAAACAATAGCAAACAGATTCAAACTCCTCTCAAGATTTTGATCAAGTGAACTTGGGAACTAAGAGAGATCCTAAGATGGTGAACATTGGAAAATACTGCACTCTCGAGGAGAGATTCAAGCTTGTTAATCTACTCCGCTAATATATAGATGTCTTAGCATATTCCTATGACGACCTGAAATCACTCAAGTCTGATGAAATTTGCCATGACATACCTCTTAAGGCTAATTCAGTGCCTTACAAGCAAAAGTCCAAGCAATATAATCCAAAAATATCAGGTACTATTTTATTTGAGATACAAAAAATGCTTGATGCAAGGATAATTTTCTCAATCTATCACTCCACATGGATTGTCAATATAGTGCCTGTGAGAAAGAAGAATGGTAAAATTCGAATCTGCATGGATTTCAGAAACTTTAATCAGTTATCTTAAAAAGATAACTACCCTCTCCCTATCATGGATCAAGTTCTATAGATGGTAACAAGTTCAGAGATGTTATCAATGCTAGATGGTTTCTCGGAATACATTCAAGTTGAAATTGGAAAAACAGATCAACATAAGACTGCCTTCACCATACCTTGGGGCACCTTCACCTATCGAAGAATGCCTTTCAGTCTGATAAATGTAGGTGCCACATTTCAAAGAGCGATGGACCTCACTTTCAAAGATGAAATGGGTAAGTTCATTGTAGTATGCTTGGATGATTTGATGGTATTTTCAAAGCATCATTCTGACAATGTCCACCATTTATAAAGAATACTGGAACGCTGTCGTCAGAATGGTATTTCTTTAAATCCTAAAAAATCTATCTTTGGGGTGACAGAAGGGAAACTTCTCAGACACATTGTGTCCTGAAAAGGTATTAAAATTGACTCAAAAAGAGTCAAGTCCATCTAAGAACTTACTCTGCCTACCAGTAAAACTGTGGTTCACTCTTTCTTTGAAAAGGTGAATTTTCTTTGAAAGTTCATTCCTGAGTTTGTTGAGAAAACTCACCACGTTGTCAATATGATGAAGGGCAATGCTACTTTCAAGTAGACTGTAGAGGGAAAATTAGCATTTAAAGACATCAAAAAAGTAATCACTCGCGCACTAATTCTAGTTTGTCCAGACTACACCAAAAACTTCAAAATATACAGTTATGCTTCTGAACATACACTCTCAGCTATTTTAGTTCAACATAACCAAGAAGGTGTGGAATCTCCTATTTCCTTCATGAGTTGTCCACTCATGGCTCACGGGCTGAAATACTCAAACATGGAGAAGCATGCGTATGCAGTGGTGAAAGCAGTCAAATACTTTAGGTTTTATATCCTAAACTCGCATATTAAGGTTTTGGTGCCTGATATAATGGTGAAGTCCGTTTTGACTCAACAAGAGTTTGGTACAAAGAGGGGTAATTAGATTGCCAAGATTCAGGAGTTTGATCTAGACATCAAACCTACCAAACTTATATAGAAAAAGGGTCTTTGTAAGTTGATTGTTGACAATATTCTTGAAGGAACAAAAAATAAAGAAATGGAGATCGAAGACATGCCTACGGTCCTCTTCGTTGCCACTACTGATGAGTGGTTTTTTGACATTGCCCATTTTTTGACCTATGGTGAGTGTCCCACTCATCTCTCCTATAAAGATAAATGGAATGTTAAACTAAAGGTTGCTAGCTATGTTTTTTGGGATGATGGTCTATATAAAAAAAACTTGGATGGGATATTTCTTCATTGTATTGATAAGGTACAACAAGATAAACTTTTAGATTCTTTCCATAATTTCGCATGTGGAGGACATTTTTTTGCATCAGTGATAGCGCACAAAATTCTTCGAGCAAGGTACTATTGGCCTATGCTATATCAAGATGCCTACAAATGGGTGCATAGATGTGAATTGTGTCAGTAGTTCGTCATAAAGCCTAAACTGGCTGCATTGCCCCTCAAGCTGGTAATAATCGAAGAGCCTTTTCAACAGTGGGGTATTGACTTCATTGGCATAGTTAACCCATCTTCGAGTGCCAAACATGATTACGTCCTTACGACAACTAATTACTTTATCAAATGGGTGGAAGCCATTCCAACCAAACACACTACGTCTGAAGTGGTGTGCAATTTTTTTAAAGAAAATATCATCTCTCGATTTGGGGTTCCACTCAAAATTGTAACAGACAATGCAACGTATTTCTCTTCATATGAAATTACTCAATTTATGCTTTTATTATGGAATTACCCTGTCTCATACTTCAAATTATTTTTCATAGGGAAATGACCAAGTAGAATCGAGCAATAAGAACCGGGTCATTATCATCAGGGAATTGGTAGATGACAATCAGAGAACTTGGCACAAGGCACTATTTGATGCTTTATGGGTCGATAAGATTACACCCAAGAGAGCCATAGACATGTCGCCATTCCAACTTCTATATGGATTAAATGCAGAGATACCTATCACTATAGAACTACTAATGCTTAGGTTAGCTAAAGCAATCGAAGATTCAACCTTCAAAAATTTGATCGACAAAAGGATCATGTGTCTAACTAAATTGAATGAGTAGCAAATCATGGTGGTGGACCGAATTACGATACATCAGAATCAAGTGAAAAAACTTTTTAACAAAAGAGCTAAGGTTCATGATTTTCAAATCGGAGATCAAGTCTTGTTATGGGACTAGAGGAGAGAACCGAAAGGGATGCATGACAAATTTGACTCTTTATGAAGAGATCCGTTTACCATTCGATAACTCTGTGGTGAGAATAGCTTTTTGTTAGAGTATCAAGATGCAACACCATTTGCACTACCCCACAGTGGGCAACATCTGAAACATTTCAATCTTTGAAAATTAGATGGATTCACTTGTATGTTTGTATAGTTTTTGTGTGTTTTCTTTTTTTTTAAAATTTTGGCGTGACTCCTTAGCCAAATGGCTTGGATGAAGGCACTTAGAGACTAGTTTCTACTCTTGTTGATCGATTCGATCAAATGAAAGTTCCCCAATAGGAGCCAACTGTTGTTTCCAAAATCAGCTCAACACATTTTTGAAACAACCACTTGTGAAACTTGTTCGTTTTGCCCTTTGTCTCTCTAAATTCATTTTTTGAGATGAGTTTTTCTCGTTCTTGTATTTGATCAATTGACATCGTTTGAAGTTCATAACATCTTTTCATTATGTTTTTTCCAAAACATAAAAGTTGTTACGGTCTTGATGCGACCAGGGGACCAATTTTTTTTTTTAGAGTTAGCCTTATTTCTTCCGTTTCCATGCGGGAGCGTCAAAATTTGTCATTCTTGCATCCGACAATGCAAGAGCAGCAAATTTTGCCGCCCCTACATTTTTTTCCCTTCACATGTAGGAGTGGAAAAATTTGCCACCCCTACATGTCCCTTTGATTTTCAGTGTAAGGGCGACAAATTTTGCCGCTCCTACACTACCTCATTTTTCATGCACAGCATTTATGGCCATGCGCGTCGAGTGGTTGGGGCTGATTTTTGCCCCATTTAATCCATTTTTAGTTTATTTTGATTCATTTCTTCCACTCCTCCTCCTGCCCTCTGCCACTAGACGATCCAACAAGTGAGAAAAAGTGCATTTTGACAGATTTGAGCTCACGACGTGCATTATTTTCTAGGTAGGTCCTTGTTTTTATGTTTTGTTTCTTATTTTTCCTCTTTCTTAGGTTTTGTTTTTGTTTTTATTTTGGTTTTCTTCTCTTCCCATCTTTTCTTCTTTCAATCTAGGCGCTCTCTCTCCTCAGACCGATTTCATTTCTTCCTCTTCACTTTCTCCCTGTCGACCGTCCTCCTCTTCCCCCATGCTAGGGCGACGAATTTTGCCGCCCTCCCTTCTCTCCCATGAAACTTCTTACTTGTAAGGGTAGTGAATTTTGCCACCCTAACTAGATGCTCTACCCCTTCTCTCTTACACTGGCAGAAAATTTTGCCTCCCTTACACATGTAAGGGTGGCAAAATTTGCTGCCCTTACACTCTTTCTTACCAAACATGCACGAGCGACAAAATTTGCAACTCATGCTTTTTTTTCTATGCCACATGGACAAGTGGAAAAATTTGCCACCTGTGCACTTTGGCTCTCCCACATGCAAGAGCGATAAATTTTGCTGCCCTTACATCTTTTTTTTCGATTTCTCTAACTCTAGAGAAATTTTCATTCCTTCCATTTTTTGCCTCCTCCCCTTCCTTTTTTCCTCTCATTTTCCAAACCCATTTCCACCTCGATCCTATCAAGTGCCCTTCCTTGGTCATGATCACCCAATGTGAAAATTCCCTAATTTGCCCATTTTTCTCTAATTGTACGATCATGATTCTTATCGTAGTTCTCCCTAAGGATCCTCCTTCATCGACGTGCTCTCAACAAAGGCTAGTTTCGATGACTGAAGCTTCTCCAAATAAGTCAAAGGCCATGAAGTACCAGTACCAAGGCATTTTTCCAATCACCTCAATCACTTCTAATGTTGATGATATTAGAGACAGAGATCAGCCACGTGGATATGGCCGAGTTCGTGGAAAGAACCAAGATGACCAACCCAAGCTCAGAGATGAAAAAAATCATTGAGAGCAACATCCATCTAGTTGCCACTTTCCCTGTAGTGGTGCATCACACAGAGTTCATCCTCCAATGCACCCAGTTCTATAACAAAGAGACCAGGTCAGTGTTAGATGCCATCGATAACACGATAATTCAACTGGACCCCAAATTTATCGATAAAGTCTTCATGTGCCCTCCTGCTATTAAAGTGCTGAGAATCGAATTCGTTGAGGCATAGAAAGAGTATGACAAAGATTTTGAGAGGGAAAAAAAGGTGATGAACAACAGATGGCTCAAGACTCCCAGAGCCAACTTGTCTAGATCGCTGTGGAATTTTTTGAGAAGTGACTTTATAAAAGAAGTTGGTGATTTAATTACTCTTCTCAGCAGAGTACGAGGTCTACCATCTTCTTCTCAATTCCATGAATGGATGTATCCCTTTATCAAAATAATTCTCTAAGATAAATAAGTCATCTTCTAGGGTGAACAGATCATCAACGCTCTTCATGAGTAATTGATAAAAGTGTCTACTACTTTGAAGTTATATATGACTTCGTACTTAGTGTACATTGCAGAACCTTTTTAAGTTTGACAATTGAAGGAGACAGAAGAACCACCCCAGTTTATTCATATTACCCTTAGCTGACGCTAAAAGGATCAATTCATCACTTTAAGAGGGTAAATGATGCCTTCTTCACAATATTTTTATGCTTTTTTGATCCTCAGCTAGAACAAAAAAGAGTATCAGATGAAGCCTGGACAGTCGTAAATGACTTTGGCTGCATGTTTTTATAATTTCTCTCCTTTTGCTATCTACGGGTTGGATTTTTCTAAGGCTATCCCTACATGCTCCCCTAATTTCCATCTAACAAATTAGTCCTAATGGAGCTATGTAGGAAGATTATTGTCATACACGTTAAGCAAATAAAACTGAAAAAGCTAGGTTTCAGGTTCCCAATAGAAATTGGTAGATACTCAGTTTTGACTGTCGCCAAAGCAAGGGTAATGGAGATAGAAATGCAACTAGTTACCATGAATTAGTTCAAGAGAAGGTTCAATTTTGACTACAAGGGCGTCAAGGATATGATCCAAATAAAGACTCAGTTTCATGAGCCCATGATTGAGGAAATCTGGGTAGACTTGAGAATAATAGAAGAAATCAGAAGGATGGACTACAACAGGTCGACTCTAGAGCATATTGAATATCTAGGGCTTGCAAATATTCCCCTTAGTCTGGTTGATGATAAGAACATAATCAACAGTGGATATTTGGTTGAGAAGGTCACTGACTCTCCTCTTCCTCCAATTCAGTGGTCCCAAAAAAAATTGACTTCTTTGAGAAAGCAATTCGAACCAATATTGGCTAACACCAATGATTGGCTAGCAGCCAAAGGGATCACGTTGAAAGAATTCATCACAGGATCAGAGGCTAAATTTCAAGCAAAAATAAGGAAGAAGGTAGAGAACAGGACTAAGAATAAAGGAGATGTTCTTTCTCCATCTAGGCCTTACAAGCCTAGAATCATCTTTGTATCTAAGAAATCGAAGGTTGCTGAGGAACTAAAATCAATGGCTAAAGGGGTTGAAGAACAAAGCACCCAAGAATAGGTAGCAAAATAGATGGAGACCGACGATAGGCCTTCATAGCAGCAGAGAACTGAGCCTCTATCTCCCTAGGAAGGGGTCTAACCACTTGCAAGTATTTCTTCTTCGCCACCTCAATCCCCTATGGCATCTCCTTCGCCTCTTTCTCCCATCAGTGTTCCTTCTTCTTCTGGATTTATGTTTGGCGATCCTCAAGGCACTTCTAGAGACGTCCTTCACTCCTCAGGTTCTATCCATAGTCTAGCATCTCCTTTTTTCAATATCAGAGAAAGTTTTTTCATTGACCAGCCAATAGTCGATACAGTTTCACCTGTTACTCTCACTGCGCCTGCTGTTCCCACTAGCAGTGCAGATGTTACCCCAAGGACACCAGTCGTAAGGATTGTTGCAATGGTTAGTGCTTCTACCCTCCCACCTTGGTTGTCAACTTTCACACCTAAAAGGAAGAAGCTAGCCATCTCTACAGATGACTTTGATTTTGGCAAGATAGTGCCAGTGAAAGCTAAGACCCCTAAGAGACCAAAGATCCTTTCAAAAATGGTTGAGGAAAAGAGGCACGAATCTTTGGAGATAGCCAAACCTCCACAGGATGCATCCCTTAAGGGTTTTGACATGAGCAGCTATTCCATTTCTCATGTTGAGTTGGAGAAAGTCACTCACGAGGGTGCAAAGAGCGACCTACAGTCCGCAATAGATATCATGGTCCAGAAATTTGACAGAAAAAAAGAGATGAAAGATTACGATAAGGCAAAAGCAGAATAATTGACTGTGATAGTCAGGATATTCACTCTTGCTCTTGAAGCAACAACCCTAGAAGCCTTTTCCATAGATGATCCTATTATCCAGAAACTAGAGAAAACTTATATGAAAGGGAAAGTGTTAAAAGATTATATTGAAAAGATGCACACACAAGAAATTTTCTTGCTTACAAAGGTTGCTGAGAAGATAGAGAAGATGAAGAAAATGAGGACAGATTTAGAAGACCTTGTCTCTCTTATTTCTCAAGATATTAACAGTATAGATAAATATCTTAGCAAGTGGATAGAGATGAAAGATTTAAAGAAACACACCTTGATATCCATCGGTGTCATTGCCAGCAAAGATTCTTATGTTGAAATCAATAAATCACTGATATACAGAATTGAGGTGCTTAAAGAGCTGATCGAAGATCTCAAGTCTTCCAAAAACGCTAGTGAAAAAAGTGACATTGGCCTATTGAATAGACTGGAGGAATTACCTTGCGACCTCACCTCTAGAGATAATCAATTTATTTTAGTAGAAGAGATGATTCGAGAATTCAAAGGTATGATCTAGAGGGATTTCAAAGAGAAAGCATTTTCAATGACTTCTGTGGATAACATCTTAGATATTCAGTTAACTCTAGATAATCTAAGATCCAGGTTAGCTAGTCATGCCAAAGCAATCACAGCATTGAAAGATGCTACAATCAGAGCCAGAGTGCTCTTCAAAAATACTATTGCGCCAGATAGTATAAGAATTCAGGCATCTATCACCATGTATGATGCTCATTTGAAGAAGTCCAGCGGTAGGAGTTGAATCATTTCTCTATTCTCTCTTCTTCCTCTCTTCTCATGTACTTTTGTCATGTAAAAGTACATGCACTTTTGTAATATGCAATTACATGTAAAAAATCTAGAAAATATCTCAAAGTCAAAGATGACTCATCTTTGACTAGATATTTTAATATTTTAATTTTTTTTAATTTTAAGGTTTCTCTCTATATATAGAGGGAACCTCTTTTGTAAAAGGATCTTTGGATAATTGAGAGCAAAAACTCTGCTAAAATTGAGACACTTCTTGAGACTTTGTGCTCAATTTGTAAATCATATTTTATCAGATGAATGAGAAATAGGTTTATTTCAGACTTTGTGTTGAAGTAATTTGTGTTATTTAGGAAATAGTTCTTATGTTCTCTTTCTTGATAATCTCTTATTTGTTCGATTTAATAAGCATAGTGTGTGTATTGAAATTATCTAAAGATGTTTCTAAAAGATAAAGGAAAGACTTTGAGCTACTTTTATCTTGGTGACCCTTTTATCCATTGTAGTTTTAGGTGAAGACTTTATGCTTTGTTTCACTCTACTGTTACGCGTGTTTCGAATCAGTGAAGGAGGCAACAAAAGACTTTGTGCTTTTGTGGGTTTTCTTGTAGACCTTGTTACTACTTCAAGAGATTTTCTACTCTACGCTGGATACCATTCTTGAAAGAAGAGGAATGCTTTCAGCCATCAACCAGGACTTCTCTCTTTTGTTCTTTGGACATCATCTCTGAAAAAAGTGAAATGGATGGTGTTATACTACACTGAGTATTATTTTTTGCTTACTTATACATACATATAGCATATAAGTGATTCATAGAGAACCTCCCCTTGATGAGAGGAGAGATTTATCTCGTTAAGATGTGGTAAACCTACACTTTTGTGACATAAATCTCTTTATACTGTGGTTGATATACTCATTGTGTCATTAGTTAGTTGACGACAAAATATTCATCCAACAGTTTTTATGTCTGTTTCCTTAATATATTTTTTATCCATTTGATTAAATAAGTAGAATTAGTGAAAGTGATCAGGAAGGTGTCCTAAATTTAGTTGTGGAGAGACTTTGTGCTTCCATAATTGTCTTTACTTTGTCTATTTTTTTATTCCTATGTAAAGGATCTTGGGATGACTTTGTGCCCTCATTATCCTTCATATTTTGTTTCTGTGTAAAAGACCTTGAGATGACTTTGTGCCCTCATCATCTTTTGTATTTCACTCTTTGGCAGTTGAGGTGGAGACTTTGTGCCTTATTTCATCCTACTGTGTTACTGCGCCCTGTTACAATTACTTATCATCACCCAAAAGATTCTTTTTGTCTGCTGAACAACACTTCTAAAAGAAGAGGAGTGTCTTCTGTCATATCATCAAGATTTTTCCTTTGATTTGTGAACATTATCTTTAAAAAAAGAGATATGGATGGTTTATCTTACCCTTAAGTGTTATTTTCTGTTTATATATATAGTATATAGCTCCTGCATATCTACAAGGAACCTCCCCTTGATGAGAGGAGAGATTTGTCCCCTTTTGATGTAGGAAATCTGCACATCTAGCCGACCAATTTCCCTATGTTGTGGTTGAAGAGACCTATTTTGCTCATTAGTTAGTTGATCGACAAAATATTCACCCAACAAAAGGAAATAATATTGTGCCCTAGTAGAGCATATATGATCAGTTGATAAAGCAATTTTGCCTTAGGAGGGCTGATTTTGATCACTGATAATTAATTGTGTGCCCCATTAGGGATTATTTGATTCAACGATGGGTCAAAATGTTGTGACACAATAGGAAAAATTGGCAATCATATCTCAAGGAAATAACCTACTGCATAGATTAAATATGAGCGGGTGAAAACATAGAGGCAATGGCCAAATGATTGAAATAATCATAAAAACGAAGCATACAAGGATACATAAAGCGATGAAAGAGATGAAAAGAAGAATAAAGGTAGTCAAGCTGATCCAAGATACGTGATGTATTTAAGCACTACCTAAATAGTCCAGATGGACCTCAAACCAATGTAGTTCACCCAGAAGTGGGAGAAAATGGAATGAGGAATGAAGAAGAAAATGAACCACTATTCGGTTAGACTCATAATGTATGCCAAGAGATGGACATCTTGAATAGAGTCCTATTGATAAACCATTGGTATCTAGTTTTATTGGTGCACTTGAGAGCTGATCTTTGGAGCTGCATTGATTTTGAGACTTGGATCCAAAGCACTTGGTGCTTGCTATAGAAAAATGAAATTATGCATCATAAGTATGAGTAACTTATAATGACATTGCATTTCAATTTTGATGAGCTGATTCAAATTTGAATATTTATAACTAAGGATAATTATAAGAACTACCAATACCAGAGTTACAACTATTTACATTTAAAAAAACAAAGAGAAAAATAAACACATAAATGTACCTAACTTAAAATATATATATGAACAATCAAGACTTAAGAAAGAACAAGAATGTATAAATGTGAAGCAAGGACAACTTAATAAACAACATGAAATCAAGATATGAATAATCAAGCTCCATGTGTACTATCAAGATGTACTTGGAAAAACAAAAGAAACAACAAAACAAAACAACTCAAAAGACTAAGAATAAAAAAGAAGAAACAACAAAGGAAGAGAAAGAAATAAATGAAGAGACAATAAAGCACAATAAAACACTAATAAAAATCAAATAAACACACATAAACAAGTGATTATTCATAATGTTAGTGCAAGTAGAAAATAATTGTTTGCACATATGTAGTAGAGGCATTATTTTCTACAACATCGTAATAAGAACAACAGACACAAAGTTGCCTCCAAGTGATAGGGAAATAATCTCTAAGAAAATGGGGGAAAGAGAAGAAAAGGAAGGAGATGGCCACGATGACTCCAAATGTACAAGATAAGTGGATGTTGCCTACATAGTTCTATGGATGCTATATCCAACATGAACTTTATGCCAAATGTAGTTCTTCGAGGAAATGGGATAGAAGAAAAGTGGTGATAAGAACATGATTGATGTTATAGAATAAAAAAGGAAATGGGCTTGCAAAATGGTGAGAGCATTCAAATGAGAATGGTCTTTTAAAATGGCAAGCACGTGGAATGTGTAGAATAAACAAAAGTGTAAGACAATGATTTTATTCTTTTTGTGGATCATTTTCTAATGCTTTTGATTTTTTGGGATAAACAACAAAAATGAAATATGTATAAAAGGTCCAAAGAACTACCTGGCTTAGGAGATGCACATCTATAGGCAAGAGTTTAAACAACAACTAAATCCAACTACAATGGCTCTTGCTCACAAATCAATAAGAGCGAGAGAAAAGAGGGACTGAGTTAACCTTAACATGAATTGAGCATGGCCTACATAGTCCCATTAGGACCTTAAGTCATTATAATGATGCCCACACAAAAGGTAGTGAAAAATTGACTAAGTCATAATAATTTCTCAAATTTGGGCCAAATGACAAGGCAAATGATAATAGTAATGGCAAGGCAATGCGACAATACATGATAAAAAGATATTGTTCCTAATTTTCCCATAGGTGGTTATAATTAGGAAACAATATCTTAATATTGATTTGCCCAAAGGTCAATGGTAGTAAATAAAATATTGATTTGCTTATAGGAGGTTGTAATTGATGGTACTAGATCAGTTGTAAATGAAAGATATGTTGCCAGATTGACTGTCACACTACTTCCATAGACTATCATTTAAACATAGAATTCTAAAAACTACTAAAACTGGATCAAAATCCCCTTGTGGAAAGTGCATGAAGAACTAAACAAACTAATGACCAAAATGGGGTAAGCAAGATGGCTAAAAATACGTGTTTATTCAATAGTAAAGGAATTATATAATAAAATGGTATTAAGGAACACTATTAAGAAAATGATAAGAGGACAATTAGCTATAATGGCAATAAGGTTGCCCCCAAGTGATAATTGGCTCACAGATTGATGAGAGTGTGGGATTAGTTTACTCATAAAATGGCAAGAGCGTGGCAAAGGTGATTAAGCTGACCTCAATAAAAATTAAGTGATGCCTACATAGTCTTGAAGGACCTCAAGTCAATGTAGTTCAAACAAAGAAACAAACGGCATAAGATGCCTAAAATGAAATGGTCTATAGGGTTTCCCCTAAGAGACGAGGAAAGGGAAATAAAATGCAAAATGAAAAATGGTTCTATTACTCCTGCTGACATGGAGATGCTCATCCTGATCATCATGTGAGACAATCAAAATACTTATAAAAATTACTAGCCCACACCTCATTTGAATAACTATTATGTCAAGAACCTACTACAAATCTGGACTTCAAAAATGTTGTTGTGATCCTCATTGGTTATTGATTATACTTCCATCAAAAATCAAGACAACATATATTTTTTAGCCTCTGCAAAGGAAAGTGTTGTTGGGAATTATAAATAATGTTATGCATAAGATAAATGGTATAAGTTGGGAATGAAAATATGGATGATAATGAAATGCATAATGATTGGGAAACAAATGAAGATTGAGACTTTCAGGGATACACAATGTTGTTGATTCTAAATTTGACATAATTTTGGTTGTGGTGGGGTCAAAGACCTCTGTTGATGCTCTTGATAGGACCAACAAATTTTTCTATTGTTTGATCTTGAGAGTTATTCCAATCTGATTATGCTATAGATTGTTAGTTATACTGACTTGATCTTTTCTAATGTCTCCATCAAGCAGTGAAGAAATTTTATGCTCAGCTATTGGCACCTCGATGAGGTTTTCACTAATAAATTTATCTTGATTATCCCATAGTGCCTTTGAGAAGGTTTCCCTAAGGGATGTTAACATTTGAATTTGATTATCTTCTAGTGCCTTTGAAAAGGTTTCACTAAAAGATATTGACTTTAAACTTTCATTGTCCCTTAGTACCTTTGAAAAGGTTTCACTATGAGTTTGTTATTTTTTTGAATGAATGTATTCTTGGTCCCCATGACATTCTGCACTTGATATGTTACCATAGATGTAGTTCAACAAAGTGTGATTCTGTTAGTCCCAATCGATGCTTGTGGCAGGTAGAATATCAATATAATGGCTATGTTGGGTGGATGTAATGGAATGATGAAAGGTAACACAATCCTCATAGAAGATACTAGGAGAACCAATGTCAATGTTGAAGTAATCATCCTAAAAAATTGTATAAGGATCACAAATATATTCAAATTGATCCTCAAGGCAAGTATAACCAATGTTGTAACCATGACTATATTTTGCTTCTGATGCTAAATTTGATGTTAGTTTAGAAAGGGAATCTAACTTCAATATTGATTCTTCATCTGATGTAGATGTTTTTTTAATGATGTCTTGTTGAATGCTTGGTTTTAGATAGGTAATGGCCTATGACGACATAATGAGCTCCATAAAAATTGATTCATCTAGGAAGGGTTTAACATAGACTAGGTCATTTAGGTGAATCCCTTCAAAGAGAGGGAGCTGCTCGAGAAGTGACTCAATAGAAACTATTCTGTTAAAATGAGACTCCTCAATGAGTAGAAAAAGATCAAGAGACAACTTCGTAGAGACTGGCTTGTCAAAGTGATGAGGCTCTTTAAAAACAAGACAATGGTCAAGGTAATTATTTGCCCAAAGGCGGTTATAATCATTAAGAAGTTACTCAACAGAGATTGGCTCATCAGAGTGATACTCATTGATAATAGGTAAAATATCAATGGGTGATTCATCACAGGTTGACTCATCACAAATAAGTGTTTTAAAAATAACATCATGGTCTTGATTTACAATTGGTTATAAAACATCAACTTTGAACACATGTTGGTCCTCATAATATGGTTTTTGAAGAGGTAATGGTTGCTATTGAGGCTCAAAGATTGGTATAGATTTTCTAAAATGGGGAATAATTGGCTTAGGGTGAATAATGGCCCATGGTTCAATAATGGGCTCTCTAAATCGAAGAAGGGATCAACAAAAACCAGTTTGTCAACTTGACGTTCCTCAATAATAGGTTTAATAAATACTGGCAATGGGCTAATAATGGTAATGATCGGGCATTACAGAGCTTGGTTTCTCATGCAAGATGAAGGTGTGTAGCCTAAAATGGTAACCTTTGAGTGCGTTGTGCAAATTAGAAGAGGATATCCTAAAATGGTAATCTTCAAGTGTAGTGCACAAATCAAAGGGGAAGGATGGAGATGACGTATTAAAATTGGCATGGATTGGATTGGTATTCAAAGACTAGGCCCAAATAGGGTGATATCTTCAAACATGATGAAGAGCTCATTCCCATCATAAAAATGGTTTTCCTCATAATTAGGGCCATAAGAGGCCCCATTATCAATATACCCTTGTCATGTTTAGAAGATTGTTCTCTAAATTTTCCAAAATTTGGAAAATGTTTTCAAACGTTAACAAGGTGTGTTTTGATATTCTCCAAATACGTGACAAAGCAAAAAGAGACTATAATAAAAATGAGTTGGCATAGTATCACACAATTAGAAGAAATGGTTCATGAATTTACTCAACTTTGGTGGGTTGAAATCATTAAATTAGAATAGGGTATGATAAATATAGAAACCTAAACTATAATTTAGTAGACCAAATGTAGGTTCAAAAGATATGCCAATACCATAAAATTTAGTTTAACTTCAATGAGTTGATATTATAAAATTAGAAGAGAGTCTTTCTGATGAGGAAAGTAACAATGCGAACTAAGAAACTCAAGATGTGAAAACATGCAAAAATTCCTACGTATAAAACTAAAACCAAATCTATAGCATAACACCGCCACATGGCAATAAGAAGTATAAAATATGTTCTAGAACTTAGAGCATGAGGGATACACAAGATAACCTAAGTTCACAATGATCAAATGATGATGATGAGTTTATAAAATGACCTTCAACCCAAATGAGAAATCGTACCCAAGTTAACTCAAACCAAGTATAAATGGTAAACCAATTAACACATTGGCCTAGAACTTATAAAGATGAGATTCTAAATTTGAATTAAAACTGAAGGGCTTAAAGATTTTTGAAAAATGGTTTAGACTCAAATGGGAAACATAACAATGTTGTTTAGATAAGACAAACACAATGTTTCAAATGAGGATTTGAATAAGGCAAAAGATGATTTTGATTTGGTCATCATAATGCATCCTTTTTCAAATAAAATGGTGGACAAAAAATATGTTTGGTTGATGTTTTCGTCAAAAAATTAGTTTTAGACTCAAATCAAGACCAAGCAAGTAAAGTAAAAGACAAATACAACTAAGTATAACGTCTAAAGCCTTAAACTAATGAGGTTGCTTTATATCGCTGAATTCCATCTATATACATGCTCTTAGGAGTATTTTAAGTGTTAATCAAAAAATAAAAGCACATGAAGTAGTAGGGTTTTTACACCCCCCTTCTCCCAAGAGATTGTATGATGACATGAAACTTCAGGCTACTTGCCCTGCATCAACAATATATCTACGACAAGTGAGGTTGTTCTAAAACTAAATTTTCAATTGTCTAGATGGTCCCAAGTGTTCTTAACACTAGAGATGCCTCATGTCAATTAAGTTATACCGATTAACTTACTATGCAAAGGTATATTCCTTTGCATAGTGATTTCATCTGTGTACATCTTAGTGGAATCCCTTAGTTAACAAGACTTGACTAAAGTTTTTGTTACAATTAGAAAGGTTAACTACTCAACCCCCTAAAAATCATAGTATACATGTCCTAATTTATATACATTATCATGGAGCAAGGTTAAAATAATGTTGGGAGATGAAACCCTAGGTCAAAGCTTCCCTAAAGAACTCATGAGGAGGCTATGAACTCCTCCTCACAAGCCAAGTTGCATGAAATAAATGACCAAGTGAAAAGACGTTAAAAATTGTGTCTAGATCACCCAAACCATACGAATTTTGGGGAGAGCCTTAACAACATTATTTTCACACCTTGGATAAGACACAATTATAAGGAAGAAACACTTTTGGTCTCTCAATTTCTTTAAAGAGGACAGGGGAGAGCATACATGCACCCTTCATTTGTGAAAACAAACAAGTATAAGATGATCTAGCATAAAACAACACACTTTTAAAAAAATTGCAATTTTAAGTGAGTGTAAAATTATGCACCAAAAGTGAAGTGTTTTATGAAATTTGTGGTCCCTTGGCCTGAGTTGCAAACTTTGAAAAACTTTCACAAAAGCATCTAGATTCCTTTTAAACACCAAAGGGGAAGTTCAAGACTTAATCAAGCTTAAATTCAACACTGTTCCAAGCATGTGACCTACAAATGTTAGAGGGTTTATTTTTTATTTGAAGCATAATTATCAATGAAACAAGAAAGATTTGAAAACTTGCTCTTGAATTCTCTATTTTTATTACACAGAGACTGACGTTGGTCAACAATGAGCGATGTCAGTTATAACAAGATTGATGATGGTCATAAAAGAATTGATGTCAATCGATAAAAGAATTGATACCAGTTATTTGTGAACCCTTAGGCAAAAAATAGTTTGTCAAATTTTTTTTGTTAGCCCAAGTTAATATAAAATCTCCAAAAGAAACTTTTGGGTCAACAATAAAATGTTTAGACAGAGACTTAAAAACCAAAATATCAACCTGCAATCTTTCTAAAAAGCTTAAAAATCCAATTTTCTTGTCATGTTCTACCCTGAACCAGAACCAATGCTGATTAGTTAGGATCGATGCTAGTTACATAGAACTGATATCAGTCACTGTGTAAACAATGTCAACAAAGAATCAAAAACATGGGAAAAATAATGTTAAAACTTGATTTTTATAGGTTTTTAAGGACTTTTTAGAAAATCTAAAGATGTCAAATTATTCTCCTTACTTTAATGGGATAAGATTCCCACCGGACAAGCCAAGATGTAGAGATGGAATCCAAAGATAGTTAGATCAAGTTTTAATCAAGAAAACTCAAGAAAAATGCATAAGAATATAACTAGCTAAGCCAACTCTTTCGATGGGGTTTGAAAAATGATAATTAAGAGATAATGAAATAAAGCATAGACATAATACCTTTCCAAGAGTGTCCCATCACCAAAATGTGGTTCGAAACATGATTTTTCCCTTGATTTGGAGCTCAAGTCTTTAGTAATGATTCAAGGCAAAGCTCCTCCATCATCTTAAGTGTACTAATGAAACTAGGTTCATGATATTTGAATCAATGTTATGCCTATCTTAAAGCTATCCTATTGCAAATTAAGTATAATAACACTACACAAAGAAAGGTTGTGGAGATAATTATGCATAATAAGTTTACACAAATAAAGCCTAAAAATGGTGGTATTGGCCCTCCTAATTATAGATTTTTAAAATTGGTTTGAATAAATCATGATCATCCATCTTGAGATCAATATGTGTGGCCATGAATTAATCTAGTTTTGTATAATTAATCCATAATTTTTTGGAATAAAGGGGCATTAAAGAGGCATGGGAGGCCTTAAACTTGATATTTGTTGTATTTATGGCTTATAAATGGAACCCCACAAATGATGTCACTTGATGATGCAAATATTAAGAATCAATTTCCAATTAAAAGATATTCAATAAATTCCATGGATTTTCCACTTGAGCTCATAATTTGGATTAATTTGCCTAAGCGAGGTTAATCAAATTTTAATCAATTCTTTGAAAGTTGGTTGCACATCATTAATCAAACTAGTCTACATGTCATATTACTAGGTCATAATTTGACTAGAGTGAAATTAGAAGAAGGTGTTAGTTGCATATAGATCAATATCCCATTTAAGACATTGTCAACATGAAATAACACATGCACATGTCGTGTGCTTCTGAATTAGAAGAATTCAGTGATCTAGGGTGTCAAAATGCATTTTTTTCATTTTTACTAGAAATGATTTGAGAAGAGCTAATAATCACATAAAATGCATTACCTCATTTAGGGATATATTAACCTAAATCAACACTTGTATATGATAAACTCAAACTATTTAGCACATTTAAGTGATTTTGGCCTAATTTGTGAATTTTCATAAATTTTGAGTAAGATTGACAATTTCAATACAATAGTGTTAGGAATTGGATGTCTACACCTATTACCTGAACCACTATTGAAACCAGTTTTCTGACTCTTGAATTGACTCTTGGAGTCTCCACTCCTTTGCTTCCTGTTCTTCTTTTTGAAAGTTGGTTTATAACTTCCAAACTTTTTATTAAACTTATCTCTGACTTGAGCATGATATTTCAACTTTTATTCCTATTTAACTACCTTCTCGAAGACTTGATCCATGGTTGGTGGCCCATGAACATCTACCTCTCCACCAATCTAGTTTTTTAATCCCATGATGAACTTCCTAATTTTGAACCTCTCATTTTCCTAATACTGAGGTACATACTTTATAAGTTTGGTGAACTATTCCTTATACTCATTCACCGATAGGTCTCCTTACTTAAGATTTTGAAAATCTTAAGCTTTTGGTCAAATTATAACTGTGAAAGCCACCATGATCTAAACAATGTCACAAACTTCTCTCATGTGGTGGTAGTAGAGTTAAGATTCATTTCCAACTTCTTGTTGATATACCATGTAGCTACTTCACCAACCTACTGATAAGCTCTCCAAACTACTTTAGTGACTTGGAATAGTTTTAAATCTTGAAATACTTTTCCATCTCAGCCAACCATGTTTGAACTCCATCTTCCATAATAGTTATATCAAACTTAGGTGGATTCACCTTTTTTTATATCTCTATCTAATTTCGCAGCTACACAAGCTCTCGCATCTTGAGGCACTTCCTCATGACTCTACTCTTGAGGAATTTCTTACTCAATAGGATGCTCTTTAGGAACATCTTGATGGGCTTCCTCTTCATGTCTATGAGTTTCCTATTACAGGGATACAATCCGATCCCTAGTTTCATTCATGACTGTGAGAATTTGATCTAACTTTATCACTTGCTTAGTGGAAAATTGATTAGGGTTATTATTATTGACATTTGAGGGACCCTCACTAGATTCTCTAGCTTGCACCCTTCTTCTTTATGGTAAATATGAGGATAATAAAATGTTAGTGGGCTCATTAAGTCCTAGAGTTTGAGCCATGCTCTAATACCACAATGTAACATCTCTACTAGGATTTATTAGAATAACATAATTTAAAATAAATAAATATTTAACATTAGAATTCACCATGAGAATCTAATTAGTGATCCTTAATAAAAACATACTAAATATGTTAATCGTAAAATAGGCATGCAAAAATTCATTCAATTACTGATTAATATAAAACAAATAAGCAAAACATAATTGAATAATTCCATAAAGTAATTACATAATTCCAACCATGATTGGTACAATATTTAGCTACTATTGTCAATGTACATATGAATAAATAATTACATTTTCATTGGTAATAATGTTCCAATAATAAAAACAATACTAGATACAAGGCTCCACGAAGATTGAGTCTCATAAACTATAGCATCTATGGCAATCTCAAGTGTAGTCTCTAATAAATTATTGTTGTGGGAAGGGAGAGCATCATTCGAGTGCTTTTCCACACTAACCACTAACCATTAATCCCTCAGACAATCCCCTAACTAGGGAATGGCCCTCCCTTCGAGGATGGGTAGATAGTGATGGTGTGGGAATATAAAGAGACAAGCTTGTACCCATGTGCTGTAAGATATCTAATACATGATGTTTACCATAAATAAAATACGTTCTAACATGATTCACATAAACATGTAAATCATACATATTGAATGATAATGCTACACTAAACATTACTTTAGTCAAAGTTTTAAAATAGTTAATAATCTCTATGATCAATTAAATTCATACACACCACTTGATTAGATTACCCTCATCTAGCATTGGTGATGATAAGTAAACTAAGGAAGTTTGTCTCCCTACTTATTTAGTACCAATAATACAATATTTGGGTATTTTTTAAAACATAACTAATAGATTCAAACGGATTACTTCTTATCAACAGACATATACCATATTAAGTATGAAAATAATCAAAGTACATACATTTAGTCCATCAAACATATGCAATGAATCTCAAACATATTATTTATTTCAATAACAATACACACAAATAAGTACAATCTAAATAAGACATACCACCTGGGTATAATTATACTTAGTTTACAAGCTACTAATTATCAAAGTAACTCAAATATAGAATTATCTAAGATAACAATATATATTTCAGTTCTTTTTCATAAGCAAAACTTACAACATACAACAATAAGTCATAATTTAATTCAAGGCACAAAATTAAACAATAATCTAGCTTTCATGTTATCCTTTTACACATAAAATGCACTGTATGTATTTAATTATGGTATACTGCCTCATGGATTTTATAACTTGTTTAACAACAACTATATACCATATTTTCAAGCATACTAATTATGCATATATATAGGCTATATATATGTATTAATAGAAAATCTTCCTCATACAAGTATAAGCCAAATAAAAGTATGAGTACTTGATTTATACAAAAATATTTCCTATGTATATATGTGCTCACTATAAATATCTCATCAAAATTTAAATTATATCTAATAATACATCCATGATGACTAAATACATCTTTATTTAATTATGTATTGTTCATCTAATGAATATGTATATAGATACAGAGTAAATACATATTATGGTTGGGCTAGCTCAAAAACTATGAATTCTATATATATATATATATATATATATATATATAAAACTAGTTAAAACCAGTAAAGTCATATATAGAATATGACATATGTGTATCTTCTATGCCTTCTAATTATAACAAAATAATAATTTTACCATTACCAAACCAATCAATATATTATTTTTTAATATATGATATTCCTACTATTTTATTTTGATAAGAATCATATGGCTTACATAGTCGATGCAATAATTATATAATTTATTTCACTTTATTGACTAATAGTGAAATAATCAACTCCAAACCTTATATCAGCTTTATCTCATAAACATATATCTCATATCTGAGTGTAAAAGAGAGTTTAGTAATAGAGATTCTGTATATAGTTATTTGCAACTTTCCAGTCATATATTTAATTGTTTAAGATAAATATCTACATTATCCATGTTCATAATGTAACAAAGAGTCTAGATAAATTAATCGACCCATAACCATTCGACTCATTGTCTATAACGACTTCAAAATGGTTAAATAGATGCATGAAGAACTGTATGTAATTTAATCAACTCTCATTTTATACAACTAATACTATTTCAATTTAAATGAATTGATATTTGCACAAGCTACTATATATTCCCAGACAACTCCCTATGTTTCAATCCTATATAAATATCCAACTTTCAACTAATTTAAGGTTCACCTAAATGTCAAATAATCATTACACATTCATGTATATATTAAAGATCCAGTTCATATATACACATAACATCCTCAAATAAGCCTACGGTACAACTAATACTCAACCAAGGGTTCACATTGAAATGTAAACAAAGTATATTTAAATCAATATACATTGACATGTTTCCATAAAATGGATTCAAAACCCTAATTACATTCATTATTATACCTCAAAATCAAATTGTTATACACATGTACACTAACTCTTGTATTTACATATGTACTCTAGTATGTATATATATACTCCAGGTCAATTAAGACCTACAGGTTATATATACATACCCCTATATATATCCACATATATTTTTTTTAGACAAAAATCTAAGTTTTATACAAACCAATTCCATTTCAAATTTCTACACAACCTCCATACACAAAAATATATTTGCATTACCAGGATTGTATATAAACCTAGGGTTTAAATTTCAGGGTTTATTAGAATATAGATTGGGTTTTGTGGATGGCCGAGCCATCCATAGAACCCAATATTTATTCATTTAAATATTTTATAAATAACTTAAAACCCTTTTTATGTAATCACACATAAATGTTTATGTTTATATCATCTAATAATTTAATCGCATTACAAACCTGGTAAAACTTCCACAATTTCATTCTTGCCAACTGTATCACTTCGAGCTCCTTCTTTTTCTTTCTTTTATCCACTATTCTCCCATGTTATTTGTGTTTAATCTCATCCCCCTTATTTCCTTTTTATTTCTCTCCTTCTCAACCTGATTTCCACTAATATATCCCATTTTCCTTGGCCGAGAACAAGACTAGAACTGTGAATGGCAAAAATATCTCAATAGAACAACAATCCACCAACTCGCATGAAGAATTATTAAATCTAATGACATGGTTAAACTCAAATTAACACATGCCAAAAACCCCTAATTCACTTAAAATTTCCATAGTTTTTAAACCATTATTTTAATCCAAAATCCGCATGGTAATTGACTTAACATGCCCATGGATAGACTTTACCAAGTACACTATTAAAATCATTGTTAATGATAACTATCACTTCACAGGTCTACTTAACATAACACCCTTATATACGAATTTGAACATTAGCTAGGATTAGTTCATAAGATAGTTTAGGTAGTTATTTATTCATATTAACAATGGTCAATATCAACGTAGCTTCCAATAACAAAGTGACTAGTGTAAATTCATAACAAGCGTTGACTATAAATAAAAAAACCATTATACCAATATCAATATAATGATATTATAATATATTTGTTTGTTATGACTATTATACAGACTATCCAAATGCCTTTACTATATTTATATACACTAAAGCTTAAGCCGAAATAATGCTTTTCTTGAATATCATAATAACCAACTAATGTATTAAGACATGATAGATACACTCCAGTTAGTCCATAAGCAACAATAGATAAACACAAATAAAACATATTTACTTTACTCTTTAAACATTAATAATCATGAATATGATAACATGGCATGATCATAAAACAACATTATACACTCAATCTATATACTACAACCATAATGCAATCACACAAAATTAGATCCACAAAAGCATTAAGTTGAACTAGATCACTACTAACACATGTAATCAATTATCTAAATGTAAATAACACCAAAAATATGCTAACGCTAATAATTCAAGTAATGTATATAAAGAATGCTATCTATCATGGTGTGTGTGTGGGTTTCTAGTTGTTCCTCTATTATCCTCCAACACCTCCATCTGTGCCATCCTATCCAATGTTGCTCTCCCTCTGTCATGCTATGAGGGATGAATCTCTCCTACATCAAAATCATGACAAGAAGGTAGTTAGTATATACATTATGATATATATATCCATAAATTACTGTTGTAAAAACTAGCAACATAATCATTATGTAAATAATATACAAATACAACTAACTCATAATAATAAAATCATGTAAGCTAAGCAACATACAACTATCCCATAACAACATATGACTTATAGATTAAATAAATAGTAATTAAATCAATTTAGTAACCATAATAATCCATGGATAACCAAATAAATTAGCTTAGTGAGAAATCAAGATGTGATAAAATAACCCTCAATTATTATCAAGTAATTGACAACCATGGTAAAAGTATTTTAAGTAGAGGAAGCTATAGAAGATTCCCTTCCATATTATATATCTAATCCACCATTAGAAAAAGGAAAAGCTCTAGTTGTAGAGGAATAAGATCAACCTTCCAGCCATGATGAGAAAGAGCAAGTAAAATAGGCCATGATTTTGTCAAAGGCAAAAACAACCATAAAAAAACAAGAAGAGGAAATAACCTTCTTCAAGATAAAATTACAAAGTAAGGAAGAAGTTATCCAAAATTCACAAAAGGAGTTAGAAGAAACAAAAATTTAGTTTCTTAATAAATTTAATGAAATAGCTTCATTAAAAGAGAAAATTGTGGCACCTAAAGTACAAGTGGATTATGGTGTGTAATTACTTTTATCTTATGATGTCATCATGGCCACATGGGTAGAAACTTATCAAACCCTCAAGGAGGTGAAGGTAGAGCATAGGAAGTTGAAAAGGGATCTTAAAGAGGAGAGGAAACAAAATGACAAAATTAGAATCCACACTAAAAATAGTGTTGACACAGTGGATTGCACCCGGGGTAGGAGGCTGAGCTCCTGCCTTCCACACGCAACAATGGAAACTCCCCTCTCGCCTGTGGGATCGATGAAGCTAGAGGGGAGAGTATCTAGATAAGGGATAGCTCCCTCTGATGTATCCTTTAGGCCCTGGTTTCTCCTACTGCTAACAAATAAAATGAAAAAGGCAGGGGATGAAAAGGGAGAGAGAGATGCTGAAAACAGAACCTAAGCCTAAAAATGAAAAGGTGATACACTAGAAAAGTTGACCCACCCAGCCCGAATATACACTTTTCACCAAAAAGAAGTGCCCATACACTTCATCTGAAGTGGGAAGCTCTTATGCAACAGTCAGCTAGGGGTCCATGGAAATACAGGGAGGAAGAAACTACTAAAGGTGTCCTCAGACACACTTATGACAGCCTATTCACAGGCACCTACACTCCCCTGTAAACACTTTTGGCAGACCTACAGAAAGGAGACTTCACAACGCATTGGACATGTTGTAATCGATTTGTGAAAAGTATGAAAGACAATGACTTAACACAAAAGAAGAACACATACATATACTTTAAAGTGCAAGTCTGGATAGAGGTAAAAATGCTAAGTCTTGATTCAAGGTAAAATCTGGTAGAGCTCTGCCTTACAAGCCTCGAGAGATTTATGGGCAGAGTTTTACCTTAAGGCTAAGAGAATGGATCCTTTTCAAATGATAAATCTTACAATATATAGAGAAAAGGGGAAAAGAACTTGGCACTCTTTTTTCAAGATGACCCATGTGCGATCTGAGCCTTGGGAAGAGGGAGCCGTTTGATTGTCGGTTCTTGCTTTGACTTTGGCATTCCACCTTAATGTGAAAACATGGCCGTGCCTCTTTTTTGCAAATAGACTGCTCTTTTCCTGCAAACAGACTACGATTTGTCCCCTCATAAATGCCAACTAGAGAAAGCAGGCCGTGCCATTCACTGTTTGTGCCATTTGGTGACTATCTGGCAATGAATCACCTCCTCTTTGCCACTTGGACTGCTTTGTCTCTTTCTACACCTTCAACCATCAGGGGCGATCTTCTGGCGGGTCACTGCATTATTTGGGCTCTTTTCATGGTTGGCGCTCAGGCAATTCAAAAGCAAACAACTATTTCGCCATCTTAAATTTGACGTCTGTGCACCTGTTATCACTTTAAAAAATAATGACTAATCTATCTTCTTGAAGTTGACATCTTTTGGGATGTCACCATCCTTGGTGAATTTGTTTGGGCCTTTTTTGTGGGTTTTTTCCCCACAAAATTTTTCTATGGACAATTTTCCCACAGACATAAAGTCTGCGAGAATTGTCTCAGTCTTTGATATTCCTTTGGTTTCTTTGGATTTTTCCTCTCTTGCGGCCTCCCTGAATTTCTTTGGACTTTTTGTCCGAAGGAATTCCTTCAGATAAAAGTCTGAAAGAATTCATCCTTATCTTTTGCTTTCGGGTTTCTTGTTATCCTTCGACTGCCTTCGGAGTGCTCCTTGCCCTCCACAAGGGCTTTTGAACCCAAAAACTGCCCTCTGCAAGGGCACTTGTCCTCCAGCTTTAGGGCACTCCCTTGAACCAAGCCGTTGAACTGACAGATTGAACCAAAAATGATTCAACGGTTCAACGATTCAACACTGCGCACCATTTGTTTGAACTGTGCCACTTTAAAACAAGCCTTTGAACCTTTCCCATTGAATTGCTCCTTTGAACCAACCATTGAACTAATCCATTAAACCGGTTCAACGGTTCAAACAGTTGTTGAACCAAGGCATCAAACCAAATGTGATGAATCATTTGATTGAACCTACTGATGAACCTTGCACTGAACTTTGCTGATTGAACTGAGCGTTGAACTTTACTGATGAACTTAAACATTGAACCAATCCATTGAACTTTGCCAATGAACTTAAACTTTGAACCAAGTGGTTGAACCAAGCGATGAACCAAGGCCGATTGAACCAAGGCATTGATCTTGAGCGATGACCCTGCCGATTGAACCAAGGCGTTGAACTAGTTCAATGGTTTAAAGATGCCAACCTTCCTTGTGAATTTCTTTAGACAAGAGCCTGATGAAGCCTTGTAAAACCTAGCACTCTCTAAACCGATTCTTCATGCACCAAAAGACTAACCTGCAGAGTCCATAGAAAAACTTTGCAGAATCTATAGAAACTTCACCTGCAGAGTCTATAGAAATAGACCTACAGAGTCTGTAGAAATTCCACCTGCAATGTCTATAGAAATAAACCTGTAGAGTTCGTAGAAATTCCTAGACTTATGCAAAATCAAAAAATTAATTGGCCTAAAATAGTAGGGGAAAAAGAGGACCGATTTTTGGCCTGTTGGGAAAAAAATGGTCAATAAATTGGTGACTCCCAGGGGAAGCATGCCTGATATGCTTAGAGACCAGTTGCCTTGCAGTCCATTGGGAATAGAGTTAGATGTAGCTTGAACAAAGGTTAGCAATAGCCCCAAAGATCCAAGAATCAAACATGAAGCCTTTACCCCTGACACAAGGGAAAGCACATGCAAGACTAAAAACACTACTTGTGCAAACTAGACTTAGGGAAAGAAGGAAAGACAATTGAAAGAAAACTACTATGTACAACTAACTAGGTGTATTTGCTTCCCTCCTGGATCAAAGGGAAAACTTCTTAAGTCCCCTCCCTGGCAAGAAGACTAATGGTGCCAAACAAGTGGCTGAATGAAAAGGAGATTTGGTGACCTGCTCCTCTTGCTTGTCACCTAGATTGGCTAGTATCTGAGTGGATCAAATTCAAACATGCTTCCAACATACATGTATTCCTTTTGTTCTTGGAAGCTTGTTTAATGCTGGTCCTTCATGTTGGTGCATATCACCAATAAATTTGTGGCTATTGGCTCATCACCATAACCCCTTTGATCTGCACAGTCCCTCTATAATGCATCATGGTTTGACCCGTTTCCTTCTGCTTCATTGGAGATCCTGCCAAACTCATCCTCTACTCCCTCTTGGCCTTCTTGAAGAAGGGTGACTACTGTGATGTCTGAAATGGAATCATAAACTGATTGCTCATCCCACATAACATCGCCTCTTTGTTCAAAGCTTTCTTCTTCAAGGCTTTCCTCAAGGAAGACCAGCCTCTCATTTTCCTCCTCAAAGACTAAAATTTCTAGATGTTCATAGATATCCATCTGGTCCTCCTCATCGAAGCAACAAGGAATTTCATCAAACAAAGGGGGAGAGATCTCATCATGCTTAAGTTCCTCCTCATATTGCTAGAACATCCGCATGTATGCATGCCCTATGTCTTCTCCATTGCTGACGAGGTCTTCATGAGGATCATCAATGATGATTTCTTATTCATTGTCGCTCATGATAGCCTCCTGAAGAGCTGTAAATTGGATCTTTTCTTCCTCACTCACCTCCTACAAAATAGGTTCCTCCTTGAGAAGGGATGAAGTGAAAAAACCATGTGGAAGAGGAGGCAGTCTTTGAGCCAGAATCGAATGATTCTCCTCATTCCATTTGGCTAAAACTTCATCAACATCAGGTGTGGCCTAATAACTCTCTTGGAAGTGTGTAGATGGGGTGTGTTCAAACATAGAATGTGCCGTTGGGTCTGAACTGTCCATCACACCTTGGTTGAGGAATCTCTCTCTGGATTCCAACTCTGCAATTCTTCTGACTATATCCTCTTAGAAGCACCTTTCTTGGAGGTCACCAACATCATCATGAGCAGGGGTAGCCTCATCTTCAAGGTTTTGAGCAAAACCTTTCTTCTTCTCTTTCTTGGCCCATGATTCTACTATTTTCTTCCAGTTCAGGATCTCAGAATTGGAATTTTGCTCCTGTGAACAGGGAACAACTTTGTTTTCTCCAAGGTCCTGGGGCTCCTCCACAAGGTCTAAAAGTTCCATTTCTCTTTCACGAAGTAGACTCATCCTAGCCTCTAAATCCTCAATTTGCTTGGCTAGATTATCTTGAAAGAGTCTTTCTTGGAGGTCACCAACATCATCATGATGAGTAGGAGCAGTTTTGAGAGAGATGTGCTGGTTCATAATGTTCCCCCCAAATGAAGATTCATGATCTAAGGAGTTTAGAAGGTTCATCTCCATGGGAGGTTGTTCTAGTTCCCTTTGATGCTTGAAGGCTAGGAGCACGGGGTTAAGAGCAGGGTTGATTGATGCATCAGATGAGCTGGAGTGAGTAAGTGCCATCTGATAGAAAGGATTTGGTGTATAAGAGGGGGCTTTCTTTAGGATAGGAGGGGGTGCACAAGGTGGACTGCCTTGCATGAATGGATTCCTCCACTTTTCTACCTCCTCCTTCATGGATTGCAAGGCCTGAGCTTGCTTAAACAAACATGCCTCTTTGTACATCAGGTCCTACTGATAACCATACTGCTCATCCAGTCTATCTATTTCCATTACCTGCTTCACAAACTCCAGCACCACCTCCATTATCATTGAAGGGTAACTAGGAGAGCTGATTGAGGGAATTACATAAAGATTTTGAGCTTGATTGAAGTCATATGAAGGAATACAAGGTCCATGATTTTGTGCAAAGGAATTATACATACAAAAATGTGATTTCTGATGGCACCAGGTTGCTTAACCAACTGATTAACTCAGAGTTGCCATTAGTGTTGATGCAAAAGCCTTCAAAGGCTGGTTGGTTGAAGAACACACTAAAAATTCCTCAACTCTTTGGACAAAAATTGTCCTAGTTGATCCCACTAGGTGTGCCAAAAACTGTTGATGCAGTGGATTGCACCTAGGGCAGAAGGCCAAGCTCCTGCCTTCCACACGCAATAATGGAAACTCCCCTCTCACCTATGGGACTGGTGAAGCTGGAGGGGAGAGTCTCTAGATAAGGACTATCTCCCTCTGATGTATCCTTTAGGCCTTGGTTTCTCCTACTGCTAATAAATAAAATGAAAAAGGGGGGATGAAAAGGGAGAGAGAGATGCTAAAAATAGAACCTAAGCCTAAAAATGAAAAAGTGATACACCAGAAAAGTTGACCCACTCAGCCTGAATATACACTTTTCACCAAAAAGAAGTGCCCATACACTTCATCTGAGGTGGGAAGCTCCTCTACAATAGTTAGCTAGGGGTCCATGGAAATACAGGGAGGAAGAAACTACCAGAGGCATCCTCAGACAAACGTATGGCAGCCTATTCATAGGCACCTACACTCCCCTTTAGACACTTCTGGCAGACTTGCAGAAAGGAGACTTCATAATGCACTGGACATGCTGTAATTGATCTATGAAAAGCATGAAAGATAATGACTTAACACAAAAGAAGAACACAGACATATAATTTAAAGTGCAAGTCCAGATAGAGGTCAAAATGCTAAGTCTTGATTCAAGGTAAAATCTGGCAGAGCTCTGCCTTACAAGCCCCGAGAGATTTTTGGGTAAAGTTTTACCTTAAGGCTAAGAGAATGGATCCTTTTCAAATGAGAAATTTTACAATATATAGAGAAAAGGGGAAAAGAACTTGGCGTTCTTTTTTCAAGCTGGCCCATGTGAGCTCTGAGCCTTGGGAAGAGGGAGCCATTTGATTGTCAGTTCTTACTTTGACTTTGGCATTCCACCTTAATGTGAAAACATGGCCGTGCCTTTTTTGCAAATAAATTGCTCTTTTCCTATAAACAAACTACAGTTCATCCCCTCATAAATGCCAATTGGAGAAAGCAGGCCACACCATTCACTATTTGCACCATTTGGTGACTATCTGGCAATGACTCACCTCCTCTTTACCACTTGGACTGCTTTGTCTCTTTCTGCACCTTCAGCCTTCAGGGGCAATCTTCTAGTGAGTCACTACATTCCTTAGGTTCTTTTGATGGTTGGCGCTCAGGCAATTTAAAAGCAAACAACTATTTCACTATCTTAAATTTGACATCCACGCACCTGTCATCGCTTTAAAAAATAATGGCTAATCTATCTTCTTGAAGTTGATGGCGTTCGGGATGTCATCGTCCTTGGTGAATTCCTTTGAGCCTTTTCTTTGGGATTTTTTTGGGTTTTTTCCAAGCGGACTTTTTCTGCAGACAATTTTCCCGTGGACAAAAAGTCTACAAGAATTGTCTCAGTCTTTGATATTCCTTCAGGTTCTTTGGCTTTTTCCTCTCCTGCGACCTCCTTGAATTTATTCAGACTTTTTGTTCAAAGGAATTCCTTCGGATAAAAGTCTGAAAGAATTCATCCTTGTCTTTTGCTTTTGGGTTTCTTGTTATCCTTCAGCTGCCTTCACAGTGCTTCCTACCCTCTGTAAGGGTTTTTGAACCTAAAAACTGCCCTCCGTAAGGGCACTTGTCCTTCAAATTTAGGGCACTCCCTTGAACCAAGCCGTTGAACCAAAAATGGTTCAACAGTTCAATGGTTCAATAGTTCAACACTGCGTGCCATTTGTTTGAACTGTGCCACTTTAAAACAAGCCTTTGAACCTTTCCCATTGAACCGCTCCTTTGAACCAACTGTTGAACCAATCCATTGAACCGGTTCAATGGTTCAAACAGTTGTTGAACTAAGGCACCAAACCGAATGCGATGAACCATTTGATTGAACCTACAGATGAACCTTGCACTGAACTTTGCCGATTGAACTGAGCATTGAACTTTGCCAATGAACTTAAACATTGAACCAATCCATTAAAATTTGCCGATGAACTTAAACGTTGAACCAAGTGGTTGAACCAAGCGATGAACCAAGGCCGATTGAACCAAGGCATTGATCTTGAGTGATGAACTTGCCAATTGAACCAAGGCATTGAACCAGTTTAATGGTTCAAATATGCCAACCTTCCTTGTGAATTTATTTAGACAAGAGCCTGAAAAAGCCTTGTAAAACCCATCACTCTTTGAACTAATTCTTCATGCGCCAAAAGACTAACCTGCAGAGTCCATAGAAAAAATTCTTTACAGAATCTGTAAAAACTTCACCTACAAAATTCGTAGAAATAGACCTGCAAAGTCCATATAAATTCCACCTGTAGAGTCTGTAGAAATAGACCTGCAGAGTCCATAGAAATTCCTAGACTTGTGCAAAATCAAAAAATGAATTGGCCTAGGACAACAGGGGAAGAAGGGGACCGATTTTTGGCCTGTTGGGCAAAAAATGGTCAACAAATAGATTGTGAGTTAGGTGAAAAATTTGTAGTTTGTAAATGCCTACCTTTGGGTATTATCTCTTTCTTCAAGAATAGTTCTATAAATGAAAATTGATAATAATTTCCTATGATCTCCCCTATGACCTATAAGATGATAAGGAGTTTATGGAATCTTATCATACTAGTACCCTTGAGCAAAAAATTAATTTGTGAGTTTTATTTATGTAATATTTTTATAGGATAAATGCCCTCCTTCTTAATTAACCTAATTTTAAGAGAAGTCCATAATAAAGATTTCATATCCATCTTGTAAAATTATATTACCTAGAGTAAGAAAATAGAGGAATATTTTGTACATGTATTTTTTTGGCTCTATATGAGGCTTGAGTTCACTAATCCAGATAAGTTGGTCACAAATTTATAAAGTATTTTATATATCCCCAAGATTATTGAACATCATCCAAACATCCTAAGGAAATGCATCTCTCATTTTGAGGAGTATGCTTAATGTCATTTTAATACCACCCTTGCTTCTTGTGATCAAATGTGGGATATATTAAGTATTAATTTGAAAATAAGGGATGCCATTTCTCTCAATAATCTCATATGGTGTCTTAGGATATCTAAAGTAATCATGGCACTGATATAAAAATTTGAGAAAACATATGGAAGAAAATGGATTGGCATGCGATTTAGGCCACCATTAATTTTTGGTCTTATACCTTGATGGAAAAACACAATAGCATAGGTAGAAGAATAGTTTGAAAGGTAGAAGACCCATGTTAGAGCATACAAAGGTGATCCAAAACTTAGAAGTTTTGGTTGATAAATATCTCAATAGCATAGAAATAACATAGTAACAATGAATTCTCTGAGAAGAGATGTAGTATTACTCAAGATCGCAATACAAATATCTGATTATCTCTGGAAAGAGATGTCTATCTTCACATTTTGAGTTAACTCTTCATTTATACACATTTTGAAAGCATGGGGAGGATGTGGAAGGTCACCAATCTCGAGGGAGATCAAGTGGTTTGACTTCCAAGATTTAAATCAATACAGAATTTGAGGAATTACTATTTTTAAAAACTTACTATTTTTAAACTGCACTATTAAAATTGAAATTTGAGGCACTTCCATTGGGTTTTTAGGGGTCAAACTTCATTTAGAAAAGATCAATGCCATTTAACAATGTTTTCCTCATTCTTAGCTTTCCAACGGTTCAAACGGTGAGTCAATTGGAGCTACGGTGCAAAAGTTATGGCTCCCAGAAGTTTCGTCATCAATTGGGGTGGAACTGTCACCCGAATTGTCGCCTAAATTGTTGCCTGGATCAAAAGGATACATCAACATAACATAACTACATTGGGATACTTATTATGACACTTATGGGCTTAACAAAAAACTAGGAGATATTGTATCTAGAAGATAACAAAGGGGATCATATCTTGCAAGAGGACTTGCAAAGGGTACATTGTGGTGGAAATGATGATCCCATAAAATAGCTCACTATATCCAATAAATTACCTCATTTTCATCTAAAGAACCTTTTGTGTGGATTTATATGTGCATTCTATAACTCATTACTAATTCAAAGTAGAAATGAGTACTTTACCTTGATTATTCTATGCAAGTTAATGTTGCATGTTTACACCACTTTGTTCTAACCTTTTGATGAAAAAAAACAATTTTGTATATACATGTCATCAAAATGTACTAGAGGAAAATAATGTGTTTTGGAAAAGAAAAAGTACTTCAGAAGATCAGTTTATATTAGCTCTAATGATCTGTAGTCTATCTCCAGAGATTACTAGGCTAGCCTAGAGTCCATTAGTTTAGCTTCAAAGATCACTAGTCTATATTTGGAGATGCTCAAAAAGGTCCTAAAGACTTACATAAGCCATAAAAAGGGCATTTTGAATACTTTGCATTGTGGTAAAACCTTATCTGCTTGATCATAGGCATCCTAATCTATTTTTATAACATTTCTAGAAGTCATATATAAATTTTCCAAAAGTAGTATATTTATTTATAGCCATAAGTATTTATAGTAGTTATTTAAAAGTAACTATAAGTACTATAATGAGGTATGTTTCTATAATATAAATGGTTTCAAATAAAATCATAATTTGTAACTAGCAGTAATCAAAGATAGCATGTGAAAACTAACATTAACACTCTTCCACTAGTCTATCTCTAGAAACATGGAAAGGATGTTGTTATTTATCTATTTTTAATAAACAGGATCCTATTTAGTTATGGTCTTATTAGGAGGATAGTCCATTTGGATCAGTTTTTATAAAAAGTGTTGTCACATATAAACAACATTTTCTTGGTGATAGGGATATAGAATAAAAGTATGTAACAAGTAAATGATTGAAACATAGAATTAAGTTTTCTCCAACATTGTAAACATTTCCAAAATTAATGAAGAATTGATTTCATGATATTTATACAAGTCTATTGTGATCCAATCCTATTCCAGGGGAGAGCAAGGGCCCACTCAATCAAGGAAGCAAGATCGTTTGTGGTGTTTATATGTTTATGGTATTGTTTGTTTTGTTTTGTATTTCATTGATTATACAAAATATTGTGTGATAAAATCTAACCTACAAGTATCTCCCTTTGTGTGTGTTTAATGCATGTGTGTTTCAATTAACTTCTTTAAATTTTCATAGTATTCCTTTTCAAAGCAATTCCAATTTTTGAAACTTAGATTAATTGCGTGTTTCTTTCAAGAGTAATTTCTATTATAACATGTGTTTCCTTTAAAATAATTTATGTTATAGCTCAAGTGTGTTTCCCTTCCAAGCATTCTAATTCATCAAAGAGTGTCTACTTTTACAAGTAATAAAATAGTTTTAAAAGTAATTAGATTAGATCTCTAGGAGTAAATGATCCACAACTCCCCCCAGATAGACAATTGCTAGTCATTACCTTCCATACCTTACTATTGACTACCATTGGACACCGACCTGGTTTGATATGAAATAAAATTGACTTAGTTGATTAAATGAAGAGGACACAATGACCATCATCACTTATCCCATGTGTTTCATTAAAACATATTACATCTTTCTACGGCCTTTCTAATTACCAAGTTTAGCTATATTGATTGCTTACACATGCATTTCTATTCCTCATACTTTATGCAATACCAAATTTCATGGATATATTACTTTACTATGTTGTGGCATTGATTTAGTTGATGGTGTAGACTATATTGTTTGTTTTATGCTTCATTGATGATGTTTCTATTTCATGATAGGATATTCATTATTTTTATTAGATGTATAACTTGGAATTATTTGTGTGACATTTAGTGTCCATTATTTTGTGCCTCTTTCCTTGTGTGTGACATTTATTATCCTTTGTATGTGTCCCTTGGTATTATGTGTGACATTGAGTGTTAATGTGTGCATCATGGCCATGACATTTTTTTCTTAAGTATGATAAAATTTGGGTATTGTGATCCATATCATGCACCTCTCTTTTGAGTGTGGTGCCATGATACATTCATACACCTTTTTATATATAATATTATTAAACTTTTATATCAGCGATGATTAATATTGCATGCCTGATTCTACATACATCTTGACATGACACTTATATGCCTTACATTACATATGTTTCATACATGATTTTATGATATATTCTCCACATATTGACATGACTATGATTAATTACATATTTATGCATAACATGTTATAGTTGAATCTTAATTTTGACATGAGTCACTCATAAGATACATCCCTAACCTCAAAATGGACACACATTAGTGGGATTTTCATATATAATTAAGCCTAAATGAGAAGAAAATTTAGATTTTGAGATAATTTACATGATTTAGATATTTCATAGTGGTTTATATATTAGATTAGAATAGATATTAATAGATTTTAGATAGTTTTTTTGGGGCATATTCCATGCATATGTACTCAATTTACAATGAAATGAGTTACATGTTTATAGATTCAAGCACATTTGGCTCCATATGCAATGCATATGCACATATATTTTACAGGGACACAAGTCACTTTTTTTTTTAAATATTCACATATTCAGACACATTTTGGGGCATGTGCACATATTTACAAGATCATGAAATATAATATTTTAGAATTTATATAAAAGAAGCATATATATGTGTTCATTCAAGTTTTATGCACTCCAAGGGAATCTTATGAGGATACCTCTAATTTTTTAGGAATAGTGAAAAGATTAAATCTAAGGCATGAGTTGTGGGTATTGATTTTATAGATAACCACGTGCTTGAATAGTGGTAAATGAAGTGGATGTTTACCTTAGATGGATTGAATATGATGTGAGTCTAAAATTTAGTTAAGGTGGGGGGGGGGGGGTATATCTAACCTAAGGTGGAATTGATTAAAAAAAGTAAAAAAGGAAGGAAAGGTAGGGAAAAAAAAAATCTATGACTCAACTAAGGAATAAACCTTTCTAAGCTAACTTCCTCTATCCTAGGCTGAACAAATGTCCAAGAATTAGTACCTATTGCAAATTTCCATTAGCACATTTTACATACAAACACAGTTAATCATTAAAGGAAATAATTGAAATACACTCAATAATTATCATCAAAGATAAGGTTATATCTCAAATGCATATCACATCCTTGCCTCTAACCAGTAATAAGTATGAGCAATAATCAATGAGCATTGAAACTAACGATTTATTCAAACTGAATAATTGTAAAACAAACAATCACACAACCTATTCTATATTGTATTAATTTAATGTAAATTCTTAGTAAGGCACAATTTTTTTGGAAGAGATAATACTTCAACACAAACTTATATAAAATTTCAAGAACTTTTTTGCTTATATTAATTGTATAATTATCCTCTCTTTACAATGTTTAAAACACATATACTTATATCTTGAGGTGGGGACATCTCATCCTTGAATCTCATTATAAATTTATAATGTCTAAATTAGGACTGCATGTTCAAAAATGCATGCAATGTATGCATGGATATAATATATATTAAAATAATCCAAAATTAGGAACAAAATCCTTTCTTTCATAAAATAATTTGCAGATAAAAATAGAATAATACTTGCACAAAGTCTTAGTTAGATTTGTCAATATAATTTCAATTTTAATTCCAAGAACTAGAGTGTCACCATGAAACCCCCTATCAACGTACCATGCATAATCATACTCATTGGAATATGAGTTGAGTGATGATAGTTGTCAAAGGTGGTAGTGGAGCCACTTTAGTTGGCAGGGTGATGACCATCGAACCCGTAGAAGTGTATACCATAGTATATCCAAGGAACTTTTGTGGAAGTATATAAGGTTGATTCTAATTTTTAGATGCTCCCACTGAAGTGATCAAATCCCCTTGTCCCCGAAACCCTTTATATTCATCCATACTTGTTATAAAGTCAAGCTCAATAGTTTCAAAATCAACGATGGATATTTTGAATAATAATGGGATCTTGTCCATCAATTTATTATGCACTAATATATAAGATTTGAAATATACATGAAATGTCTCTCTTTGATCCACCTTGTCCTTGCTAGATGTGATCAATTATACTATTTGTTTAGTTATCCTGTAAGTGGTGCTCTCTACTTTTGCCTTGAAAATGTTAGATACAATATATAACAAAATCTCAAAGAAAGGTTTAGTGATAATTTTTCATTGAGGTGTGAATACACATTTAATTCTTATATTCTTTAGAAATTCTTAATTTGTGAACTATTTCACTAAATCTTGTATTTTTTGGTGACATTCTACCAAATTAGTCATTTTATACTTACATAGTTTTGAGCACGAGTCACATTGGGTGAAAGCATAAAATTTAAATGCTGATATGTATTTAATTTAGTGGCTTTACTGATAAAGATCAAGTTGGAATCCTAGTACTTCATTGACTTATAAAATTTAACATCATCTCCCCATGGTGGCTGAGATTAGGCCCTTATGGACTTGATGGAGCTCAATATATAATATAGAGTCCTAGTAGAACCTTGCACACTGTCAATTATGTATTTTGGAGCCTTAATTACATTATGATCCTCTATTTTATTTTGCTACTATTATAATCCCATAAATAGTTATTTAAGCATCCCCGCAATTGCATTTACCACTATGAGGGTATCTTATTCAAATTAATCTAAATATCATGACTTTTTCTTTATTAGAGAAAATAATTCTTCCTATTTTTTGATTTTCATAGGCTTTCATTCCACTAGGTCAATTTATTGGTGACCCTTTCAATTTACAAAGTGAATTTAGGTTAATAAGTTATAACTAGGTCTTATCTTGTTGACTCTTCTTGATCTAATTGTTGTATCAATTGTGGGAGAACCATGAGATTTTGATCAATAGTCTGGGCTGAGGATGAGTAAGTAATGATAGAAGGGATGCCTGGTGGTATGATTAGAAATTCAAGTGGAATATTATCCATGAAGGATGGTAGGAAGGATGCAGGGGGTTTGGGAAAGGTAGGCAAAGACTTTCTCTAGGCTATTCCTTTTATTTGTGGAGGATTTTTTACAACGTACTTATTTTTATCTGGGTTATTGTAGATAAAGACCACTAAGGACTCAGTTTGTGTGGACTAAGCTAAAGGCATCCCTAGTTGAGTAAATGACCTTATTGGCATTGACTATGTGGAAAATAAAGCTTTGGATATTAGGTCCTAAAAATTTATCCCAGTACCTATGGTACCTTGGTTAGTAGTGGAAAGCTAAGGATGAATTGATGCAGGCTGGGTGAATGAAAATTGTGCGAAAGAATCTATGGATTTAATAGTAAAATAATCTAAAGAATAGATAAAAAACTCTCCTTTGTTGAAGTATTATCAATTGGCATATCTACTCCCAAAGTTAAAATAATGAAATCCTCTAAAATTTGAATTATAATTGGTTCTATAGTTATAGAAATTTTTGTTTTAGAACCACCCATAAGACTAGTATCAATCGATGTGGATGTAATAGTGGTAAAAATGAAATACTTAGGGAAATTTTACTTAGTGGATTCTAAAGTGACCACAAGCTCTATACTGGATATTCACATTACTTATGATTGTTTCACATCTGGAGGTGGAGGTGGAGTGTGACCTTCAGTTTACTACTACACTACACCCCCTTCAAAAGCACCTAGTATAGTTTCCTTGGTTGAATCACCTCATTCAATTTAAATATATGAAGGCCCTTAAGGAAAACTTGCATCACTTAACTATCTTTCCCCTAGTCTTATGATTTTTTGGGTTTTTAAAGTAGTTTGTATATTCCTTTTCTTCCTCTTATATGTGATCACTACAGGAGGAAAAGTGGTGACTAGCTTTGGTGAAGCAATAGGAGGAAAACTAATCCAAGTTGCCTCTATAGGTTGTGTTTGTGAGGATTTTTGGGTAGGATCAATGGGTCTCCTAATGATTTATGGTTCCTCTATATCCACTGATTATATTAGAGGAGGAGAACTTGGATGCCTTTGGATACCCCTAAATATATTGACCCTTATCCATTGTTTTATTTTGGTTGGTGCATCCTCTATCCTAGTAGGAACTTCATATTACTTATCAATCTCCCTAGCATCTTTTATAGTTATGGAAGGATCATAATGTATTCCTTATGACACATTATTTGATGTATTAACTGATTGCATTATTTTGTAAACCTATGTATAATACAACATGTTTAGTAATATTGGGTCATATATATAAGTCTAATGTCCATATCTAACATTTATCATGTTTCCATAAACCTCATGGACATTAGCAATAACATGTATCATATCTCAATACCTAACTTGAGCCTTGCCAAGGCTAAATTAGTGTCTATTCTTGTAAATTTGATGTAGGTATTCCCACAATGTATATTATTTTCTACCTATACTTAAAGGGGTTTTATGAATGACCCCTAGCCTTTCTGATTTCAAATCTTGGTCCACACTATTATACAACTAAGATGTTATTTCTTACTTGGCTAGTTTATCTAGAACACAATTAGGTAGGAGAAAAGGGGTCTAAAAGGATCCTTAAATTCTGATTGTTGTGTGTTTGGGATAAAACCAATAATTTCCCATATTCTCGATTATCCTCTTGATATGGTATGATAATCTAGGCATAGGTTGCCAATTTATGGCCTTATAGACTCTAGGTTAGAAGAGGTTTTTAATCCTCTAAATTTACTTCCTAAATCTATATATGTAGAAGATGTTATGGTCTTCACAAATTTTGTTTGTCTAATTTAACAACAAAGGCCTTCATGGCTCTTTCCTAAGAGGATTAATAGTGGTTGTGACTGCATCCAAATTTTTTGACATCATCAAAAATTCCCATTGGGCCTATTCTCTACCTTACTCATCTAGTATTTAAGGTTAAAATTGATAATCTCTCCCGTAGCAGTCATTCTTTTGGTGTCCAAAATAATGTCAAGGAGAGGAATCCAAATTTATCTAACATTATTGATGTTTGGGAAATGATATAATTTATTTAATAAGGCCATGGTGATCCAAATTCTAGATTTAAATCTAACAATTAGTGTGTTGCTAATTTGATCTACGAGCATGAATTTATTTGGGTATACTACCCATATTCTCAACATTTCCTTTGCATTATTATCGACCAACCATGCATTGGTAGCAAATTGATTATAGGTCATGTATAGGGATATGAGTCAATAATATGTCTTAAAGGCTTTCTTAGACATATAAGCTACTGGGGTATGGTTGTTGATGTGATAAAGGATATTCCCAAAAAATTACCTATCCATAAACAAATTAAAAAGGGCATAACTAAGTGAGAAGTAGACACATGGACAATCATCACTTATCCAATCAGTCATTTGGATTTGTGATCCCTATTATTGTGTGCATGCCCCAAATGAATGATATGTTGACACTTGGATAGCTCTTATTTATCGTCTCAGACATTAAGATTCGTAACTTGTGTCACTATGTACTGGTCCTAGATGAGTGAGATGTTGACACATTGATAATTCTTGTTTATACACTTTCTCTAAAAGCTTCATACTTTTTACCTCTATCTATTAGTCAAGGATGAATGAGATGCAAACATGTGGATCGTTCTCACTTATATATATGTTAAGGATATATATGATTTATCCATTTACTATTTAGGAAGTGATTGAGAAGGATTGAGATGCATAGCATGATCTTGCTACTCTGGGTAATCAAGAAGCCCTATACCTTGGTCTATTTTTGCATAAGATACAACTAAAACATATGGTGACACATAGGTGGTCATCACTTGCTCGAGTTCCTAGATAGACCTATAACTTTTAATAGGCCATGAGAAACCTAGATAATGATGTGTGGCATGATCTCATTCACTCAATTGAAAATAGACTTGGAACCTTGAGGATTGTTCCATGAGGAAGCTAGATAATGATGTATGGTTTGATATCATTCACTATGGTTAAAATAGACTTATAACCTTGAGTATTTATTAGAAATCAAGATGGATAATAATGTGTGGCAAGATCTCATTCACTTAGGTTATTTGAACACTTAGAATATTTTTTTCACTCTTAGATTTGATGACTGTTTGAGTACAAAAGAGACATGTGGATGAAAACAATGCCAAACTATATAGTTTAGACAAAGTAACCTTCAAAAAACACCCATTTAGTTCCATTAGTCCATAAAATCAAATCTTAGATTCACTAAATGTCTCAAATAGAAGCACATGCATTAATTCAACAATAATGCTTATTTAGGCTTTTAGAGTAAAGGTCATGAGATAATAATCAAATTGAAATAAAAACCTATAGCTTCAAATTTTAAGGTCTTTATATCAAATTAGACATGAAAATGAAATTTTCAGCTCAATATGGGCCCTTATTTGAAATATTAAAAATGGGTGTGTTTTGTGTACAAAAGATGGTGACTCAATGGGGAAATACTCCAGAGTATTTGAAAACCCAAAATCATAGTTTGACATATCATGACAAAATTACATATTTTATAAGAAAGAAAGAAATAAGAAATATGAAAGAGACTTCAACATATTCATACAACATACTAACCCTTTTAATTTATTAGATCGTGTGTGACTTTTTGATAATTATTTCCCATTGTTATGAGAGTTTTAACAAAGATCAAACAAAAGTTGAGGTCTCTTTGTCCCCCCTTTATATTTTAGCTTTTGGGAAGTTGAGTATTGCTCTGTTGCCAGCTAGGTGTTCATAGCCATGTAGAAATACCTTTGATTCCACTCTACGCATTACTCTACTTCCAACATGTATCTATAGGCCCGATAGATATTACTCTAATCACCCTTCTTCCATGATTTTTTTTATGTTTTTTTTAATAAATTTATTGGAGGAAGAGTTGGGAATCACCATTGGTTGGGTTTGTAGGAATAGAATTAATTATAGATCAGAGGTTTCACTCATATTTTGTCTTTATCAATGTTTATCATCTCTCAAACAAGTTTTAGGCATGTAAATGTGCAATTGATCTTTCAAAATGAGAAGTCTTGCTAAAATTTACATGAAAATATCACATCAAATTCCATAGTCTTGATGAGCTTATTTCATTCAGATAAAATATCAATTTAACCCTGACACATGTCCTAACTTGAATACCTCAAAATAAACTTGAAGTAATCTTCCTAAACACCATATGAATATGGTTTTACCAACCCTTTTTGGGATAATTTTGGTGAATTTTAAGCCATAAATGATCTTGATTGTTCTGATTTTTAGGAAACTAATCTAAGAAAGCATGAAATATAATGTAGGAAAGTAGGACATCTAATATATGAAAGAATAAAATATACTCAATGAAAATATGAAATCTACTCTAAATATATTACTAAAGTATAACTCACAGTCATTCTAAGATGTCTCTAGTCAGAGTAGCCATTATATAAAGGTTCAGTAATTGCCCATTAACTAGAAAAGTTAAATCATTACCTTGGAGGTATTTAAAGTGAAAAGTATTATTGCTCAAAATTTTAGAGATCTGATATGGACCAATCCACAAAGGGGTAAACTTGTCATTTTGTCCCTTATTTTCATGTGATTTATCTAATAGGAGCACTAGGTTTGAAATTCTAAAAACCTTGATCTTCAATATTTTATCAAACCACATTTTGACAATATCTTGATGTTTGTTAAAGTACTACAAAACTTCTATTCATGCATCTTCCATCTGGACAATGTCAACTAATTATGACTGAATTATTTCATCTTTTCCATATACTTTTTCATGTATTGGTTCATTGGTAACTTGAGAGTGATGGGAAACACAAACTATTGTCCATATACTAACAAGAAAGGTGAGGCCTTAAGGGCCTATTTGTGTCTTGTTCTGCCTGTCCATAATCCACACTTAAATAATTGATTCTATTCTATTGGTTAGTATTCTACTGACTTATTTATGACATCCATCAGTTTGTATTTGTATATTATACCACTCCATTTTCTTTTGTATAGTATTTAGAAGAGAACTTGATAGTAATATGGTTTTTGTAAGCCCACTCTGCGAACTTGGTAGATTAGAAAGTTATATCATTATCACATACTAGAGAAATTAGTGCCCAAATATAGTTAAGATGTTCTCTTAAAAAAAATTGATTACGTCTTGGGCTATAGATTTTTTTGTTTCTACTACTTTTGTTCATCTGGTACAGTAGTCCATTGTAGTCAGTACAAACCTATGCCATACTTTTAAAAGTAGTTTTATAGAATTCAGATTTTTTTTGTGAGTCCTTATAGTGGTATTAGAGCACTAATTCTACCATCCTAGGTGGGGAAAAAATAATCCTGATCACACATGCAAGAGGAATAGAAAGAGATAAACTACTATCAAAAGATAAAGGGTTAAACACTTGAGAATGACAACAATAATAAAAAGGGTGTGAGACAGGAGAGAGAGCCACTATAGATGAAATGAGTTAACTACGTGGAATAATTGGTCCTGGGCAATAGGAAATCGAAAGAATAATTTAGATGAGCCTCAAAGAATCCATACACAAGCCATACAACAAATTAATGTAGGTAAAGGAAAGGAAAAATTATAATAAGCAAACACTTCAAATGATGTTAGGTTTTTGGTAACCCCACCTCTAAAAACCTTATGTGCCAAATTCCTATAGAAGGAGGACGAACCACCTGAAGAAATAGATCCTTTACAATGACATGCAGGTAATGAATATTCAGTATATCTTGTAGAATATAAGGGGCTCAAATATGAAGTGAATCAAGCTCTCTATTTTAGGGAATTTTGTGAAATAATAAGGAATAACAACATTAGGAGAGGTAGAAGAAACCAACCAGATCAACCACAAAGAGACATACAATAGAGGTTGGACAAGATTACTCTTCCTAAATTTGATGGGTCAAATAAATCTATAGTGAGATCATGGCTACAAAAGTTAGATGCATTATTCTCATTGAATCCCATGTTTGAGGATGAGGCAATTAAGTTCTCTACACTCCACTTAGAGGGAGTGGCCCATTAGATGTGGTACAAAGAATCTACCCTAGCTATTAGAGAAGTTCATGAGGGAATTTATGGTGTGCACTCTAGTGGCATAGTCTTTGCTAAAAATCACTTGCATGTAGGTTATTATTGGCCCACAATGAAATTTGATTCATGTGCTTATGTTAAAAATGCATACCTTGTCAAAATCATGGTGACCACATACACAACCCTTCATAAGCTTTGCAACCCATTAAAACACCTTGGCCGGTCTCCACATGGGGTTAGATCTCATTGTTAAAATAAATCCCAATTTATCTAATGGCCATAAACACATAATTACTGACACCAAATATTTTACCAAGTGGGTAGAAGTAATGCTCTTAACATATGTCATTGGCAAAAAAAATTATAATTTTATATTGAACCATATTGTTTACCTCTTTGATATCCCATCTGCTATCATCTTTGATAACAAAAAGTCCTATAAGAATGAATAAGTCAAGGCCTTTTGCACTACCTACCATATCAAAAAAAAATGGTCCACTACACATTACCCACAAGGAAATGACCAAGCATAGGCAATAAACAAAATCATTCTCTAAATCCTTATATAAGTTATCAATAAAGTTGGTCATGATTGGCATACACAACTTTATCCCACCCTCTAGGCATATCACACTAGTATCTGCACACCCATGAGGGTAACCCCATATTCACTTGTTTATGAAAGTGAGTTTATTCTACCTATAGAATTTGAGATTCCATATTTATGGATTTCCTTATAAATTATTATTGATAATCAATCCCATTACATTTCATGTCTTAGTGAACTCAACCTTATAGATGAGAAATGTATCAATGCCTTAAACCATCTGCAAGTCTACCAAAACCTTATTCACTATATCTATAATAAACAAATTAAATATTGGAGATATTGTTATAAAGGAGAACTAATGAAATACTAATACTGAGATGGAGAATAAATGAAAATTTGAACTCAATTGGTTGGGCCCATATGTCATTATTGCCAAGTATGGATCTGGAGCTTACATCCTAGTTACTAAATACGAAGAGGAGATTGATGAACCTATGAACATCATGCACCTTAAGAGATTCTATGCCTAACTTATTATAATGTTATTGTTTATACATTAAGTGTTAAAAAATCAAAAAATCAAAAAAATGTCAAAAAATAAAAAAAATCAAAACCAAAAAAATGAGAAAAAGAGAAAAATAGTACATCCACAAGTAAAAACTAGTTTAGTGGAACTTTGGGCAAGTACCATGGTGAAAACTAGGTTTTTGGTGCTATGAGTCATACATTGTCTATATTCACCCTAGTTACTTAGGGGCATCCCATTGTAGTTATCACTTGCATATTCCCATGTTGTCACTTGTCTCACCATCCATTTTATAGCATATTAAATTTAGGTTTGCTCCTTGTATTTGTGTAACTATGTCCTTGCTCATGTTAGAGGAATGTCTTATAAATGACCAATTCTATCACATCCATTTTCACAAACACTTTTAAACAACATTCCAACTACACACAAAAAATTAACCTATCTACATCTATAATCCTAGATAGCTTTCAAACTAGGCATCATCATTCACTCACCCATTTTATTGGGAGGGAAATTGTGCATATATTCATATACACAAAATAGTCATCAATCAACCCATTTATCATGACTTCTCGTATTGGGAGAACTACATCTGGCTTGATATCCCCACACAGACTTTGTCTAAGGTGGATTATGTAGGCAACACTTAAAGACATGGCATCTCTAAGGTTAGCTTGACCACCATCATCCCCATCATCCCATTCCACCACACATGGTATCATTATTTTCACATCTAGCATGTGAATTAACTTTTTCACATTCACTTCCAAACCCCTTTTGTTCTCTTAGGTCTTCCTCAGTGATCGTTCAACATTGTCATGGATATTGGTTACCAAAGGTCTTAACCCTAGCCTAGGATGTTTACATAGTCATTTACTTTATTTTATGTATTGTTTGCTTGAAGTTTTAGTTTTTGCTTGTGGGATCGTCATTTGCTTAACTCTTGTGTCTTGTCATTTACGTGTTTTATTTTCTCTTTTACTTCTTTGTTCATGTAAGCTTTTTCTTTCAGTTTGTACTTGTCTTTTTTTCAGTTTACCTCTTTTGATTTTTTATGTATTTATTTTCTGACAAAATTATTTTGTCTTTAAACAAAGTGTTATTGTGATTTCACATATCATGATACACTCCATATGACACAACATAAAAATTTGTCCTATTTTTTGATTGTTTATGTGTTTATTAAGTCAAGATTATTTTGTGTATTACATTATAGCGTGATTATGATTTTCCATATCCTGATGCACTTTGTTTTTCACAAATAAATATTTCAAGTCCTTACGCATACAACATACATAATCATCATGATTATTTCATATAATTGATGATTATTATTTTACACCAAATTAAAAACTAGGTTGCTCAAATATTATTCAGGTTGGAATTCCAATGCAAGATAAATATAAATAAAAGGCAAGTATCTATCTAACCATCTATCCATACAATTTATACTATAATAAATAGTTAAAAAGGATTAACATATGCTATTATAAACCAAAAACAAGGATAGAAATTACCATACACTATCCATATAAGTAATATACCATACATGAAAAAATTAATAAATGGTCCATAATGTCCACCACATATCCATAACATAAGTCCAATACCCAAAATGAATCATGTATACATATATAAAAATTGAATGTTTCTATACAATGATACATATCAAAAATATATATACATCGATAAATCATAGTCAAAACCATCTCAAGTCTCTCCCTGGACATCAAATGGGGCATTTATAGTAAGAATAAGATCATGACATTGTGTTGTGCTCCTAAGAAGACACAAAAAATTGTGAGGCCTACCCTACAGATCTCTCTAAGTCCACTAGTTGTACATAAATCCTTGACAAAGACTGCCTAGTAGAGTACTCTCTAAATAATGCTACTTTCTGAGCTCATGGAATGCCCTCCTCATATAAACCCTTGTAATATGTTGCCTACTTTATTGCTCACATGACCTTGTCTAAGGCTGCTAGCTATTCAGGCACAATAAAAAGCTCTCTCACCTTAGCCAAATCCACTCGTAGTGTATCCCTCTCCCACATGTACCTCTATGTTAGCCCTATATAATCTAGAGTCTAAGTCAGTACATATTGTGTGTATCACTCAATTGATGTAGAAAAATCCTCACCATGTAGTCTGTCCACCTTAGCCTATAAACCATCAACTTATCCTTGCATTCATCTAATATCTAGCAATCTCAATCCCAAATACACATCCCTACCATCCACCTCCACCTACAATTTGGAAACCTATCCTTGTAGGCCTACTATCTCCACATCTTGTGCAATGATGTAACATGTATAATAGTCTTTGATCCTCTAAATATCTAGATTACCCTGATGACCCTACTCTATCTCCTTCATCTGTATGTGTATCTATCACAAGATGTATCTCTTTATCCCCTCTATCCCTAACCTCATCACTATCAATAACTAAAAATGTATCTCTCCTCCTCCAACTACATTATCTATATCAACTCTCATGATTTTTCATCACCTGTATCATATCTAACCTCAAAATCCTTAAGCTATGTGCCAAATTTACTCGATATTTGACCATTATCTACTTGGCCTCCAATTTGTCCTTATCTCTACCCTCTATGTTTTATCACTTCTCTCCTAATCCCAAAACCAAGCCTTATACCCCATGGGTACCTAGCCAAGATAGCTACTAATATGTCTCCAAGTACGTGGAGGAACATATAGCATAATTAGTCTCATCGATCACTGTCTAGCCCACCACTCAACATATCCATCTACTAAACCCACATCAATAACATCTCTCCTATCCACCCAAGTCACTATATGCACATGTGTATAGCTATGATCATCAACTTGAAGACTAATACCTGGTCCCCACTATGGTCTCTCCCTCATAAATCATGCAAACACATATGGACCTATTGGTATATGTTTTTTAATGCTAAATTACTGCAACACTATATCTAGCCTATATCTCTCTATAATGTAATCATGTACACCCATACTATAACACCATGTCATCATATAATCCATAAATAATACATCATGTGCCCACTATAATTCTATCTCCATATATGGTCTTCATATAATCTTTTCTTAAACAAGATCATCTAATACTCTCCTATACCACTCTGAATCTCCTAATTGTGGTCTATGTATACCAATGATCACATTCCATATGTATATGGTGGGGTTATCCACTAATCTCATGCTCATGTGTCCTATGGGCCACCCCACTGCAATGTGCTCCTAACACCATACCTGTAATAGAGTTGAAGGACCTATCTTCTTCCCATTTGAATACATTGCATGGTTCAAGTCTTTATATAAGTGATCCAAAATGTAAGGCCCCCATGATAATCTTTTCCCCATATCCATCATATCACCTATCACATCTAGTAATTCAATGGGGCATAACCTACCACTCTTATCAGGTAACATAATGCCATTAACAATAGCCATGAGAATAACTGTCAATGTAACTATCTTTAAGTCTATACATGTGTCAATATACATACCACTTCTGACCACCAAAATAAACTCCTCACCAAAAATCCTATATGGTGTCATTGCCTATGATCCCTATCCCTAGTATACCCATCTACCCTATATTAGGATCCTTAGGATTTGTCATATGCCCTTAAGTGTAACTATCATCTCACGTGTCAATAGGTGAAATGTACTCATCTCACTATGCCATCTCTCAACTAATGTAGTTAGCAGTGCCCTATCTACTCTAATATACAACATCTCAACAATGTATGCAAGTCTAGTCACTCTAACACTCCAAACTCCTACCCTATAAATCTCTCTATTTATGGAAGTGCACACAATCTACACTCTTGTGTCATCGTAACTGGTAATACCTCCTTCAAAAACATGCATAATAACACAATGGCAATCCTAGAAATTAGCTAAATCTATCCCAATCATCATAAAAACACTGATTATTTTCATCTACTATCCATCTATCAGGGAAGCATGTCTATTTTTTAGCTAACAAGCATTAAAATCTAACTCTAGTGATTTCACCACTATTTTAAATGATTTCTCCACTAAATTTGATGAATTTGTTGTTGACATTAATGAATTTTCTACACCCATATGCAATTTCACTTTTAAGGTCTTCAATTTTACTATTTTCTCATTCTTCACTCTGATCTAGCTATTTCACTGCTACTGTTAATGAGTTCACTACTACTTTAATGATTTTGCTACAACAAATTGCAAATTCACTAAAACCCTAACCTATTTCCATCTTAACAATTTCACCACCCCTATTAATGATTTTGCTACATGTTATGATGATTTAATAATTACCCATAACAATTTCATTGCTTTTGATACCAAAATTGCTAATAGGGCAATTGTGAATTCATTTTAGTCAACTTTAAAGTGCAATAAATGACCAAAAATCAACATTTCAAAGCTTGAAATTGTACTTACTAGTTGTTTTCTCCTCTCTGGTCTTTAGTATCTCCTCACTCACTCACTACAATGTAGGTGAACTAGAATATGATCCATTTCCTCTAAAACCCTAGATAAAATATCCTCAATTAAGCTCTACTCATAAGTCGCTCTAAAAATCAAATTTTCACAAATTATTTTCAAAATAACTCTCCCTCTATATATAACCTGCCCCCATATTTGAATATTTTCCCTCCATTTTATAATTTTCATGTTTTACATCCATTTTTACTTCAAACTTCAAACCCATAATTAATCGAAATGCTATAAATCTTTATCAAAACTTGCAACTATCAATCCCATAGTATTTTACTCACATTGGATAATCTATATTTTCCATCTTCAGACCCACAACTTATCATCATTGGGATATATCATTCCTACATCCACTCATGTGACCCCTGAATCTTGAGTACCATCCAAACATGTAAATTATGAATGATAAATATTATTTTTTTGATCCATTCTCTAGTTTTTCATTAGGGGAAACACGTTTTACATATATTTAAACCTTGCACGTATGGTATCAATTTTTAGTACTTCAATTTATTAATAGTAATCATTATCACCACTTCTTAATTTTCCTCATAAATATTTTGAGCATTTGTTCGCATCCATTTCTCTTGTACAAACACTTGAGGGGGCATCATCACATTCATTATTATTCACTTGGAGTTATTTTTTCTTCTCAATCATCAACGCTTTACTTATTCTACTATTTTATGAAACGATATTGCTTTGCAACACCATTTCAAAGAGGGGAAAATGTAGACACCTAAAATTTATTTAGTGTCAAAATGCATTCTTCTTATTTCCTAAATTAAAATTCAAACTAACATCATTTCCCTCCAAAATTTAAATAATTGAATAATTCTTAATTATTTAATTATGCACACCTTTTATCTAAATTTATTTAATAAATCTAGATTTTACACCTCACCAAACATCTTCCAGGCTTATCTCAACCATGTGTTGACTCATCCAACCACTTCCTCAACTTCCTCAACCACCTAGTGAGTCACCTTTTAACTTTTTAACCAATTTGACCCTTTCTTGATGACTTACTCAACTAACTCCCCATTCCTCTCAACCTATGGAATTGATCATCATCTACATGGATGAGGACTAATTCTCTACTGTTAATTATTTAAATAATTAGAAATATTCAAGTAATCCTCCACAATTCAATTGACCTCCCGAAAACCTATAAATATACATGCAAGCCATCACTCTCATCCATCCTTACTTGTGATAAAAAAGTGCCATCAAATTCTCAATCAAATCCCAAGTGAATTCAAGCCATCTAAATGTCATTTGCATACCAAAATGCTGCCCAATTTTATTTACATTGGAAAATATTGAACAACTACATTTAGATAACAAAACCACTTTGAATTGTAATGGAGGAGGCTCACAATACTTTAATTGTGTAAGTTTATGTTTTAGTTTCCTTGCATTTGTAACCTATCCTTAGGTTGATAGAGTTTACATTAGATTTAATTTGATAATTTTTATCTTATCTTAGTTTGAATTTATAGATTCCCTACACACAAAGAGATATCCATAGCTTCCTTCCTTTATCCACCCCATCACTTATCCTCTAGTCCTATGTCTCCCAAACCCTGGTTGTAATCCTCTCATCTTTATTATTCCTTATGGATTTTCTTGACTAGCTAGATCACTCTAATATCCACCCTTCTACATCCACCATCACACTCCTAATGACCCTACATCATATCCCATCATGCCTTCCTCTTGCATATACCCATCTCATGTCATTATTCCAAAAGTCCTTAATATAACTCCATCCCTATTCAAGGCAAATAATAGTAATAACACCACCATAACATAATCCTAGGTTGTTTACCATCATCCTCATGTTTTTGAACATAGTCAAATAATGATACTCATAATTTTTCTTGTACATATTTGTGTGGTATGTTTGATTTGTGCATAATTATCTATCTCAATGTATTGCCTATATTTTAATTGTCTTTTTGTACATGTATGTTTTCATTGTATATTTATTTTTTATCTTTTGTGCAATGAAAATGATGACATGATGTTACCTTGCCCATACATAAGCCATTGGTGCATCTTGCAGACCATTAACTTATATACGTTTGTCTTTTTTGAATACATCAACACAATGTCATCATGACCATATGCATTTCATGGTGCATATTTCCTACTCCAACATTAAAAAGGATTACTACAATAAACATGGCTTAAGACTGCACCACACCCCGATCTTCATCCTATAATTTTCCCAAACATCAACCCTTATTTCAACATCTATCCATCCCATCATCTAAACTAACATAATCCCCATCCTATCATCTAAGACTAGTCAAACCATGTCCCTCTCCTCACCTAAATGCATTAACATCATCTCATGTGCAGGAGGATTGATCTCATCACTATTTGGATAATAAACACTCAGTACATGGATAAACATAATCAATATCATCTATATCATTTACTTATCATTTGCATTTTTCATACATCCATGAACATACATCACCTCATCCATACATAATAAATGCATAACATATATAAAAATTGACCATTAAAATCATCATGAGTCATATATATAACATCTATATAATACTCTACCATCTGCATAATCATGAATATATATCAAAATGCCACATAAAAATATCCACAATCATAACATTGCATGACATAATCTCAAACTACATAATTATATACATCACATTGCATCATATATACCATCTCATATCGTAAATATCATCTATACTAACTCATATCAATAATCACATTACATAAGCATCTAACATAAATACATCATCAACTAAAAACCATGTAAGAAAATTACATTTAACCTAAACATGTAATCATATAACATCCATAAAAACATAAATGTGTAAACATCATACATCATACATAAACATTAAATCATCATAATCACAACGTGGATCCATAAGTCCATCAAATACTCAAAATGAATCATCATCATCATCATCATCATCATCATCATATATATATATATATGATGATGATGATGTTATATATATGTATGTATGTGTGTATATATATATATATATATAACATGTCCATGAATAATGAAAATGGTATATATAATATACATCATGGAAATCCATGTGTCAAATTACCAAATACATTTAGAATCACATGTCACTCTATATGTTAGTTGGTGGCAATCATGGTGCATGTGGTAATGAATGCATAGACTATGTCAAATGGGTCCTGTAAAACCCTCTTGTTTGAATGTTCTCCCTAAATTTAGGTGCTCTCTGACTTGCCAATACAACTTGCTCATAAAGGGATCACTAGTATTGGGTCTCTCACCTGGCCCTCACCAATTATTTGCTCATTTGGGTAAATCTCTAGAGAGAGACTTACTGATCTACATCTTGCTAACCCTAAAGTGCCTAAATCTAATCATCCTTCTACTGTAACTATATCTGAAGATTAATCATATCATCATGAGCCAACTCTAGTTGTCTAACTTGACCCTATAATGTTAAAATCTGAGCATCCTAATAGGCCTCATATCCTTATAATGTGGATATCTACACATCCCCTCGATAAGTTATGATTGGATCATTGTCAAGCATGATACCTATATCCTCAAAGTGGCTGACTCAATAAAGTATTCAATCACATGTGTTAGTAAAGTTTTTATCTCACTCTAAGAGCCAATCATCTGTAACTATAAGATTGACATTCACCTCTCTAGTCCAAAAATCTCACATGTTCACATTGAAATATCTACCTATAAGTTATATATGAGTCTCTTATCCTCTGAAAAACTCACTAGAGAAGAGGACCCAGCTTGGTCTCCTCCTAAGGGCTACCCTTATGATAGTACTATATGTATCTAGGCCTAAGCACCTCCTTCATCTCCTTCATGATCATCCATCTCCTCTCCTTCCATCCCCTCCATGGCCATCTCCCCCACTGTCTCCTTTGTCTCACCTCCTCTACCTTGAGCCCACTAGTGCTCTCAATCAGTTCTTCTTTCCAAATTCTTGCATCATCTATTGAATATGATTTTCCAATTTAGGAGGTCATCCTACTGGTTGGGTAAACCTAAGATGAACATATTGCTCCCACCACCCATCAAAATCTGATGTCACTCCTGAATTAGTGATCATAATCTAGCAGCCCCATGGTATAAAAACCACATTATCAAAATTAGAAGTATCCATAAAACCTATAATAGATAACCCCCATAGGGCCTCTCACTTATAAATTACAAAAATACATGTGGACCCAACATGATGCTCTATCACTAAACAATAGTCAAAGCACCCTATCAGAACACTATCTCTCCACAATAGTGTCATTTCAATCAGTGATATAGCATGTAGTAATCATATAATCCAAATACTCTCCATCCTTAACCTGACCCCATTGAATACCCCTATAAGGCATCCATGTAATATATGCAATAGACAAGTCATAAATAACATTCTTGTATAAAGGGAGGTCCCCTATGGGGCCCCTTTATGCACTGACTATAATATCCCATCAAAAAATACAAGCTCATAAGGCACTCACACCTATCATGTACCCATGAGCCTCTCTATTGCCATGTGCTCCCATGCCCAAATTTATATTAAAGTCATAGACCTGATACTCACCACACATCTATAGGTAGGTGTAAATCCCTATATAACTATGCCAACATAGTGGACCCTAAAAAAACATGTAATGATCCTCAATCACATCTGCAAGTTTAATCAGGAAGAATCACCTTCTCTTACCAACCAACAATATGCTGCTAATAAGATCCATTAGTTTCAATGTCAGCAAGTATATCCTCCACCATCGATATAATCTATCCACATATAATAACCAATGATATAACTCTACCCTCATATCATTAGTTAATTTCAGAATGGTTTCCATCAGATCTTGGGACCTTTAGTATAGCTGATCACCTCTAATGGGGGTAGATCCTCCACATGTCTTCTAGAGTGGTAGTCATCTCACTTATCGATAGCTGAAAGGTGTTCATATCATTGTACCACCTCTTAACTAGTGTTGTAATTAGCACCCTATCCATCTTAATCAATAATATTTGAACCACATAGTAGAGCCTAACCATCTCAAAAAAACAAAAAAACTCACTACATAAAGTGTGTGAATCACCCAAAACACCACTAATCATTGCCCTTATAACTCAATCAATGGTAGATCCTCTTTCATCACATCAAAAAATCATCATGTTAACCTATCTATCACAAACTACATTCCTCACATGTTAATACCTACTTTCCCCCTCACCCCCCTCACCTCCCAAATTTTCTTAATTTTCTATGTCAACATACTAACATTATTCCACACCCATCTTTCTTCTTTGAAAGGCCATTACTTTTATTCTAGTTGTAATTATCTTTCAAAAAGGGGGAAAATGTATGTGTCTAAATACACTCACTTTATTATTTCAATCAATGTGATGTTAACTTCACTTATTAATCTGTTATTCATCCTAACATTACCCTCATCTAGTCATTAACCTAAACCCCTTACATTCCCCTTATTACACTAACATTATACACCCCACATATCAATTAATTATCATATTACATCCTTAATAACCCACTAACCTTCATTATATCCTTTTTGGAGTTTGTAATTCCAAAACCTGACTACCCCCAACTACCACTTTTACTATCATATCTCCTAAACACCCTCTCATCACACTTAGCTAACCTAATAAAATCTAGAATCCTCTAATGAGCCTTGAGCCCACCCATAATATACTTTTAAGATATTCCAAGAAATTTTTAATTACTTTTAAGTTCCTAGACGATTGATCTTGCCACCCACAAGACTCAAATCTAGCCCTCCATTATCTTTTCCACCTTCTATTTAAACCAACCTCTTTCCATGTAAATCAGGGACTAATATATGAATAATATTCTCATGCTATCATCATGTCCATTACCATCATCAAAGTCTTGAGTGGACATAAAAATCCAACAAATAAACATTCAAGCAATAATACTCTATCAAATTTGGGGCACATCATGCAATTTAGATGTAAATTAGAAAAAATGATAGTTTAATATATTTCACTTTCATTATTTATTGATTCTTATTTATCTACCTTGTCTAATACTAAGTTTTATTTGAGTTTTAGAATTTATTTGCAATAATTATTGTGTTATTTGAATTTAAAATTGAGAATTCCAAATTTCACCTATTACACACTTGATTCCCGTATTTTATTCATAGGTTATAATAGATTCTTGATCGACTTCATTGCACCACACATGTAAGTAAGTTTTATAATCCTCCTTTTATTTTTAGTGTGCTACTTTTTAGGACCACACTCTCATAAATTCATGACAAGGGATTATCCTGAGGGGGCAATGTGTACGTACCCAAAAATTACATAGTGCGATATTTCTAAAAACATCCAATGATGACACAAGGATATCCACATTATACACTCAAACCATGGTTATATCTAAAATTATATCCTCTTGATCCCTTTTTGGTCTTTTAAGAACCTTTAAAACAATCTTTTCTAATTTATTTTGACTTGGTTTTTAAGCTACCTCATTTAAGACAAAATTATTGTTCTTTGCATTGACAACATTGGTCTAAGTGATGCAATTGCCCTATAGGGTCACATTTTGCCATGGTAGTTTCATAAACTACATTAGTAGAAGTGTATTATTTGAGGTGGTTTCATATTTTTCTAGTGTGGTCTCATCATATTTTACAACATTTCATTCTTGTCACCTATAAATAATGATGGTTTTACCACATTATAAACATTTTTTAAATTTAGTGTCTGAGACTTGAGTTTTCACATGTTTTTCATTAGTTTCTTCACATTTCTCTCTTGTTTGATTTTTGCTTTCCTTCATGATATCCTATCTCACTCCCACTCTTATTTTTATCAATCCTTATCCCTCATAAGTTTAGATTTCAGTCAATATATAATAAAACTCACACATGCAACCTCATTTTTAATTCTAAAAGTATCTTAGTTTTATATAATTTTGGATACAATTTTACATTGAAGAATGATGTTTTCAATCTCTAAATACCTTAACATGCATGTTTCTAGTAATGCATTTTTTTTTCTTCATCTTTGGTCATCTTTGTGTCAAATCTACACCATTTAGGAGGATAGAATTTACTAGATCGACAACACAATATTTTCTATCAGTGAACCACTAGCCATAATACACCTACACTCTTGTCCAAGATTTTTTCCTTATTGTTCTCCTTCTCTTATTACCATCCTTTGTTATAGTGTTCAGACGGTCACATTGAGCAGATGAGCTAGCTTTCTGAGAACGTTTTACACAATAAACAATCTTCTACTTTTTCTTGGTCATAACCATTTATCAGGATGGAGGATTTAATTTTAGCATTATTTTCATTTATTATATTATATTATCTCATATCTATTTATTCCTTATATTAGATTCACATTCAAAAGTCATAGAAAAGAAAAAGAAAATAAATCCTTCTCTTCCCTCTCTTGTACAAAAACATAGTCTATATTTATTATTTTGTAATTGCATGTTAGTTTGTTTTAAATAATCTAGTGCTTCACATCACACAGGGTGGATTATATATATATATATATATATACATATATATATATATATATACATACATATATATATATATACATACATATATATATATATACATATATATATACATATATATATATATATACATACATATATATATATATATATATACATATATATATATATATATATGTATATATATATATATGTATGTATGTGTATATATATATATATATGTATATATATATATGTATATATATATATATATGTATATATATATATATATATATGTATATATATATATATATATACATATATATATACATATATATATATATACATATATATATATATACATATATATATATATATATATGTATATATATACACAACTAAATACAGTAGTTTATTTTCAATTTTAAACAAGCTTTTACACATGAGTAATTCTCAAGCATAACTTAGATAACTTAGATAACCGAACCTTCCATGCCAAATTCAAAATTCATTCCTTTCATTAGTGGAAGAATGCTATTTTAGGGTAATAAAATCATAAAATTAGAATAATAATGTTTCATTCTTTCATCCTTAGATCATTTCATTTCATATATGAATATTAAAAGCTTTCAAAACCAATTTCTAGCTTATGTAGGTGAAGTCAATTTTATGAATTCTTAGTAAGTGTGCTTGCTATGATTTTAAAATTTGATTTCATATTTTCACATTAGTAATTATAATTTTCATAATAAAATCTAAAATCAAATTTATATCATTTAGATTGCATTAGCCAAGTCATCTTGCAAACTAGTAAAAATCAATACTTGCTTATTTTTTTGAGAATTTTAGTTTTAGAATTACATGCATCCCAAATTTTGAAAAAGAAAATAAACAAGTATTTTCATTTCATTTGATTTAATTTAATTATTCATTAATTTATTGATTTAAACCTTATATTTTCAACAAGTAGATTAATTCACTTCCCTTTTCCAAACATTGTCAAACAACTCAAAAACATCCAAAAAATCCTTGTCAAAATGAGCACAAGCACTAAACCTTGCAAAAAATTTCAAAACAAAAAGTATATAATTTCGAAAAAACTATCCAAACCAACTCCTACTCTTCATACACCTACAAAAACCTTGCTTTCCTCTTCCATGACACTTCCAAAACCTCCCTACCTCATTAGAGTAGGTATTTTCCCTAGGGTCAAAACTCATTTTCCTACTAGTAACTTCTAGAGTGACATTAAAGTAGAGCCCAAATTAGTATTATTCTGATCCACCCACATTTCATACCTTATTTTTAACTCTCTTGACACTTGATAAGAAAGAACAAATTCTAAGCCTCCCATAGTCATTACCCCTCATCTGTAAAGTCATCAATACAACGACATCTAAGTTTTGCCATTCATCTACCCTTTTATTTCCTCCTTGAGAATAACCTCATCATATTTTAATTCATTTTATGTGAAAAATTGACTGGGCATAGCCAACCCAATAAGATAGATCAGATCCCTAGAGTCATCTAACCTAACTAAACCCACTTTATTGTTCATAGCATTGATCATGAAAACTTCATTATCTTGTCATCATTAATATATAAGAACATTAGAGTTCCATCTCTTCCCAATTATACACCCTCTATAAACACTGTGATGCAGTAGATATATTTTGGTACCATAACAATCACCTCTTTTTGCTTTCCATCCAAACCCACATTCCTCAACTTAACCAACCTAATCCATAAATTCACCCATCCATTTATCTATTACGCCAGTTGTCTCGGCCAAACCTTAAAAAGTTGAGTGCACAGGTTAACATGTTGATTTCCATATGCATAGGTTGTAGCACAAATGAAGATGATTATGAAAATTTAGGATTGGATTTATACAACTGAGAGAATATTTGATGTGATTTTTTTTCTAAAAATGCTTTTCCATGGTTGGGGTTTACAACTTAGGAAATAACATAAATCACATGATTTAGACACCTACATCTAGTCATAGGTACTTGAAAATATTAATTATTGACATCTCTTGAACCATTTTACTTACTCCTAAATACATGACTCTGATTAGCTATTCATCTATACTTTTATCTATATGCGGGCTTGACCTTTCCATTTGTCATCACTACTACATAAGATTTACAATTCAATGCTTAAACTACCTTATATCATTATCAGACTACTTCCAACCTTAGGATACTTGTCTCTAATTTTTGTAATAGGCCCTTTACCACATATTTGTCCACCTAGTGTGGCCTTCTCCCTACACCATTTAACAACTAGTTTCCAAAATTTACAATATTCATTTGGGTCATCTCGTATGTTTAACAAGTCAATTTTTTTTTTGAAAGGTTCACTATATAATCAAATCAAAATCTCATTTAAATGGACTTGAAATCAATTTAGGATTTATCTATTACATTATTTTACATTAAGTCTTACCTATTTTTCCCAAATTCAAGATTAATTACTAGGAGTAGTCACAAATCAAGTTTGAAGCATTTCAAATCAAGTTGAGAGCTAACATTATTAAATATCAAAGATAAATTTATAGATGCATACACATAGTCAAGGAGCATAATTTCCTAATCACTTTAGGTGGAAGAACTATGTGTGGCTTAATTCCATCCTCAAAGTATCTAGATACATAGACAACAATCAATGATCAAAGGGGGTGATTAGGGTTAGCTCAACCCATTAAATTTTCCCTTTTTTTAAATAATTTTCTAGCTTCACAAGTACCCCTAGGGTTTCCAAATCAAAGAGAACTTAAAAAAAGTTTCTAAGAAAAAATAATATGTGAAGGTGGTAAAATATTCACAATTTTATCATAGTCAAAGTAAACAAGTCTACAACTAATTAACAAGACTAGCCTACATTGTTGTCTATGTACATGTCTAGACATATACATAAAGTTTTTTTCCTAAACTTAAGTTGTCATAGTCTTATCTTATCAAGTTTCACACTATTAGAACCTACTACTATCAAACAAAAATCAAAGAAGCTAAGTATCTTATATTTGGTTATACTTACTTTTTTAGCATATGCCATTGTTAATCAATTTTGTATTACCTTCAAATTTAATATGATTAAATGTCATACTTTAATCACCATGAATAAAATTTAATAACTAAACAATACACTTTTGACCACTCCTTATACACACTTAACCCATGCTCAATTCCATGGTTTTAAACCACCATTCCTCTACTTTTATGTGGACAATTCTTGCCATTAGGCAACTTTGATACTTAATATTCTTATTCCTCATTTCATGTAGCTTAGAATCACTATTAGATTGATTCACATTCCAAGTTTAGTTATGTCTTCTCCTTAGATAAGGCCTCTTCTTTAGGATAATCTCATTGACAGATAATTTTTGAACCCACCAATTTCATCCACCTAATAAATAATGACTAATTTCTCAAATTAAAATTCACTTAAAGAGTTGTATCACATGTTTTACAAGTCCCATTTAAGGAAATTACAAAAATACCACTATATAAGCACATTTTATATTCATTTGTTCACTATTTGTCAAGAGGCTTATATATTATAAACACAAGATTATTCTAATTCCACCTTGAGAGGAAATAACCTATTCTTCCCAAGTCTGAATCTATATAGTCCAAGAATCCCTAAGCTAAGTCTAAATATATTAACAAGGTCACAAGTCATTATTTAAGCATTTAATTACACTAGGATTGGACGAACATATAACATTACACCAATATTTCACACACACCACTGTAGCATGGGAGAAAAAAATGTAGTTTGATCCTTCTTCAGAGTATTGGTATGTAGGCAACACTCAACACATGGGGTATTACGTTCAAACACAACTTTAGCCCCTAACCCCTTTTTCCCACTTTATTGCATCTCATTGTCATTGCCCTATGGTTCCAAGTGACTAAAAATGTACATAATGGTTCTCTAAGAGAATTGAATAAATCTAATCATACACATAGTACATACAAGCAAAGGTGCATCTAAAAATTTCACATCTGGGAAAAAACCCTAATGGATGTCAACACACCCTACAGACAATAACATAAGTTGGTCTTGTCTCAGGATCAAATAGAGCCTTGTTCCTGAATCATAATGCTCTCACATAATCCTATAGTTGATTACATATTATCTATTGTAATATTTCAGACCCGAGTTCTAGCTAAGTTATTTATCTTTAATATTTTCCCTTTTAACATCTTTCTATAAATAGTAAGATCTAAATTAGTCTTGTGTATTTATTGCATATCTTACATATTATGGTTATAGTCAATAACTTGTTATAATTAGATTAACACTCTGTTAATCTTAAATTTTTATAAAACATATTAGTGAACATTGTTGAATATTACAAACCCTAATAATATCCCTTTTGGAAATTTTAATAGGGTTTTAGATTTCAGATTATTCGATTTTCATTTTAATCATGATCAAAATAACTAAATTTATCTAATATTTCTTGGTTTAAAGTTTCTTAGTCTCATTTACATTTGTTTGCTTATAATATGTAAAATATTTCAATTTCATGTAATTAAATGGATGCATACTTTAAAAGAAAAGATAAACTTTGATATAAATCAAGAGCTTAGTGATGAACAATTTTACGATTCTTATTGTTTCATGGCTCAGTTCGAGTTTCCACCTACTATTAATAGACATTAGAGGGCACTTTTGTTCCTCCTGTCCATAGACCTCTTAACTATATTAGCTCATATATCACCTCTATTATTCACCCTAGGATTATAGTAGATCTTGTGGTCTAAGTTGTTGTCACTAGACAAGGTCGGGTATGTATACAAGGGAAAATAAAACTGATCTACAAATCAAACCTGGCTCCAAAAAGATAAATCACACTTACACTTCTACTTGTTCATATATTTAGACAATTGAGGTCATGACCAAGATGGATTCACTAGTCCTAACCAAGGTGTCCCTTACCACATTAGTGTACTAGAGATGGTTCCAAAGCCTCTAGTCAAGCAACACCGTGTGATAACCCTAGCTAGGTCATATGATTTATATATTCACAAAGTAAATGCAAATTAACTTAAAATCTAACCTAGTGCTCACCAAAAATTATGGCACAACATGGAGGTAATAAACATAAAAATTAAATATGCATAAAATATCTATAGTTAAGCTATGTATGGATTTAACCCTAACACATGGAGAGATAAATACATTCAAAAGCCATTACTTATGCTACTTATATATACTAAAGTAGAGGAGTAAAGTTAGAGATACTTACCTTGAAGATGAACCCATCGAGACTCAATCTCTCCCTTGGACAAAGGTGCTTCACAAGAGGTTATTTTGTATTGTTGAAGAAGCTAAGGATGGATAATGGACTATAATCTAGCCAAGGACCTCCTAGTAAATCTCAAGCTTTCACAAGATAAAGTTTTATCTCTCCAAGTGTAAACCCTAAGCAAATAAATCCTCAATAAGAATGCTGGAAGAGTAGATTGTAAATAAGCACAAATGAATGATTAACTCTCTCTCTAAGAAATGGTGAAAGAATGTGTATATAGCTGAATTTAACCCTCAACCTTTTTGAAAGTTTAGCTAATAGTGTTAGCCCAATTTGACCCTATATCATGAATTGATAAAAGTAAGTAAGGTCGTGATCTGGGTCAACTTAATCTGACCTAGACCTGTAACATGCTAATATTAATTTGAATACACGATCAACCTAGGATGACATTTTTTGATAAATGTCAAAAAGGGTTTTTAGCTTAGGTATGGGCTAATTAAGGTGGTGAATTATTTGGAGTGTGTAAGGGAGGTGTCAAATCTTAGGGAAGTATATAGGAGAAGGTTTGTGTAGATTACAAGTGGCAGTATAGGGGACAACAATCTTATGAAGCATCAATGGTCTACCTACTCCTTTCTTGGTACACCTTTTAAGGCATGCACTCAGATAGATTGAGACTCGATGGGTTCCTGCAAGAGAGAACATAAATAATTGATAAAGTTTAAAAATTGTATGTGTATACATATGCCTCACTCAAATTTCATCATGTGTAACTTGTGTAATATGGGATGGTACTTTGAGAAAAAACATATCAACACACAACAATAAAGTTAAATAATTTGTAGTATTTTTAAAGCATAAATTAACTAAAAATAAATGATAGAAATGAAATAACTAAAAAATGAAAGTAATGTATGCATACCTTGACTTATCTTTATTAATGAATGGTTGTCTACTGTGTTTGTAATTTTGATCATGTAGGGTATAGAGACTGCTTTGGACAAACCCAAGGATATAAAACTAAGGAGTAAAAATAAACAAACGCATGAAATCCAAGATAACTAAAACATGTAGACATGACATACTTGGAAATTTGGTAAGTTGGGGTGGTAAATTCTAAGTTATGACCAAATGACCAAGCCAAAATTTAGAGTAAATTAGTTAATTGAAAAACCAAGGCTAATAAATGATTGAAAAACTCAAACATGTAAACCGTAAGTAAGAAAGGTAAATAAACCAAGTCAAACTAAGGATACAAGTAAAAATGGTAATCAAACATCAATGTGAAAGCAATAAAAATCCTTACTTAAACAAAGATGGGCAAGCAAGGGTAAATCAGCATTGATGATTGAGCAGTAAAAATCCTTATTCAGTCATCAATGGAAAAAGTGCATGAAAGGGAAAACAACATTGGTGAGTGAGAGGAAACAATATAATCTCACTCAACAATGGAAAATGTACTAAAAAAATAGAAATGAATGCAAGTGTCTGAAAAAAGAAGTGTCACAAAAAATAAAAATAGGTACAGTTGTTTGAAAAAAGGAGTGAGAATGAAAAAAATTCAAATAAAGCAAGGCAATTTTAAGAATATAAAGTAATTATATAAATAAGATAATCCATAGTCACTCAAGCATATTGTTTTGTTCTAAGGATAGGTAAAACTGAAACAAAGTAGTGCTAACATGTTTTAATATGTGAAGAAGAGGTAATATAGAAGTGGGAAAATAGAGTTAGAATCAAACTTGTCTATCAAGGGGGGAAACAAAATGGGTAGTGGGGGAAATGAAGGAAAAATCAAGGTAGAGAAACTCTTTATCGAAGTCAAGACACTAAAATTAGGTTTTTCAAAACAAGAGGACTTTTGACATTAAAGACTCTAAAGAACTTTTCCTAACCAAAAAAATCTTAGGTCATCAAATGAAGTATGAATATCATCCTATGAAGGTTATATGCATGAAAATTAGAATGGACCTACCTTCCCACAACATGTTTCCCATTCCTTAGGACCCCTTACAAAGTCATTGATCTACTATGAATATTTTGTACTTGTGTGAGAAAGTAGGTAGCAATTATAGATTTTTTTGAATTCTCCTTTCTCAATTTACTGGCCTTCCACACCCTATTGGACCTCAACTCAATCATGAGGCCAAGTGTGGAGTTTGAGCTTTGATGGGAGATAAGAGATGTGCTATAAATCATGTATTTTGGTGTGATGTTGACTTTTGAGTTTGTATGTTGCCTTTTTAATCATTATCTTTTTCTTAAATGATTTGGATTTTAAATTTTGATGGATTTTTCTATTCCTCCTCCATATGGATTTAGAGAACCAAATATGGGTGCTAGAAATGAATTTCATATGAAAACTTTGGACTTGGTTGTTAAGAAAGAGAACTTAGAGAGCATGGTGTCTAAGAGTCTTGTTATTATCTTGACTTCAACCTTATTTTATCCAAAGTGGAATGAAAAGAAAGGAAATCAAGAGGAAAAAATGAACATGAAACAATTTGAATTACGTCAAATCATAAAAAATGTGATAAAGTGAAAAGGGATACAATGACAAATAAGTATGATTATTTATCATAAGAATGCATGTAAGTGTAGGGAAACATGCTAACATGGTTTGTTGTGAAATTTTTATTTATAAAATAAGAAAAAACTAAAGCTTATAATATGTGATCATAAAATTGTAACCATTTCTTAACATTCTAGAAAACGAACACTCTGTTGAATAAAGGTGTTTTGAAATAAAATGGTAATTTTATGAGGAGAGCTTGGTCCCAACCATGGTCCTACACTGCAACTCATAAAAGAGAAACCCAAGTGGGTGAAATAAAAGAAAAAAATGGTATTTGTGAGGAGGGCCTGGTCCTATCCATGGTCTTATACTGCAACTCATAAGAGAAAGAACCCAATAAGATAAACAAAGTATGTGAAAAAAATAAAATAGTAGAAATAGTATTTGTGAGGAGGGCCTAGTCCTATCCATGGTCTTATACTACCACTCATAAAAGAGAAACCCAAGAGGGTTTAAAAATCATTGAAAAATAATAATTTTGAAATGAAAAATCAATATATGAAAGTGAAAGGAATTCATGAGGAAAATTGGGTCCTATCCATGGTATTATAATGCAACTCATGAGATAAAGAAACCAAAGGACCAAGGGAAAGAACTAAGGTTTGTATAAAAAGAGACTATTGTAGAGGGTGAGATCCATGGTAAAATCCTTCAACAAGTGTTATTAGGTTAACATATAAAAAGAAGATAAAAAGGGAAATATTTAAATAAAATATTTCTTCAAAAATTGTGCATTAGTGGGTACTTTAAAAACACGACATTCATTAGTTTGGAGGCAAAAGGTGCTAGGATCAAGAATGTCTTTCACTAAATAAGGGCCCCACCATTTTTTGGTTTTTTTAATTTCTTTATCATGTGTATAGTCTAATTTAAGGACTAGATCACTAACATTGAAAGTGCAGACTTTAACCTTTTTATTATGTTGTTTAGAGATACGAGACTTGTATTAGTGGTTATGTTAAAAAGCGGCTAAATGGTGTTCATCAAGAAGATTGAGAGCATGAAGGTGATATTCACATAATTATTCATTGTGAATGATATCATGAAGAGATACACATGAGGGAATCTTGACTTCTAATGGTAAGATGGACTTGGAACCATAAACTAGCAAGAACGGTGTTGCCCTAATGGCAGTATGAATGCTAGTAAAATAGGCCCAAAGTCTGAGATATAAATGAAGATGATAATTAGTGGCCTCAACTTGGCCATTTCATTATGGATGGTAAGGTATGGATAATTTATGGGATATTTTAAATTTAGCACATAACTTTTTCATGTCCTTATTATTTAAATTGTTTCCATCATCAAAAATGACAGTATGGGGGAATACAAAATTACAAATGACTTCGTTAAGGATAAATTTAGGAATAGTGGTTCCCATGATATTGAAAATATGCATGCATTATACCCATTTGGTAAAATATTTAGTAGTAGTGAGGTTAGATTGAGGAAGTGGTTCCTCATTAGTTCTGAAGGTAGGTTAGTGGTAGTAGTATCTTTTAGAAGTTATTCTTTTAGTGATGGTTTATTTGGTTTTGTGATGGGATATTTATGGGTGGGTTAATGTTGATAATTGAATTTAGCTACATTCATGTATTGGGAATTGGTATAGTATTGATCATAGTCGATATCAATCGCATAAATATCCTTATTTGATTGTTAAGGGTTGGAGGTAGAGAAAGTTTTTACATTGTGAGATAATTTTTTTTTGAAAGCTTGTTTCTTTTGATAAGCATTAACATAATCATGATGAGGAATTTTGATCATGGAATCATGATTGGATGTATCTTCTAGCATAAAATAAACAATAAATTTTGTAAGCCCATGACATGTTTCATGGGAATGACCTGTATTGGCATGAAACCAATAGAATTTGTTAGGGTCATACCATTAAGGGGGATTATTAGAATACATTAATGGTTTAGAAGGCACTAAAAGATGTTTCATTTGTTGAATAGTTAGTAGTGTATGGGAAGGTTAGGAATTTTCTATTTTGGCTACTCCTGGTTTTGGTTGAGGAGGATTGTCAGTGATTGTATTGGTAGAATGTTAGAAATATCCCTCGATGGTTTTAGTGTTGGGTTTGAACTATTTCATTAGGAAGTCTTGTCTCTTAGCTTGATCAATAACATAATTTAAAGTTTGGGGAGTAAAATTTTAAACCTTGTATTGGATGGAAGGTGTTAAGGCTGCTATGAAAAGTTTGATTAAGTTGTCATCAATCATGTTGTGATCAGATTTGTGAGCCAAATATTTCCATTGTTTGATAATGTCATGAGGTGATTTGGTAGGGGATTGCTTAATATTTATGAAATTACTAAGATAATTTCTGGTAAGATCATTATATTGAAATTCCTTAACTAAAGGATTGATTAAATCCTCAATTTGCCATATAGAATGTTGGGGGAGTTGGTTATACCATTCTAATATGTCACTTGTGAAGGTTTTAACTGAAATATTGGTATTGGTGAAGGTATTAGTTTGGATCCACTCTTTATAAATATTACCAAATACTTTGAGAAATGATGTGGGGTCTTTAGTCCCATCATATTTAATAGTTGGATATTTATTACCAATATCAATAGATACAATAAAGGGGGCTAAAGGTTCATTTTGAATGTGTTGACGCATCTTGTTATATAGAATAAGTTGGGGAATGACATTTCCCATGGAATTTTTAAGAGGTGGAGGGATGAAATTTTGATTATTTTGGGAAAGAAGGATATGAAGTTGATTAACCATGTTTATCAAATGATGTTGTAGTTGCATCATTTGAGAGGTATTAGATGTTTGCATGATGTTCATTTATTGCACTATTTATACAAAAATTTGAGTTATATCAATTAGTGGGTTGGTGTTAGGAGGAGGATTATTAGGATTGGTAGGAGGGGGGTTCCCTGAATTGGTATTAGAGGAAGAGTTGCTAGGTGGTAGATTGTTGGTGTTGAGAAGGTTCCCTGTGGGGTTATTTTTTAGGTTTGTGTAAATTTCCCCCATAGTATAGTAAGGAGCCTTAAAGTGAGAATTATCTGAAGAAATATAAAATGGATCTGATCCACCAATCCCATCTCTTGGAGTAATTTGGACCATATTGCAGTCCAAAGATGAGGGATGAGAAAAGGTGATCCAAGAGTGAATATATTCTTGGGTAGTGAAGGTAGGAATAAAAGATCATCCCATATAATGTTTAAATGGATTTAGGTTATCCAAAAATATTATGATAGAGGATTTCATGATACTTGAGAGTAGAATATGAAATTAAAAAGTAAAGAGGAAAAACAAGGATAGATTTGGCCAAATATAGAACAATATCGGCCAAGAAGTACAGAGTCAACTCAATCGACATAGTCTATAGGAAAGACCAACACAATAAGATACAAAAGACACATTTGAAATGCTCTACTATGTTTTACAAATGGTAAAATTGAGGTAGCCTAGTAAGATACACAATCAAATAGGTTGACTATGTAATATAGATGGTGAAATTAAATAGGTTAAAAAGATACATAGTCGTATAGAGTGACTATGTGTTAAAGGTAAACAAAATAGTTAGTCTGTAAGAGACTATGTTGATAAGGATGACTATATTCTAAAAATAAGATTTTTTTTCAAGATAATAGCTAAACAAATATAATGAAACACACAAGCAATCATATCAATGTGTTTGATCTAATTATAACACATAACACAAGCCTTGTACTAATATTGGCTAGTATAAGTTTTACAATACAAAATAAAATGATCAAAGAGCAAGAAATAAAATTTGAATGTAAATGCTAAGCTAATTGGTCATTCTTGAATATTATTAAGTTATAATAAATTTTGAAATTAATGTGATAGGGAGTTTGCTATAATAAGGAACCAAAAATCAATCTATGGATAGTTTAATGTAGTTTAGGTTGAAAGGGATCTATATTGGCGATGGTATTGGGGCTTACCCCCACACTTCACAATCTCATAATGATAAGGGTGTTGGGTACTTTTTAAATATATACCATAAACCACATGTTTATACTTAGCCATAAAACTAAGTTAGCTTCCCCCTTGGTGATGAAATCCAAGTAGGTAGGCCTTGGGAAGAAAATGTTTAATGCTTTTTAGTGTTAAGTGACTTGAAAGTGTGTGTAAAAGAGAAAAATAGTGTGACTAAATCAATAAATTGAAAACCACCTAATTAGTCTATGTTTGTTTTAGATTAAGGTAAAAATAGGTTTTGAAGGGGCCCCGAAACCCTGTACAGTTCAAGAAAGATAAAACATTACAAACTGCCAAGGAAGGCAAACCCACTGAAAAATAGTAACAAGACCAGGTTTTACAAGGACTTGAAACCTCAACAAGACCAGGTTTAACAACCTGAAACCATGCTAAAAAAATATAACAATAGCAGCGAGCATAAACTGTGACAAAAAACCCCAGAATCTTATGTTCTTTGTCACCCAAAAAAATGAAAACACTGTCAGATCCAGCAATAGTGACGGCCAAACCTGGGTTCGATCCATAGAACCCTAAAAAACATGAACAACCACAAAATGACACTTTGTGCAGCTCTCCCACAGGGGTTTTCCCCTACAAAACCAACCCCCAGACCTGTCACCACCACCGCCCAACCCATCCACCCTAATGTCTGCAAAGATCACCTCCTCGCCACTATGGCATACCAAATATCTCTAATAAACAAACATCGATCCGCTTAGAACAGGGTCATGGTCAGCACAGCCACCACAAAATGGAAATTCTAGGCAAGAAAATAGATTCGTGTAATATAAAGACCTTTAGGCACCGCGCCCCAACACCATGGAACCCACCGTCCTCGGGCTGAGAATAGGTCTCCATCGACCAAGGAAGCAGCCGTAGAAGAAAGGGAAATAGCAGGGCCATATCCACGTTCGCATCTGCTCTCCCTTCCCCCATGCTCCCCTCATAGAAAAACCTCAGCGGCACAAGGCTAGGGTTTCTTCGTTATACTCTGCAACAAAGCCTCAATGCCGCTTTAACCAAGCACTGACATCCAAACCATCCACCCCAACCGTAGCATGAACTCTTGCCACCATGGCATATAGGTATCTCTAATAAAAACATTTCCCTGTGCAAATTAGAGTTTTTGGTCAGCACAATGACCTCCTTCTGCCTCACGGCAACCTCCTCCCGCCTCACGGCGGGAGAAGCATAATTCTTTCATATGTTAATTAGTCTATGTTTGTTACTCTAAGCATGAAAGCAATTAAAATTAAAAGTGAATTAATTACTAATAAAATAGGTTAATTTATTAGACTGTGAAGAGTATAGAGTCAGTTCAAGTAACAATCTATGCAAACGATACAAAAAAGAGTCAATAAGGTTACTACTATTCTATAGAAGCAAGATCTATAAGAACATAGTCAAATATTGAGTATTCTAGAGTGAAGACAAGCTATAGAACTATATTGATCTAGTTTACCTAGTTCCTTGTAGGGTTGTAATTTTATAGATTTCAAACTATGAAAAGCAAGACTGTAGATGATAAAGAAGGTAAAAATGAACCTTGGTAATTTTGAATATGTTTAGTTTGAAAATTTTATGTTGTGTTTTTCAAATGTTGAATTTTATATTTATGAATAGGGTCGAATGGGTCGATGAATTATGCAAAACCTATGTGTTGATAATAATTTGCGAATAAAGTCAACTAGTTCGACTAAGTTTGTAAACTTGTATGCTATAAAGGAGAACTGCAAAAAGAGTCATTTGGGTTGATGAAGTTTTTAATTCTATGATTGAAGAAGATAATTATGTCAAGTTGTTTGATCTAGTCACTTGTGTTTGGAGAAGACCTACAAAGAGAAAACAAAGTTGATTTGGAGTGAATGTGTGTTAAACCTTTACACAGACTATTAGACTGTATTGATAGGTTCGATGCAATACTGTAAAAAATATACAAATACATAATATGATAATAGAATGAATGCATGAAAGAACACCTACAAGGTTTAGATTCATGTTGAGTTCACCAGAATATATACAAGGGAAAATGCATCTGATCTACAAATCAATCCTAACTCAGATAAGATAAATCACACTTACACTTTTGCTTGTTGGTACACTTAAAAAAATTAGGGTCATGACCAAGACGTATCTGCTAAACCTAACCAAAGGGTCTCTTACCATAATGATGTCACTATAAAAGGTTCCAAAGCCTTTAATTAAGCAACACCATGCGATAACCCTTGTTGGGTCCTATGTTTTCTATATTCACAGAGTAAATGCAAATTAAAGTAAAATATAACCTAGTGATCACCAAAGCTTGTGGAAAAAAATGGGGGTAATAAACATAAAAAGTAAACATGCATAGATATAACCCTAATGCATAGAGAGAGAAATACATTCAAAATAAATTACGCATGCTTGTTATATCTACTAAAATAGAGGAGTAAAGTTAGAGATACTTACCTTGAAGATGAACCCCTTGAGACTCAATCTCTCCCTTGGATAAAGGTGCTTCACAAGAAGTTGTGTATTTTTGAAGAAGCCAAGGATGGACAATGGACTATAGTCTATCCAAGGACCTCTTAGTGAATCTTAATCTTTCAGAAGATAAAGGTTTTTATCTCTAAGTGTAAACCCTAAGTAAATATCTCCTCAAATAGAATGGTGGAATAGTAGATTGTAAGTAACTGTAAATGAATGATTAAATATGTCTCTCTCTAATAAATGCAAAAAATAATATGTATATATAGTTGAATCTAAACCTAAACCTTTATGAAAGTTTAGCCAATAACGTTGGCCCAATTTGACCCTGTATCATTAATTAACAAAAGTAAGTTAGGTCCCAATATGGGTCAGCCTAAGCCAACCTAGACCTATAACGTGCTATTATTAATTTGAATACAAGGTCGACCTAGGCTGACATTGCTTGGTAAATGCCAAAAAGGGTTTTTGACTTAGTTAGGGACTGATTAAGGTGGTGAATTATTTGAAGGAGTGTGTAAGGAGGATTTCAAAGCTTAGGGAAGTGTATAAGAGAAGGTTTGTGTAGATTATAAGTGGTGGTATAGGGGAAAATAATCTTACGAATTACTAATGGTCTACCCACCCCTTTTTTGATGCACCTTTTAAGGCATGCACTTAGAGAGATTGAGACTCGATGGGTTCCTGCAAGAGAGAAAACATCAATAATTGATAAAGTTTGAAAATATTATGTGTATACATGGTACCCCATCATGGAATAAAAGAGGAATAAAATGAATAAATCCCTCCACTTCCTGAACCAAATACAATGGGGCTAGTTAATCAGTTTAAAGGATATGATATTGTTGATCAGTTAAGGAATATGCCAGTTAATATTTCTATGTTAGATTTACTTCAAAAAAATACTATTTTCAAGGATATTATAAGTCAAACATTAAATTAGAAATCTTCACCTCAAGATACAAAGCATTCATATTTTGCATGTGGTGTAAACACTTTGAAGGATGTTATATATTTTGGAAATGATGGTTTGCATACTCAATCTAATATCAATCATAATCTTCCCTTGTTTATACAAGTTCAAATCAAAAGTAGAATATTAAAAAAGGTTTTGATTGATAATGGTTGAAGCTTGAATATTTGCGATCTTACATTTTTATAGACAATGAGTATTAATATGGCTTCTCTTCAAAAGAATTTTAAAAATATTAAGGATTTGATGATGTCCCTTGCTAACCTCTAGATTCTATCACTTTGGATATCAAGGTAGGGCCCAAAATATTATCAACCCAATTTCAAGTAATGCCTAATCATTTATATTATAATTTACTATTCGACAGGCCATGGATACATGCAATAAAAGTTATACCTTAGAATTTACATCGGTGTGTCAAATCTTTACATGATAGATATTTATATACATTCGCTATTAATAATCAATATTTCAAATATTGTAAGATTTTAGTATTTACTATTGAGTATAAATCATAGTTAGAATCACTTCAATTTACTATAATGGCATCACCAAAGATCATACATATAGAACAAATACATATATATGAGGTTGGTGAATGCAATACACAGTCAAAATTTGTAGTCTTTAAATGTTTTCTACCCACCACATTCACCTAAAAGGGTACAACTAGAGAAGGATGTAAATTAATTACCTTTATTAGTAAATTCTAAAGATCCAAATTTTATATCTACACAAGATATTGAGATGATTGCTAGTTCTGATGATGATACAAATTCAATACAAATGAAAATGGATGATTATTTATGTGGTTTGAGTTTTACCCTAGTTGGCCTAGATGAATATAGAGATGATTCAAAGATAATAATTCAAAAGAGCAAAAATAAAGGAAAAATAGTGATTTTAGATGATAATAAAGGAAATAATATTTGTTGCAATATAAATACTACATAAATTATTCCTATATTGAACATATCATGAAGTAACATTTTACTCAAATCTAACAGTACTAGAGAGAAAGAAGCAAAATACATAGATCAATGTATTACATGTATAAATTAGTCAACCTTAGTAGATTTAATAAATAATATTGAAGTCATGGACATAGAACCAATTATTAAAATACAAGCTAACAGTGCACAAGATAGACCACATGGTATGTGACATATATTAATTGATAGGGAATTAATGGTTTTACCTTAAGTGAGACATATATATACTACTAGATTATCTAATCAAAATGGAAAATTCTTTTGTCATTTTCATAGAATAATAGGGCATGCTACTAATAATTGTTTAACATTACAATAAAAAATCCCAAAATATAAGGTTAAAGGAACTATTCAGATTATATATCCCATACTACCACCTATTAGGGTTTGGATTCAGGGTCGAACATGTAATTACAAGCATGAAAGAAGGAATCCTTTGACTATCTAGGTTTTTTTTGAAGATGAATATAGAAAACATGTGCAAATATATGAGGACATTGAACCAAATGTATGTATACATGAATTTATTCAGCACATAGGTCATAATCAAGATGAATTGTAGAAAGCTATAAGTTTCCAAGATTCAACATGGCATATTATAATGCCAATTTCATGTGGCTCCAAAATTGTGGACACAAATTTTTTATGAAAATAAAAAATTAGATAAGTGCTACATTTGGTTAATAGTGATTACATGAAATGGAAGTTATAGTTTATAAGTTAAGACATTAGATGACATTCAAGTTTGAGGATGTTGCGATTCATATTCTTCATGATGGTAATGATGACAAACACATATTCAAAACTGATAAGCAAGGCTCAAAGTTGATTTTTCCAAAAACCACACATGGGGCTTCCTACACAATAAAGAAACATGTTATATACTTGCATAAGATTAAGAATAATGCAAAATATAAGGCTAATATTATAGAGTATGGGTGGTGTGATGATCACAATGATTGTGATATATGTAAATTTGACAATTTTTGGTATCGAGAAGTCAATAATCTTCCACCAGGTCCATTATTCGATTATCCACATCCCTTGGATGTGTTGTTATATTTTTTAAAATGCTATATATATTAAAAAATACATATACATAAATACATACATACACACATGCATACATACATACATACATATATTCTATAAAATTCTAAAAATCATTGGCATGTATAGTTCATTTACATCAGTTGATTTGTGCTTCAGTATATGCAGTACTTCCCTTGTTTATACAAGTTAAAATCAAAAGTACAATAGTAAAAAAGGTTTTGATTGATAATGGTTCAATCTTGAATATTTTTAATCTTACATTTTTACACACAATGGGTATTAATATGGCTTCTCTTCAAAAGACTTTTAAACATAGCAAGGATTTGATGATGACTCTCGCTAACCTGTAGATGCTATCACTTTGGATATCAAGGTAGGGCCCAAAATATTATCTACCTAGTTTCAAGTAATGCCTAATCATTTAAAGTATATTTTACTATTAGGTAGGCCATGGATACATGCAATAGAAGTTGTACCTTCTACTTTACATTGACATGTCAAATTTTTATATGATAGATATTTATATACATGCCCTACTAATAATCAGTATTTTAGTTATTATATGATTTTAGTATTTACTACTAAGAATAAATCATATTTAGAATCACCTCAATCTATTATAGTTCCACCGCTAGAGATCATACCTATAGAACAAATGCATATATATGAGAATGGTGGTGTAGTACACATAGTAAAAATCTATAGTCTTTAAATGTTTTAGACCCACCACATTCACCTAAAAAGGTATAAAAAGGGAATGATGTAAAGGAATTACCTTTATTATTAAATTCAAAATATCCAAATTTTATATCTACACAAGATATTGATAATGATTCTGATGTTTGTTCTGATGATGAAAAAAATTCAATACAAATGAACATGGACGATTGTTTATGTGGTTTGAGTTTTACCCTAGTTGCCCCAGATGACTATAGAGATTATTCAAAGACAATAATTCAAAAGAGCATAGATTAAAGGAAAAATAGTGATTTGAGATGTTGATAAAGGAAATACTATTTGTTGCAATATAAATACTACATAAATTTTTCCTATATTAAGCATATCATGGACTAACATTTATTTCAAATCTAACAGTCCTATAGAGAAAGAATCACAATACATAGATCAATGTATTACATGTATAAATCAGTCAACCTTGGTAGATTCAATAAATAATATTGAAGTCATGAACAAAGGAACCAATTATTAAAATACAAGCTAATAGTGCACAAGAAAGACCACATGCTATGTTACATATATTAATTGATAGGGAATTAATGGTTTTACCTACAATGAGCTATATATCTACTAACAAATTATCTAATAAAAATGAAAAACCCTTGTCATTTTCATGGAATAATAGGGCATGCTACTGATACTTGTTCAATATTATAATGACAACTTAAAAAATATGAGGATAAAGGCACTATTCATATTATACAACCCATACTACCACCTACTAGGGCTCAGAATCAAGGTCAAATATGTAATTAAAAGCATGCAAGAAAGAATCCTTTGACTATTTAAGTTTTTATTGAAGGTGAATATAGACAACATGTGCAAATATATTAGGACATCAAATCAAATGTATATACAATTGCATTTATTTATCACATAGGTCATGATCAAGATGATTTTCATAAAACTATATATTGCTAAGATTAAACATGCCATATTATAATGCCAATTGCATGTGGATCCAAAGTTTTGGACACATTGTTTTTTTTATGAAAACAATAAATTAGATAAGTGCTAAATTTGGTTAACAATGATTGGATTAAATGGAAGCTGTAGTTGATAAGTTAAAACATTATATTACATTAAAATTTGAGGATGTTATCATTCATATTCTTCATGATGGTAATGATGAAAATAATAGATTCATAAATGATAATCAAGGCTCAAAGCTGATTTTTCCTAAAACCACACATAAGGCTTCCTACACAATAGACCAACATGTTATGCACATGCATAAGGTTAAGAATAATGCAAAGATAAGGATAAAGTTATAGAGAATGGGTGGTATGATGATCACAATGATGATGATATATGAAAATTTGACAAGATTCAGTATCCGGAAGACAATAATCTTCCACCAGATCTATTTTTCAATTATCCACATCCCTTGGATGTGTTGTTAAATATTTAAAATTCTATATATATTCAAAAACACACACACACACACACACACATTCCAGAAACTTCTAAAAATTAGTTAATATGCATGGCATGTATAGTGCATTTACATCAGTTGATTTGTGCTTCAATTTATGTAGTATTTCCCTTGTTTATACAAGTTCACATCAAAATTACAATAATAAAAAGGGTTTTGATTGATAATGGTTCAAGCTTGAATATTTGTAATCTTACATTTTTATAAACAATGGGTATTAATATGGCTTCTCTTCAAAATACTTTTAATAGTGTAAATGATTTGATGTCCCTCGTTAACCTATTGATGCTATCACTTTGGATATCAAGGTAGGGCCCAAAATATTATCTACCCAATTTTAAGCAATGCCTAATCATTTACATTACAATTTAATGTTGGGTAGGCCATGGATACATGCAATAGAAGTTGTACCTGAGACTTTACATCAATGTGTCATTTTTTTGCATGATACATATTTATATACATGCCCTAGTAATAATCAATATTTCAGATATTGTAAGATTTTAGTATTTACAACTAAGAATAAATCATTGTTAGAATTACCTCGATCTACTATAGTGCCACCACTAAAAATCATATCTATAGAATAAATGCATATATATATGAGTTTCGTGAATGTAGTACACATAGTCAAATTTTATAGTATTTAAATGTTTTAGAGCCACCAAATTCACCTAAAAGGTATAACAAGATGAGGATGTAAAGGAATTGCCTTTATTAGTAAATTCAAAAGCTACAAATTTTATATCTACAAAAGATATTGATGATGATTTTGATGTTGATTCTGATGATAGTTCTGATGATGATATAAATTTAATATAAATGAACATGGATGATTATTTATGTGGTTTGAGTTTTACCTTGATTAGCCTAGATGAATATAAAGATGATTCAAAGACAATAATTCAAAAGATCATAGATAAAGTAAAAATAGTGATTTTAGATGTTGATAAAGGAAATAATATTTGTTGTAATATAAATTCTACATAAATTTTTCCTCTATTAAGCATATCATGGACTAACATTTTTGTCAAATATAACATTAGTAGAGATAAAGAAGCATAATATATAGATCAAAATATTACAGGTATAAATCATTCAACCTTGGTAGATTCAATAAATAATATTGAAGTCATGGACACAGAACCAGTTATTAGAATACAAGCTAATAGTGCACAAGATATACCACATGTTATGTTACATATATTAATTGATAAGGAATTATTGGTTTTAACTATAGAGAGGCATAAATTTACTAAAATATTATCTAATCAAAATGGAAAACCTTTTTTTCATTTTCACAAAATAATATGGCATGCTATTGATACTTGTTTAACATTACAACAAACAATTAAAAAATATAAGGATAAAGGCACTATTCAAATTATACAACCCATAATACCACCTAAAAGGGATCATAATTAAGGTCAAATATGTAGATACAAGCATGTAAGAAGGAATCCTTTGACTATTCAGGTTTTTATTGAAGATGAATATAGACAACATGTGTAAATAGATGAGGACACCAAACCAAATGTATGTACACTTGCATATCTTCAACACATAGGTCATGATCGAGATGAATTATAGAAGGCTATTTATTGCAAAGATTCAATATAACATATTATAATGCCAATTACATGTGGCTCCAAAGTTGTGGACACATTGCTTTTTTTAATAAAAATAAAAAATTAGATAAGTGCTAGATTTGGTCAACAATGATTGCATGAAATAGAAGCTATAGTTGATAAGTTAAAACATTGTCTTACATTCAAATTTGTGGATGTTATGATTCATATTATTCATGATGGAAATGATGACAATCATAGATTCAAAAATGATAAGCAAGGATCAAACTTGATTTTTCCAAAATCCACACTTGAGGCTTCCTACATAATAGAGTAACATGTTATACACATGCATAAGATTCAAAATAATGCAAAAGATAGGGTTAAAGCTATAGAGCATGGGTAGTATGATGATCACAATGATGATGATATATGAAAATTTGACAAGGTTTAGTATTTAGAAGTCAATAATATTCTACCAGATCCATTGCTCGATTATTCACATCTCTTAGATGTGTTAGATTTTTAATTTTTTTTATATATTTAAAAATACATATAATATATATATATATATATTAAATAATTTTAAATACTCTCTCTCTCTCTCTCTCTCTCTATATATATATATATATATATATATATATATATATATATACATATATATATATATATATATAAATTCTAAAAATTAGGGCATATGCATGATGCGTATAATTCATTTACATATGTTGATTTATACTTAGTATATGTATTACTTCTCTATATCTAGTTTTATATCTAATATGCTTCACAAGTGTACTTGAGTGAGTTTCAAAACATATGTTTTATCAATTTTAGATTATGTATAATTCATTTACATAAGTTGATTGCTGCTTAGTATATGCAGTACTTCTCCATATCTAGTTTTATATCAAATATGCTTCACAGGTGTACTTGAGTGAGTTTCAAAACATATGTGTTATCAATTTCAGATGTAGTTGCAGATGGTGATACTATCTTAGAACCAAAAAAAATATACATACAAAATTGCACTATCTAGATAATAACACACTGCACTCTTGTTTGATTCTAGTGGACTTGTCCTAGTGAACACAAGCTCTAATTTATTAGATCCAACATAGTCATTGGGATTATACAACTTTTTTACATCATAAAAAATTCATTGGGGGCATATTTTACTCAATTTTTATTACTCTGTGACTATCACTTTTGTTCTTCCTATAGTATAATACATTACATGCATATTTCCATATTTTCTCACTTACTTTCACATTTTTATCATACTGAATATCTTGGTTGTTGAATATAATAATGTTAAAAATTGCTTATGTAGATAAACTTCACTTATTCATGTATGCTTATTGTGTTTTTTTATTTGCTTCATACTTAATGTGTATTTATTGTTCTAGATTGTAGACATTTGAACATGTGTTTTTTTAGGCTCTAAGCCTTATTGTATATTTCTATCTATGTGAGTAACATTTGAACATGTCCCTTATATTCAACCCTTTGGCCTTCTTCCACACTTTGTGTGCTTTTGTGTATGTTCTTTTTATATGTGTCATGGCCATGACTCTTGTTTACTCAGTTTTCAATGCCATGGTAGATATCATGCATCTCTCCAATTTTTTGATGCCATGATCAATGTCATGTAATTTTTACTGAGTAGTTATACATCAATTTTATTGTTGCTTGCACAACATGCCCTAATTTCTCCTAAAATCAAGAAACCTCTTTTTTCTTTTTTTGGTTTCTCCCACTTACTTTTGTAATAATATTATATATAACTATTATTAATCATAAGTGTCTCTAGCATAGGTGTTTTATTTTTCTATTATTCAATAAGTTCTCCATTCCTGTAGAAATAGGAAGAGTCACATTGAGAATGTGAAATGAATACCAATTTGGGATTTTATATTGTAATGTTTTCTCTGATTCTGACTTGAATCATGAAATCTAAATTTCATTATCATTCTGAGTATATTATTCAACCTATCATTGGTGTTAGGAATTTTAATAAGTTTTTTTTTTAGTCTCATCTCTCTTCTCTATAGTTGTACAAACTACAGATTACAGTTTACTTTTAATAAATTTGAACTTGAGTTTGGCAATGCATCATCTTATAAGGAGGCATTTTGATTAGTAGTGTGGGAGTGTTTTTTGGTGGATATGATTCACATTATCTTATTGATAAACCTACATCTATACCTGTGACATTTTACCTGATGTATTAATTGATCCACAACTCAAAAAGCTTTGGTTGAAGGATAATTCAAGAAATAAGAACAACACAATTTTAATAATGCTATCTCTGAGAAGAGATGTCTTATTGATCAAATTTGTAGACGCAAACATATGCCTATCTCTGAGAAGAGATTTTTGATTTCCATTTCAGGTTACATCTTCATTTATACATGTTTTGAAGGTAAAAGGAGGATGTGGAAGGTCACCAATCTCGAGGGAGATTAAGTGGTTCGACTTTCATGATTTACAACAATACATATTTCAAGGAATTACTATTTTTAGAAACTTACTATTTTTAGATTACACTACTAAAATTGAAATTTAGGACACTTCCATTTGTTTTTTAGGGGTCAAAACCCATCAAGTGGAGCTTTATGCCATCTCAAGACATTCTCCTCATTCTTAGCTTTCTAACAGTTCAAATGGAGAGTCAAATAGAGATATGGTGCAAAAGTTATGGCTCCCAGAAGTTCTACCACCAATTGGGGTAGAACCATCACCTGCATTGTTACCTAAAATGTTGATCAGATCATTAACAGACCTTAATGTTTCATCAAATGTGTTGAAAGACTTATACTTATACATGTTAACTATCACTAAAAAAGAGGCATTTTTTAAAATCTTGACTACGTACTTCCATTTTGGTCTATTTTTATTTTATTTATGATAAGTTTCAGCTGCAAGTTTCTATGTTACTTTTGATTGGAAGGTGGATAATGTAGACACCTAGAACTGGCCATCAATAACCCCCAATTAGGCTTTTGACCAATTTCCACCTAAAATGTACAATTTGGCTTAAAAACACTAAAACATGCTAAATGATGTGAAATTGACATATTCAAGTGCCGATTTTGGGTAGGGTATCACTAAATGAGGTAATGCAATTTATGGGCCAACTAACTTTGATCAGATCATTTCGAGTCAAAATGCCAAATTTGCACCTGGGTGCTCTGGATTGCTCTTTCTTATCAAATCTTCTACACAAGACATGTGCCTTTATTATTTGTTGTTGGTAACATCCTACATGGGAATACAGTTCCAACGCATTTGACATCGCCTTCCAATTCCAATCCAATCAAATTTTGGATGAATAACAAGACATTCTGATCAAATTAAGTAATTTGTGCACAAAGTGCTTAAACATGCTTAAGAGCTAATTAATCCAAATTAGAGCCTAATTAAGAATTCCATGGAAACTTGTTGAAAATTTATTTTTGGAAATGGATATTGAATATATGCATCATCAGGTGACCTCATTTATTGGGAAGACATTCCTAGGCCATAAATGCCACAAATATCAAGATTCATGCCCTCCATGCCTCATCAATGCCTTCCATGATTCTCTCCATGCCTCTTAATTTACCCTTCTTTTAATGTCATGATGAGGATAATTACAAACTTAAATTACAAAAATTGAATTAATCCTCAACCACACATCTCAATCTCAGGATGGATGGTTCAGGTTATTCTAGACATTCTCAAAAATCTATAAATAGAGAGGCAATGAACATCATTTCTAAGCTATTTTGGTGCAAAGTTATAATGCATAAATATCTTCAAGAAGCCGTTAAAATTAGTGTTACCATGCCAAATTGATTTTAAGCCAAGTCAAGCCAAAGCCATAAGGTGCTAAGGAGAGATGGAGGTAGTCAAGCTTCCATTACCAAGGACTTCATGAGCACAAGCTGAGCAAGCCACCACCACAAAGGCATTTGGAGCATCCAAGGAAGGTGAAAGAATTTTTGTGTTTTATTCCTTACTTTATAATTATGTTTGTCATTTTTTTTTGTTAACTAAGCTCTCCCTAATGTCTAGGCCTAAAGATGTTATGTTAGTTAGTGTGTTTCTTTCATTTTGTTTTCATTTTATAACTAACATGATACTAACCGTCCTCACTTGAGTCAAATTCTTAGATCACATAATGTCATGCTCGGTGGGACTAGACGCATCTCACCCCTGAAGAAGATCATTTTGTAGCTTTAAAATATTTATTTGGACCCTTAAAACTCTTTCAAATTGATTTTCTAACTTTATTTTGCCATTTTTTTGCCATGATTTTACATAGTAACTGATGTTAACAAGTAAAATTGACATCGATTACATAGCTTAACTGACATTACTTATCAAAAATAACATCATTTAAATACCTGTTAAGATGGTCACATTGATATAACTGATGTCAGTCACTGTGTTTTTCTTAAAACACATACCCAAAAGCTATTTTTCTAAAGTTCATTGTTTCAAACCAAAATGAGCTTCAAAGTTAAAGGACATGCTAAAAGTTTTGCTACAAGACCAAACTTGACATTTGCTCAAAACATGTTTAAATCACCTTTTGCATGCTATAAAATCAATTAGGAACCTTGTTTTGGGTGTTTAACAAATAATTTATATGTTTGTCGTGAATATTTTCAAAGTTTGTAACTAAGACCAAGGGGTCAAATGAACATCACCTCACTTTCCTTTTGGGCTTAAAAATGAACTCACCTTTTTAAAGATTTTTGTATTTACTTAGTTGTTTAACCATATTTTGTTTGGCAAAAAGAGGAATGTTGCATGTATGCTCTTCCATTTGTCCCCTTTAGGGAACCCTTGGAATCAAAAGCGTCATTCTTATTGTAAGTAGCCTATTCCAAGGCTTAGAAAGAAAGTCATCTAAAGCACTCCCCAAAAACTCATCAAAGTTTGGGTGACCTTGAAAATGACCCTAAAGTCTTTCTATTTTCGTGCTTTCTTTATTTTTATGCAAACTTGGCTTGCAAGGGGGACTTCATCACCTCCCGTGAGTTCTTTAGAGAAGCTTTAACCTAGGGTTTCATCTCCTAGTATTGACTTCATTTGGATCCTTAGGAGTTACACATGGGACGTAGTGGTACTTTGGACATCACACTACACTGAGTGAACAATAGAGTGTAGTGGTTGCAAAAAGGACTAGACCTTTTTGCAACAAGCCAAGTGACATGGAACCAAAATTTGTGCTTTTCTTTTGCATTGTTTGGAATGAAAGTCATTGTGCAATTGATTCCCCTAGATCTTTCAAAAACTCCCCACTTATCATGGAAGTATTGTTGGTGTAAGGTGTGCCTCAAAGTCCATGTCGTAGTACTATAATTTGAGATAAGGCGGGGGGTGTAAAAACCCTACTATATAATGCACATTTACTTTTGGATGAACACTTAAAATCCTTTCAAATGATGTATATTGATGGATTCCAACAATACCAAGCAACCTTGTTATTTTAGGATCTAAGGGTGATTAATTAGTTGGTCTTGTCCTAAATTAAAATCTTGTTTGAAGTCAAACTTGGTGTAAACAAACAATCCAAACCAAATACATAGTCTAAATTTTCCTTTGAATAAAGAAGCATTATGCTACCCATGTGAGATCATCAACTTGCCTTGTTTAAAGCTCATCTAACATGGACTTCTAATTCCAATCCATTCAAATTTAGGACCAATAACAAGACATTATGATAAATTTGAGTAATCTGTGCTTAAAGTGATTAATCATGTTTAAGAGCTAATTAACCCAAATCAAGGCATAATAAAAAATTCCATGGAAACTTGTTGAATCCTTGTTTTTAGAAATGAATATTTAATATTTACATCATCAATTGACCTCATTTCTTGGGAATACATCCCTAGGCCATAAAGGACATAAATATCAGGATCCATGCCTCCCATGCCTCATCAGTACCTTATATGATGCCTTCCATGCCTATTAATTGCCCCTTCTTCCAATGCCATGATGAGGATAATTACAAACTTAATTCCAAAAATTGAATTAATCTTTAACCACACATCTCAATCTTGAGATGGATGATCGAGGTTGATTCTAATCAAATCTAAAAATATATAAATAGGAGGCTTCACAACATCATTTCTACGCTTAATTAGTACAAATTTATAATGCAGTATTGGTTAAAAAAATATTCAAAAAACTAGTGTTACCGTTCCAAATTGATTCCAAGCCAAGCCAAGCCAAGCCAAAGCCACAAGGTGCCAAGGAGAGATGGAGGTAGCCAAGCTTCCATTGCTAAAGACTTCACGAGCACAAGCTGATCAAGCCACCACAATAAGCATTTTAGAGCATCCAAGGAAGGTAAAAGAGTTTTCTTTTACATTTTAGTTGTGTGTTTCATTCATGATTGTTAAATAAGCTCTCCCTAGTGTCTAGGCCTAGAGATGTTATGATATTAGTGTATTTATTTCATTTTATTTTCATTTTGAAACTAACACCATACTAACCATCCTCTCTTGAGTCAAATTTCTAAATCACAAAAATTGGACTGAGATGGCTGAGATAAGGGCTAGAATTGGTTATGTAGGACTAGGATAGTATCACAAATTAGAATCTATTTTTCAATCAGTGAAAGGATAGGAGCACTCAGAATAGGACACTTTAGGGTCCGATGCTATAGTCTACTCCTACTGTTATTGTTCAAACTATTCACAAAGATCTGAGTTTTTTAAGTTTTGTTCATTATCCCTGTGTGAGCCTACCTATGAAATCTTGAGTCTTGAATGTTGATAGAACTCTTTATAAAGATGATTCAATATTGAAACCCTAGACCTTCATTGTATTTAATAAAACTTGAGAAAGAGGGGGTTTAGTTTGTGTAATATGCATTAAACATGTATCCACACACCTTATATAAGTACACTACCTACATACCAATACTCCAAAAAGGGATCAAGACATATGTATTTCTCCCACCTAATGTGCTTTGTGCAATAATGTGATGCAGATGCAAAAATGCCAAACTAAGAGTGCTTAAGGTGGTTAGGAACTGGTGTGAGAATTTGAATGTGCTTGCAGCTGTGTTGGGTGATTGTATGCAGAGAATATGAAGGTTTACCTTAGTGGCTTATTTGTATTCTTGCTTGATTTATAAGATTTTTCACCACCTTTGTAAATAAATTTTGAATGAGCTTTTGTAGGGAACTATTGGTCATGGGTTAAATGTATTCATGCTAGGCTGACATTATGAAGGATAATAATTAAATGAAAATGACCATTTGGGATCAAAATTTGATTGGATAGTAACATAAAAAATGGGACACTCTAGGGTTTGGTCCTATAGGCCAGGTCTGATGTTCCTGTCCTATAAGTTCAGGACCTAGGGGGATAGAATTAACTTAGAAAATAGAGTCTAGCTGAGCTAGAATAATTGTATGGAAGGCTATATATGATCGGGAATAAGTAAAGAGGTACCTAAGAGGGTCACAAGAGCATGCAATAAGGACCAATGGATTGGATGTCATAAGCCACACTCAAACTACTAATTTGGATATCTTATATGACGACATTTGCACCCCCTTTATTTTAGTGATGTAGAAAAGTGAAATACTAGGATAAAAGAAAAATAGAAAGCGTAACGAAACTTACCTACAAGGGTGAAGCCCATGAAGATATGTGATGTTGACTGTGCATAAAGAGAGAACATTGTGAAGTGTAAATATGCAAATGGAAAATAAGAAGTATATTAGTTCTTACTAGACACATTGTGTCTAAAATAAGAATGCATAAAATTTGGGTAAGAACGAGAGAGGAAGAGAAAGAAATAAATACACTTCATCAGGTATACAAACTAATACAAAACTTATTGTGTTGTTGAGTGATGTTGGGTAATATTGGATATATATTTTACCAAAATTAATATCACAAATGAAGTTAAGTGCTCAATTTCCTGAGAGTAGCTCAAGAATGGAAAATCTATCCCTTTGGCTCCATCATCACCCACTAAGATAATTTATGTGATCATACATGTATTAATCGATGTTTGGACTATGTGTCCAATATATTTGAGTGGGTGGATCAAGAATACAAAGGTTAGCCAGTCCTTTGGCTCTATCATTTCCTGGTGAAGTTACAAACTAATACTGGTATAAATGTGTGTCATATGAGATGGCTCCTAAAGCCCATGAATTCTCTAAAATTTGACAATGTAGCATGGAGAGCCAAATGTGTATTGGAAAGTAGGCCAATTTTGGCCACTTCAAGATGCAGAGATTAGGCTTGTATGAAAGCCACTCCAAAACTGGGAACTAAGCTTATGTGGAAGCCACTTGGGAATGATGCCATCCACCTGTAGGTGGAATAAGGCACGTAACTATCAAGAATACATGGGTAATGTACTGAACTCAAAAATAAAAGAAGTTAAATGTGTCATGCACATTGCCCCCAATTATTGGTGTCTATATCATGGATTTTGATGTAGAAGTTGTACCAACTACCCTATTTAAAACTAGAAGTGAGAGCCATCATGCCATGCATGATACCCCCTATATCTAGATACATTGAGAAAAACTGTACTAAAACTATTGATTTTTAACTATACTATAGTTAACAAAATTGCAGCTGAACTTACCTTTCTACCTATTTTTATAAAATCTAGTTTTTTGTTGTTTGGATAGAAGCACCAAAAATAGGACACCTTGGTCTTCAATACTATTGTCTAGGTTTGGTGCTCTTGTCCTTTACTATTTCTAATGACTATTTGTGTTTGACATTATTTTCCTGATTTATTCTACCTAGTTTGGATTTTGGTTGTTGTTCTGAGTATTCTAAACACTAATTTTTTATCGGTAGAAGGCTCTGATCTCTGTGACAAAACCCCAATTTGTTGCCCCCTCTTCTGAGGGTAGGAATGAAGACTCTATAATGACTGTCCTCAAAATAAAGAGCTTTGCAAGTGTGTTATGTTGTGAAATACATGATATAGCAATGATAATAAAATAGATGTCTCAAGATATAACATAGTTTGTATTGGAGATTGTTAGATCAATAGGGGTATGTCTAGATAGATGTAACAATGTAATAACATGTGTAGTATAATGAATTGAAACTAGAATATTAGTTGTTAGTTGTTAGTTTTCAAGGAGGGATGGAGCATGATGTCCATCATGGCATCCAAAAAATCAAGATAATGCATGATGTCGATCATAGCATTTCAAATAGTGAGAAGCAAACAAATAACAAGCACACAAGGTAAGAAGCATACAAGAGTGGCCATGGAGCCATGCACATAATTGACATGGACACATGTCACTCAAACTAGAAAGCAATCATATAAGGCATATTCAAATTCCATATACACATACAATTGGAAACAAGTAAGGTTGGCATGAGGGCCACAAGCACATAGAAGAGTACAAATAAATGACATTGGAAAATGTCCTAAGACACACACAAGAGACAAAATAAGAACTGAGAAATGCAATCTCATCTATCTACACAAAGCAAGAAAGGAAAGAATGTAAATGTTGTCAATACAATCGCATCTAACTAATCAAATAAATAAGTGAAAGTATGTAAAGACATGGAGTACAAGACTAGGTATATGCTAATAAATACAAAATTGTTATATACTAGTGAGTGTTGATAAAATAATCTATGTAAGCTAGTAAGTAATGTACATCAACATGATAAATGAAGTGTGTGGTATAGGAATGACATAACTTGGGGTGGTGTAGTCATGTAGAAGATGCCCCTAGTGGGTAGATATGTCAATGTATGTCTCGATTGTAGAAGTAGGATGCCCCCTTAGTGGGTAGAGTGAAGAAATTAAGGATCTGGGTGTCACTACACTCAAAAAAGATCAATTGAAGCATGATAATGTAGATAAATCGACAAATAATAGCATATAACAACAAAATGTAAGTCTAAAATGGTAGTAGAAATGTAAAGCATGGATAATGTATACAATTGAAATGTTTTTGGTGTTTTTGATTTATTTGAATGTTTTTGGTATTTTGAAATATTTGAATGTTTCTAGATTTTTGATATATTTGAATGTTTTTGTATTTTGACATGTGATATTATTTTTGTTATTTTTGAAAATAAGATATGTACAATCAATCATTAGGAGACTATGTACAAGTAATTGAAAAGAAGTTATATACAAGTAATTTTGAAAAATTATGTACAAGTAAGATGAAAGGAATTTATGTACAAGAAATACTGAGAAACTATGTACAAGTAAGCTAAGAAGAAGTGATACTAACTGATGAGTCTCATAAGAGACTCCCTCTCATGGTGTCATGTATAAAAGAGAAGGATCGTGTGTGATCATGAAGCACAATGAAAAAGCTAAGACCGTGGCTTTGAAAGCTATGTATGTTGTAAGTGTTCTAAAATCTCTATAGTGGAAACTGACTATGGGGTCCCCCTTGTAACTTTGAGAAGATAATGCAACTGTAGGGCTCTTAAGGACCCATATTGTAGTAGAAAAAGCTCTCTAAACATGTTCTCTATGTGTAGAGGCATGAGACCTCAATGATACTACCCTAAGTGTGAATACTATACCTGGAAACTATGTAGCATCCTAAAACTATGGTTTCTCTAAAAGAGGCCTCCATGAAAGTGCATGAAATCTTTGTGTTGGCAAAGAAGGCCTCAACTATGGTTGAATCTGAATTGGAGGAATAACTATAATTGGTGGAGACACTGAAACTAATGACTACAAAGTAGGAGATGGATCTTTGGGGAGTGAAAACTCATACATAACTCTACCAACTATAACAACCTAATTAGCATGAATGAATTTCATGCATCTATGAACAGTAGAATGTAGTGCATAAAGTTTTTGAATCCATGATCAACCAAGTAACATATCGAAGACTCCTACATTGGGAATAATGATAAATGGTGTGGCCATATGTGTTGGACTAGCATGTAGATGAATTACAATCTCACCCAATGAAATCTATATGTACCCATTGAATCCATTGATAACTATATTCATCGGGGTAATATCCTGCTCTAAATATCCCAAATGTTGTAGTAATGTCATAGTGCATATGTTCACACTAGATCCATTATCTATGAGGACACTATAAATGGGATGATGATTAATGTAAGCTTTGATAAAGAGTGTATGGTAATATAAATCATCTTCAACTATCTCTTGTTTTAAGAAGGAGATGGAAGGTCTAGCTAAAACTCTAGAATTATACACACCTATCATGTTGCTCAAAGGATGTGACTCAACTGAAGGTGGCTGGTATGTAGCTGGTGGTGGGTGTGCATGATATGCATGGTGAACACTTGATGTATACCCTATCTCTTATTTATAATGTTGTGGGAAAGGATCTAAGAAAATTTTTAGAGCCTTGTCTTATGTTTACTTTTCCTGAGGAGGCTCAACTAGAGTGCCAAGATCAATAAAGTTGCCATATATCAAGTCCTATATCTTGTGTTTCAAACTAATACATATATTTTTTGTGTGACCTGGTGCCAAATGAAAATCAAAAAATGCATTCTAGTCATATCCCTGTGGAAGAGGCTTTGTTAGATCAATTTCTTGAATAAGAGGGAGAGGTCTGATGTTACATTCCAATATTTAATGTAAGACTCTGGTTGGAAAAATTGCTAGATTGGTAAAAGTTCATCGAGGAGGTACGAATAAAACCACTCATTGAGGGGGCTCTAAATCTACATTAACTATTGATTGATTTTGACTTTTGCTATCATTGACATTTACTTTGTATGGGACTTGACTATTACTCTTGTTTGTTGTTTCTAATATGCTTGTGTACTTGAGTTTTCCCATTAAAATTAGTTTGACTTCCATTTTATTTAGTGTATGACATAACTCAATGAAGGAAGAGAATATTTTGAACATTATTGACTCATACAAAATTGGAAAAGACTCTATTTGAAGAGATCTTGTAACTCTTGATCGGCCATGGGGATATTCATTTTAGCCAAGATAGTCTTATATCTAAGGACATAATCTGTAAGATGCTCATTTGAGATTTGTTTCTATTGTGCAACTTGGTTGTAATAAACCTTGTCACCTATGTTAATGTTGAAATGAGCTAGGAACATATCAGCTAAAAGATTGAATGTATTGATTGACTAATTCGGTAGACTATAAAACCATTATAAAGCATAATCCTTTAGACTCCATGGAAACAACTTGGTTAGTAATCAATCATGTGGCACATATTCCAAGCATGCTACATGAAAAGTTCTCAATTGTGTCTCTAGATCACCTTTTCCATCATATAGAGTGAGTTTAGTCTGAATAAAAGTTGGTGGCAAGGGTGTAAAAGCAATATGACATGCTAATGGTGTATGAAGTAAAGCAAAAGATTTCAAATCTTGTATTGGTTTAGAGGCACCTTGATCAAGATGTAGCACCTTGGATTGAAGATATTTTATCTCTTGCACAAGGGAAGCTACATCAGAAGATAAAGATGTAATAACCGTAACTGGTGGTGCCTCATAGAAAAGTTGGGCTTCTATAAGGGGTTGTTGAGACATAGTTACCCCCGTAGTGTCATTTGCAACTAGTTGCTCTATGGTTTGAGAGGATTGAGTATTGTTTACTTTTTATTATTCTTATTATAGTATTTTAAGCATATCATCTTGCATATCATGATGTTTAGTTAGAAGGTATTGAATTTTCTCTTCTCATTTTCATTAAAACTAGTATATTGGGCCATTGTTAAAGTAGGAAAATAAATTGAAAATGGATTTAATTTTTTATAATATGTTTTAATAATCTAAATACGATGGAGAGAAAGTATTGAATGAAAGAAATGTAAGGTCCTAAAAATAACAAACTAGAATATGCATAAAAAGGATACGGAGCTCACAAACATGTAAGGTGATACCTCAAGAGCATGGGACCTAGTATATACAACTAGGGTTTGACAAAAAATGATTTTCAAAATTACTATGGTAAATTTAAATGTAAAATTTTGATTTATTTAGGAAAAATCATAAAAATATTAGAAAAATATTGGCACCTAGTATAGGCAACTAGGGTTTGGATGAAATTATTTTAAAAATTAATAAGATAAATTTAAAAATTAAATGTGGTTTTCTGATTTTAAATATGCAAAACAAATTAAAAACATACTGGAAAAATCAGCAAGGAATTTTCCCTATGGTTTCTAGGGGTCTTATGCACAAACGAAGTAAGTCGGGTTCACCAAATGATTTAATTTTTTTGAGAATATTAGAGTCTTACTCATATTTTAGTTAAGGTTCTGGAATAATAAATTAGTAAAATAATATTAAAATAATTACAGTACTAACTTGTATAATTTATTGTATTTTAAACCTTTCTAAAATAGCAATAAATAAGGAGAAATAGAATTTAGCTTAAAATTGGACTAAGACGGCTGAGATAGGGGCTAAAACTGGTTGTGTAGGATTGAGATAATGTCATAAATTAGAATCTAACTTTCATTCAATAAAAGGATAGGAGCACAACAAATAGGACACTTTAAGGTCCATTGTTATAGTCCACTCTTGTTATTATTGTCCAAACTAGTCACATAGATCTAAGTTTTTTGGGTTTTGTTTTTTATCCCTATATGAGCCTACCTATGAAATCTTGAGTCTTTAATGTTGATGAAACTCCTTATAGATTTGATTCAATCTTGAAACCCTATACCTTCATTTTATTTGATAAAACTTGAGAAAGAGGGGGGGTTAGTGTGTGTAAGATGTATTGAATGTGTATCCACACCCCTTGTATGGGCACACTACCTACATACTAATACTTTGAAGAGGGATCAAGCCATATGTAGTTCTCTCACCTAATTTGCTTTGTGCAATAGTGTGATGTAGATGCAGAAATACCAAACTGAGAGTGCTTGAGGTGGCTAGGGATTGATGTGAGGATTTGAATGCATTTGCAACTATGTTGGTTGATTGTATGTAGAGAATAGGTAGGTTTTTCTTAGTTGTTTATTTGTATTCTTGCTTACTTTGTAAGATTTATCACCACATTTTTAAATGATCTTTGAATGGGCTTTTATACGGAACTATTAGTCATGGGTTAAATGTATTCACGCTAGGTTGACATGATGAAGGATAAGAATCGGATAGAAATGACCATTTGAGCTCAAAATGTGATTGGATAGGAGCTCCAAAAATGGGATACCCTAGGATCCGATGCCATAGTCCAAGTCTAGCACTCCTATCCTATAAGCTTGAGACCTAGGGGCATAGAATTGGCTTGGGAAATAGAGTTTGGCTAAGCTGGAATGATAGTGTGAAAGGCTACAAATGACTGGGAATAAGCAAAAAAGTACTTAGAAGGGTCATAAGAGCATGCAATAATTACCTATGGATTGGATGTCACAACCCACACTCAAACTACCAATTTGGACATTTTATAAGACTACATTACCACATTCACAAATATTGTGTGGACCAAAATAGGGCAATATTATGAGTAACTAGGGAGATTAAACATGTGGTGGATTAAGGCCCTAACCTTGATCAATTCACTTACCCAAATACTCTAGGATGTCATGCAATATCTAGGATAACATGCGTCAGTTATAAAGCCACATAATGGCATCCAATTTAAAGTGCACGAGTTGGCCAATTTGACTTCAAATTTATTACCATTATTCATCAGTATTTTGGATGCATAAGGAAAAGTTTTGAAATAAAAATCCTTAGCTACAAGGTCAGTACTCTAGACACTTAAAACTAGCCACCAATAACTTCTAATTAGGCTTTTGGCTAGTTTCCATCTAAAATGCACAATTTGGCCTAAAAATACTAAAACACGCTAAATGATGTGAAACTAACATATTCAAGTGCTGATTTTGGCTAGAGTATCACTAAATAGGGTAATACAATTTATGGGCCAACTAACTTTGATCAATTCATATCGAGTCAAAATGCCAAATTTACACATGCATGCTCTGGATTGCTCTTTCCTATTAAACCTTTTGCACAAAACTTGTGCTTTTATTATTTATTATTGGCAACATCCTAAATGGGAATACACATCTCACGTGGACTTCTAATTCCAATCCAGTCAAATTTAGGACCAATAACAAGACATTTTAATCAATTTGAGTAATTTGTGCATTAAATGCTTAATCATGTTTAAGATCTAATTAACTCAAATCAAGGCCTAATTAATAAATTCCATGGAAACTTGTTGAATAATTTATTTTGGAAATAAATATTGAATGTCTACATCATCAAGTGACCTCATTTCTTGGGAAGACATCCCTAGACTATAAATGCCACAAATATCATGATTCATGCCTCTCATGCCTCATCAATGCCTTCCATGATGCCCTCCATGCCTCTTAATTGCCCTTTCTTCCAATGCCATGATGAGGATAATTACAAACTTAATTCTAAAAATTGAATTAATCCTCAACCACACATCTCAATCTTGAGATGGATGGTTGAGGTTGATTCTAATCAAGTCCAAAAATCTATAAATAGGAGGCCTCACAACATCATTTCTAAGCTTAATATGTGCAAAGTTATAATGCAGGATTGGTTCCAAAAGCTTCATGAAACTAGTGTTATAATGCCAAATTTATTCCAAGCTAAGCCAAGCCACAAGCCAAAGGTGCCAAGAGGAGATGAAGGTAGCCACACTCCATTGAAGAAGACCTCTTAAAGCACAAGCTGAGCAAGCCATCATTACAAAGGCATTTAGAGCATCCAAGGAAGGTGAAATGAATTTTTGTGTTTTTATTCCTTGTTTTTTAGTTGTGTTTATCATTTGATTTTGTTAACTAAGCTCTCCCTAGTGTCTAGGCCTAGAGATGTTATTCTATTAGCGTGTTTATTTCACTTTATTTTCATTTTGGAACTAACACCATACTAACCATCCTCTCTTGAGTCAAATTCTCAGATCACATAATGGCACACTCGGTGGCACTAGATGCATCCTACACACAAAGGAGATCGTTTTGAAACCTTAAAAAAACTTATTTGAGCTTTCTATATCTAACAAGTTTTATTTCCTCATAAAATATTGTTATAAGACATGAATCAAATTTATACCTTTTAGGCCAATATTTACAACCAAATGATACAAATGTAAAATATTCTCTTGTAACTACAAAATCACCCACAACAACATTATTAATGAGTGTCAATTAGAAATTACTACCCAACCCGTATTAGATATTATCATGGAAATATAATTCCAAGACATCCTATTTGAAATAAATAAATCAAAAATCTTCAATATATTATAATTAGTTTTAAAATTGCCAACATGGAAACAGGTGGTATAACTACTTGAATCAGCTATAATGGATCTACTGATCCTACTTTGTATTAGGAAAATTCTATAAATATTTGAGAATATTCTATTAATCTAAAAAACTTTATGGCTACAAAACATCTGGCCAAAGCATTTTATGGTGATGCCCTAGAATTATCCAACCAAGTCACATATATATCTATCTCTAGCTTAGAATACTTAATGCAAATTAGTTTTCTAACTTTATTTTTCCATTTTTTGGTTGCCATGATTTTTACATAGTAATTGACATTGACAAAAATATCGACATTGGTTACATGGCTTAACCGACATCAGTCAGTAGAATTGACATCGGTCAGATATCCATTGGTAGTAACTGACGTCGATGGTATTGACCGACATCGGTCACTATGTTTTTCAAAAAACATAGACCTAAGACCTTTTTTCATAAAGTTTATTATTTCAAACTCAAAAGGGCTTCAAAGCTAAGGGACATACTAACAATTTTATTATAGGACCAAGTGAGATATTTGCTCAAAACATGTTTAAATCACTTTTGCATGCTTAAAATTTGATTAGGAACTTTGTTTTAGTGTTTAACAAAGAATTTAGGGGTTTTTGGTGAATGTTTTTCAAAGTTTACAACTAAGACCAAGGGGTCAAATGAACACCACCAAACATTTCATTTGGGTTTAAAATTGAACACACTTATCAATTCATGTTTGCAATAGTTGTTTAATTAAATCTTGTTTGGAAAAAAGAGGTATGTTACATGTATGCTCTTCCATTTTTCCCCTATAGGAAACCTTGGAATCAAAAACATCATTCCTATTGCAAGTAGCCTAGTCCAAGGCTTAGAAAGAAAGTCATCTAAAGCACTCCCCAAAAACTCATCAAAGTTTGGGTGATCTTGAAAACAACCCTAATGTCTTTATACTTTCATGTTTTATTTATTTATGCATCTTGGCTTACAAGGGGGACTTCATCACCTCCCACAAGTTCTTTAGGGAAGCTTTGACCTAAGGTTTCATCTCCTGACATTGACTTCATTTGACTCTTTTGAATTTGCACACAGGACATAGTGGCACTTTGGACATCGCACTACACTGAGCGAACAACAAGATGTAGTGGTTTCAAAAAGGACTAGACCTTTTTACAACAAGTTGAGTGATACAAACCCAAAATTCATGCTTTTATTTTTCATTATTTTCCATGAAAGTCATTGTGCAATTGATTTCCCTAGATCATTCAGAAACTTGTTAGATCTTAGAAAAATCCACACTTGCCATGAAAGTATTATTGGTGCAAGGTACACCTCAAGGTCCATGTCATAGTACTATCATTTGAGAGAAGGGGGGTGTAAAAACCCTACTATATGATGTGCATTTACTTTTAGATAAACACTTGATAAATCTCTCAAATGATGTATATTGATGGATTCCAACAGTACCAAGCAACCTTGTTAGTTTAGGATTATATAGTGATTAATTAGTTGGTCTTGTCCTAGATTAATGTCTTGTTTGGAGTGAAAACTTGGTGTAAACAAATAATCCAAACCAAGCACATAGTCCAAATTTTCCTTTGAATAAAGAGGCATTACTCTGCATGCGTGAGATCATCCATTTGCCTTGTTCAAAATTTCATCAAAAGCTTGAGAGTCATATCATCCAATTTGACATAGTTATGCTGCCTAATTGATTCTAGACCTTTACCAATGTTGTTTATGTCAGGATCTTAACAAGAACAATTGATTACTGTTGTGTAGGCAACTAAACATGAAATTAAACTAGAATAATAAGCAACTAGAAATCAGAATCAGCAAATAACAAGAGATACAAGAAATAATGAAAACTTGTATTAAACTCTTCCAAAAGGAAATACAATTGAAGAAATCTCTCTTTCTTCCACACCTCTCAGATGTACAGATCTCTTTCCCTCAAGATTTCTCTCTCACAATTACAAAAAAAATTCATCTACTTGAATTGATTATAATTTCCCTCTTACATGTCTACAAGCTATGAAGATCTATCCATATTATATAGAATTAGGGATCATGAGCTATGTATTCTCAACCATCAGATATACCTCCTAATCATAGGTTCAAATTAGTCCTGCCAAAAATAGAAATGCAGACTTACAACTAACAGTTAATCCTATCATGCAGACATTCTATTCATCTCACAAAAATAGACTTTTGGAATGCATAGGTGACCGACGTTGGTCCCTATCAGTCTGCATATGACCGACATCGGCCGATCCATAACCGACGTCGGCAGCCTCCAGTCGATCCCTGACCGATGTTGGTGACTGTGTAAATACAACCTTGCAATTTGCTCATCTGGTGAAGCTTTTATCTCCACAACTTAACAGTTTAAGTCCTTCACTTATAATATAAATTCAAAATTACACCTTTACAAGTTCATAGGGTTGATGTGTTAAGTGGGTTCACCATTTGCACTAAACTTGAGGGAACTTAGGTTTGGTTTCCAATTTAGGTTGAAGGTCATTTAAGACTCATAATCATTATCATCATTTGATAGACTTAAGCCATTTTGTGCTAAACACTTGCACTTTAAGTCTATATACCATAACATTTTGAGTCAAGAAGGGTAGTGTTATGCTGTCAAAATTGTGGAAAAATGTCTTTGCCTTAGAGATTTTTTAAAACAAACTTTTTTGTCACACCTTTTGGGTAGTATAGCATCGTTACACTACCCAAATCATTTCAAACTTTGTTTCATGGACCCTTTTACATAGAATTCCAAATTTTTTCCTACATATTGAGACCGATCCAAGTGTACTTTTGATCCTTTGTCTAAAGCACAATTGTATTGTTCACCTTTTTCTAGCTTGTTTGTCAAAAAGAACCAAGTTTTATACCATTATTTATGAGAAAATAAACTATTTATAAAGTGCCTTTTGTTTCATAACTTATACCTAGTTGATAAAGTTCATGTCCAAGAATCGAATGCCTAGTGTTTATTAGAAGTGTTTCAAATCCGTTAGATTAAAACTTTCATCTATTTTCAAAGTCTGGCTTTTGATGCCTATTGGCCAAGAGTCTTAACAAATGCCTTGTTTGAGCTTAGCTTTTGACGTTGCATTTGGCCAAAAGACCTAGCAACTTTTAATTTCCTAGATTAGACTGATTTGAAACACTTTGACCTTAGAGTTTGGCATTTTTATTTTTTGGTCCATTTACTTACTCATCTTTGTGTGAACAGTGAAACATTCGATATTTTACGCTAGCTTATTTCCTCACAAATCTTTGCATAAACCTTTTGAAAAATCTAGACCAAGTTGAAGGCATCATTTATTTTAGATTATATCCTTTTTAGAGCTTATAGAACTCTTTGACCTTTTATCGCAAAGCATTGACTATGGATCCCAACATGTATTTCTACACTCATCGTGGACTCATGTATAATATAGGGATTAGTAATTTAGTTGCATAAGAATAAATGGTACAAGACCCCTATCCAAATAACATTGCTTATGGGATGGAGTCTTATCCCTCTTATAATACTCAATTAGGAGCACAAAGCCAAGATCCATTGGCTAACTATTTGGTTAATACACCACCTTACATAGAACATGACCAAGAACAAACCACACAATACTTAGCTACAATACCCATGATGGATGAGCCAGTACTTCAACATCCATATTATACTAATTCAGCTTCCACGTATGATCCTTTTTGGTTTGAGTGACATTTTTTAGAGAACAAAGATGAGATTTTGGTTAGGGCCATAGAGGTAGGGGTTAATTTTATAGAAGAATTCCCCCATGAAAATTTACCAAGTCTAGTAAGAGTGCCCCATAATGTCATTTATGATTAATAGGCTTCTTCTAGCAATCCTATGGCTTTAGTCTAAACAATGTATCAAGACCAAAATATATCCAATCAAGGCAAAAACATCATGGAAGATCACTTTAACCAAATGCATACAACATACCAAACCTACCTAAATTTAGCATGTGATTTCAATCAGATGAACATGGTGAGTAAGGCCCTCATTGACCTAGTACCTTCAACAGGGGTGTTGATGTAATTAATTAGACAAGAAAATTTGAGTTTTGACCCATTTGTGCAAACTTCTTCGATAGATAACTTGATACATATGTCATTTATTGAAGAAGTGTCTTCATCTTCTACACTTAATAGTGAGCCAAATATAGTAAATAATGTGCAAATAACATCCAATCTTGATCAAAGTGGTACTAACGCACAAAAAACTAGCCAACAACATATGTTTCTATAGTTAATCCCATGAGCAAATAATCATACCAAGGAATAGGATTTTTTGTACCCCATCCTCAACCAGTTGTTTCCTCAAGTGTACAACCTATAGGATTAGACAATCAAATAATGGCTATTATTCTACCTCAATGATAAAATGTGATGAATCCTACTCCTCCTCAACAAGTAACGAGTGGTATTCCACAACAACAGACACAGTTTAATCTATCAACGCAACATAGGATTAGTACATTACCACCTCAACCAAGGGAAATTAATATTCTACCTCGCCAAGTAATGACAAACATACCTCTTCAGTCGTAGAATAATATGCCAATCCAAAACCATGCAATGACTAGTCAACAATATGAAAATATTGGTCAATGATAAATGTTGAATCTGCAACATGATTTCACTTCCTCATAAAGATTTGTACAACAAGGAGGTCCCCATGTTTCTTAAGTACCTACAGACAACTATTGGTTCAAAATGTACCACAAATCTAGAGACAAGGTCTCAGTCCATAAGTTTCCACTCAATAACAAGGTTTGATTAGTCAGTAGCATGTCCCTTTTGAACCATAGTAGGCACAATATAATTATATTCCTCCATCCCAACCAAAAAATCCACCAAGTCAAACCTTTATTGCCAACCCAAACTAGAATATCATGTAGCCAAATGTGCAATTTTAAATACACATTCCCTAACCAATCTAATGTACCCCAATAGGTTTCTCCATCATACCCTAGTCAAAGTGTTCCACTTATGACCTCCCAACCATCTATCTAAACCAAATTCTCCCTCAAACCAATATCCCTTCCAATTTCCTATCCCAAGAATTGCAATAGATGAAGGATGTAATTATTGCTATTTAGGTGGGGAAGTAAAGTAAAAATTTCAAATTAGATGACGTATGTTCCTATCCATTCAATATGGAGTATTTGAAGATACCATTTCCTCAAGGATACGAACCACCCAAATTTGATAAATACAAAGGGAAAGGTGACCCTAAAGCTCATTTGATCAAATTCTTTGTTGTATGTCAACCAGTGGCATATAACAACATATATCTTTTACTGTTGTTTCCCAGGAGCTTGGTTGGACAAGCCTTGGAGTGGTTTTTGAAGTTGCCTAAGAATTTAGTAACAAACTTTGATGATCTTTTTGATAAATTTGTACAACACTTTTCCTATAATCTTGAGCATGAGATTTCATTAGTAGACCTAACACAAGTAAAGTAGAAAGATAGGGAGAGTTTTGAAAGTTATTTGCAGTGATGGAGAGCCCTTACAAGTTATTTCACCCATAGTTTACCAAATAAACAATTATTTGTTGTGTTTGCTAAAAATTTACATAGTGAGATAGCCTATCATCTGGAACTACAATGTGCACATACGTTTAAAGAGATCATTGATAAAGGTTTGTTGATCGAGTGAGTGCTCATCAATAAAAGGATTATCAAGCTCAATTCAACTAATCAAAATCAAGGTACCAATCACAAAAATGACCAACATCTCAATCAAATTCAAGCATCATAACTGGCACAGGCCAATAATCAAGAAAGATTGAAGCAATTCAATCGAAATAGGAATTTTGTGGGAATAGAGTAACCAAATCTCATCATGTCCAAACTATGCAAACCTCGTCTGCACCACCTTTTTAGCTTACTCCTACCCAACAACCTCTCCAACCAATGTTGTAAGTGCAACAACCAAGACCTACACAACAAATACAATAGTCTTTACCATTGCAAACCACTCCTCTTAGAAGAACCATCCCTACATGGCGTGTCTTTAGCGACCTAGGAGAAACTATTGAGTCTATATTTTGCAAGCTTGCTACTACTAATCTGATTAGTTGGCCCATACCAAAACATTATCTTCAAGGTATTCCTTATCTTGATTGGTATCATGAAAATGAATTCTATGACTATCGTCAGGTCAACAGGCATAATCTATGAAGATGTGTCCAGAACAAGCATTTAATCGAGAATATGTTAGAGAATGGGGAGATAAAATTAGATAATGGTGCTTCCACTTCCAATTAAACTCTTGGGATTTATCAAAACCCCTTTCCCTGACATAATAATCAATAGTAGTAAAACAATCAACAATAAAAACAATAGCCAATGCAACAACAAAATCAATAGTATCAAAATCAAAGGTTAAACCAATAAAATCATTAAAATTAGTAGTAGAACCCACAATGATAATATAATGGACTAAACCAAGGTCAGAATGGTAACAACCAACAAACCTACCATGCAGTTTCACATGACTACAATAGGGTTGTAGGTCATATTATAGGGGGTAACATTAATACCATCTCCATTAATCCTAGACCAAGAACTAAACAACCTAGACCATTGCTAAAAAATACTATTCAACCAAATCACATGGATAATCCTTCTTTGACCTAGGAGTGCATACAAGCAAACCAAAAAATTAGGACTTCCCCATTTGGATCTTATAGTGACAACTCATTCTAGTCATGTGACCACATGCAAGTGTACTGATAAGTAAGACTTATTCTATCTGGTCCCACACCTTTCCCAACATCGATTAGAAATAATGGTCTAGTATCTTATCTCGATTGCGCAATCACAACTTAGAGGTCAAAGATTACCATCCTAGGCCCATAACCATCCTCTACTTTACCTATCATCCAATCAACTATTTAGCCTCAGAATAAACCATTCACTACTGACCAAGACAAGAAGTTTGATATTGTGGAACAATTACAGAAGATGTTAGCATAAAATTCTATTTTATATTTATTGTAAACATCAATAATCCACAAAAACATCTTGAATGAGTTATTGACCCAATCCAATATTGCTAGTGACATATCCCCTAATAAATTTCAAGCTATGGTTGGACACCTAGCTCCAGCCCAACAAGTCACATTCAACCAAAGTGATATGTCTTCCCTTGGCTCGCTCCATAATAACCCATTGTACATATAAGTTTATATCAGACAACATAAATTGAAATGTGTCCTTATCGACAATAGATCCAACCTCAACATAGTGTCCCTCAAGCTTATTGGGTACATGATGACAAATCTCCATCCAAAAACAATAACTATCAAAGGTTATGATGATCAAGAAAGAGAATCATAGGGCACCATTAGTTTGTCAGTTATCATTGGGCCTTTAGCCCATGATACACTTTGCCATGTGTTGGATATTGGGTTATCATACAACATGCTTCTAGGTAGGCCTTGGTTACATGAGATTCGTATAGTCCTATCAACACTGCACCAATGTATCAAGCTTTCCCACTCAGGGATGAAAGTGAATATTCTAAGAGATTTACATCCATATGAGCACTGCAAGTATCTTGAGACCAAGTTTCAAGGTTATAATTATTAATATGGCATGAATCCAAGTTCCAAGAAGGATAAAGGAAAAGCTATACTTATTGATCCTTCATCAGATAATTGCATAGATCTTAATACCTTGGATTCCCTTTCCCACATGCCACCTCCTAAAGCTTCTAATCATTTTACCATTTTAGATAATGGATCAAGAGAATATGTGATCCATGACACATTTCACATTGCCAATCTTCCTCATAATCCAAAAAACTTTGGTTGACCTAAGGTCATCCCATATATGCATTGGCAATGAAAGAATAAAGATAAGGGACCTGTCATATTTGTACTAACATCTAGCCTAGGACTTGACCCTCTTGAAGGGAACGAATCATGGTTATAAAATGATAACCAAGCATAATATTATAAAAGTGCTAAGTATATTATTCCCAATAGGATCATGGAACATCATAATTATGAAGGAAGAGGCCTCAGATCAAATCAACAAGGAACTATCGAGCTAATTTCCATGACTAGGTATGAAAGACCTTATGGACTTGGATTTAAACCATCTAGAAATGACCCCACATATCTTATTCAAACTCCATCACCAAATACTAGTGATGATGATGTTGACAATAAAGCAGAGTCTGATCGTAGCCTCATTTTTGATGACCTAACTGAAACCAATTTGTTTGATAACAATACCATTTATACCCTTACCCAAGCTATTCATCACAATCCATTGCCATTATATTATCCCTAACTAATATATTGGGGCCAACAAGAATTCATTTTTTTATTGATGAGTTCTAGAATGATGAGGCATTCTATGATTTCTTAGGCCTTAGAGATAATGTTCTGTTGGGAGATCACAAATCAGGGTTCTCAATCACATTGGATCCTGTAACCTATTTTGAAGAGTGAGTGAACATCCTTAGCCAAAAATAAATAAGTAAAACATTGATGTCTCAAAGTGAAAAAATCTTTGAGGCACTTTCTAACTAGGAAAAAAGGTAAAGATAAAGGCCAGTCTAGGGTTGAAAACCTGTTTCAGGCACCACTAGATGAGGGTGTTCATTCTTCTTCAAATTTAGACTAGGAGACCACCAATGATGAACTTGCTTGTAGATATGAGTTTAGTTTTGAGTAACAAGTATTTGATCAAATTCTCCAAGAATTTTTTGACTATTTTTTTTACATGGCCAAATATACCATTAGGTGACTCAGATTCATCATGCCTAGGAGAAGTTGAAGAGTAAGTCCTAACAGAGGACCTTGACATAGTCCAACAGTTCAAGTCGCTACCTACTATCATAGAAGATAGTTTGATCCTTCTACTCAAATATACAATAGAGGTAAACATTAGGACTCTGTCAGACCTAAAATGGATAAAATTAGGTGCATCCCTCATTGAAAAGGAATGTGACATTTTTATATCTCTATTGAGAGAGTTTATGGATATATTTGCATGGGCCTATTCTGACATGCCAGGATTAGACCCCACCTTAGTTTTACACCACCTTGTGGTTAATCTTGATGCCAAATTAGTAAAACGAAATCTATGTAAGATGCATCCTCACATTTCTATATTAGTAAAGAAAGAGTTGGAAAAAGTCTTAGAAGTAGGATGTATCTGATCCATTGACTACTCATAATGGATCTCTAATGTAGTCCTTGTTAGAAAAAAGCCTGGAGGAATTTGAATTTGAACTAATTTTTGAGACATCAATAAAGCTTGTCCTAAAGATTATTTTCCATTACCTAATATCAACATGATTGTCAACTCCATGGTAGGTTATGAAATGCTTTCACTCATGGATGGCTTTTCAGGATACAATCAGATCAGAATAACACCAGAAGATCAGCATAAAATAATGTTCATCACTCCATGGGGAACATTTTTCTATCAAGTAATGTCATTTGGCATTAATAATGTAGGAACTACATATCAAAGGGCCATGACTGTCATATTCCATGATATGATACATGATATTATTGAAGACTATGTCGATGACATATTAGGAAAATCCAAGACTAGAGCTGACCATCTAGAAGTGTTACATAAGATATTGGAAAGAATATGAAAGTAAAAAGTCAGATTAAATCCAAATAAATGTGTGTTTGGTGTAACTTCAGGCAGACTACTTGGCTTCATCGTGTCTTGTGGAGGTATTGAAGTCGATCTAGCTAAAGTCCATGCTATAACCAAGATGCTACCACTAACCAATTTGAAGCAACTCTGTAGTTTGCAAGGTAAGATCCAGTCCTTCTGATGCTTCATCTCTTAGTTAGTAGACAAGTGCCATCCATTTATGCACCTTTTGAAGAAAGGAGTTGTATTTCAATGGGATGATCACTACCAAATAGATTTTCAATAGCTCAAAGATTATCTTGTCAATCTGCCTATTTTATTACCTCCTATGCTAAGAAATCTATTTTTCTTATACCTATTAGCTACTGATCATGCCCTGGGGGCACTCTTAGATCAACAAGATGATAATGGAAAGGAACATGTTGTACACTAGTTAAACCATACCTTGGTTATATATGAACATAACTATGCATCTTTTGAAAAATCTTGCCTAGCCATGGTTTTCATAGCTTAGAAACTACGTCATTACATGTTGAATAATAAAACCATGGTCATTTCAAAGGTAGATCTGCTCAAGTATCTATTATCTTAAATAGCTTTACAAGGTAGAATGGATAAATGGATCATGCTTCTTAGTGAGTTTGACATAGAGTATGTCAATCAAAAAGCAATCAAAGGACAAGTTCTTGCAGATCAACTTGCTAAAGCACCTCTCACAGACACATAGCCACTCAAGTTTCCATTTCTTGATGAATCCATCATGATCGTTATTGATACACCCCTTGAGGAGTAGCCTTAGAAGCTATATTTTGATGGTTCATTCACTGCACATGGATCAAGGGTGGGCTTATTTTTTATTACACCATAGGGGCATCTAATCCCTAAATCATTTATAATCAACTTTCCTTGTACAAACAACATGTCTGAATATGAAGCACTTATTGTAGGACTTTGACAAGTAGTATAGTGGAATATATCTCATCTCTAAGTTTATGGTGATTCTCAATCAATCATCAATTAGGTCACAGATCATTTTTGTTAAGCATGGGATATGCTGAGAGGGGGGGGGTGAATCAATATATCATATATCTTATAAAACTTTCCCTTAATCAAATTCTACTTAATCAAGCATTTAAGATATGCAATAAAACTCAAACAATAAACACAACACAAGATAGAGAGAGACACCAGATATAACATGGAAACCCAATGTGGGAAAAACCATGGAGAACAATCTCAAGTATATGAATGAGCATCAACCCAAAAAATATTTTCAAGCACCAACTTGCAGGAACACCAACCCCTTTGCTGAGCACCAACCCAACAACTATTTGTGAGCACCAACCCACAGGAGCACCAACCCCTTTGCTGAGCACCAACCCAGCAACTATTTGTGAGCACCAACCCATAGGAGCACCAACCCCTTTGCCGAGCACCAACCCACAGGATCACTAACCCCTTTGTTGAGTACCAACCCAACAACAATTCATGAGCACCAACCCCTTTGCTAAGCACCAACCCAACAACAATTTGTGAGCACCAACCCCTTTGTGTATACCACACACCTATCTCTCAATGTTGCTATCTCAACAAATGATAGTTTAATACAACATCTCTTTCCTCTCACTCACCTTTGCTCTTCTAAGCTAGATATAAAAAATACAAATCATATTCATCTCTCACAATCGCTCTTCTAAGCTAGATATTACAATATCAAATGAACCTCTATCTTCCATATATTACAAATGGCTTCTCAAGCCTTTATTTATAGTTTTCCTAATGACCTTTGGCCTTCCCCCTTTGTGACCCTTCAATCCTCATGGAAAATGGCACTAAACTTGTATGACCCTTCATATTCTTGCCTTTGAAAAGTCATGTGGTGACCCTTCATGACCAAAAACGTCCTTCCCACTTTTGTCCTTATCTTGGTGACTTTTTGTATTCCTCAAAGTGTCCCTTCATGAGAAATTGTGCCCTTACTCTTTTGTCTTCACTTGGTGACTCTTGGAATTCCCCAAGATGACTCTTCATGGGAAAATGTGTCTCATCCTTCTTTTGTCTTTACCCCATGGCTCTTTGACTTCTCCATGGGCCCTTCTTTTGTCTCATATGCAACCAAAAATATATTCTTTAATATTAAATAAATATTAACTCACATTAGCCAAGATATATCTATTATAAACAATATTAAATGCAATGGGTCCTTTATCACCAATAATGCTAGACCTTTGACATCAATGATAATATTTCCAACAATCTCCCCCTTTGTCATTGATGGCAACCTCAATCCTGAAATTGCCACATCCTGTCACCTGCATATCCTGTCATCTAAAAACATAAAGTAACTCCCCCTTACTGTAGCAACCTATACCTGTTCCCTGTACCTATTTTTTCACCTATACATGTACATATTATTTTCCCCCTTTGACATTAATGGCAAAGGGCCTATCGACAGCTAACACTTAGCTCCCCCTCAACTGGTGCTAAACATCAATGGTAGGAAGTAATAGAAATTACTCCCAACTTCTCTCGCAGATCTTTGAATGTGTCCTTTGATCGTGTCTTTGAGAAGATATTTGCCAATACATACACATTGTTCCCTATCCTTTAAGCATCTGCAATCAACTCATTTGAATCTTTTCTTCTAATCTCACAACCTTCTTTATGAAACTTTAATGTGTATCCTTGATCACATATTTGACTAACACTCAATAGATTATGCTTAAGACCTTTTACGTACAAAACATTCTTAGTCTTAGTTCTACCATAATCCAAACTCAAAGTACCTTTTCCAGCTATCTTGGCAGTGGTTTTATCTCCAAATCTCACTGTACCACCATTGATCTTATTTAGAGATATGAATTTATTTTTATCTCCTATCATATGCCTCGAACATCCACTATCAATTAACCATGGCTGATCTTTACCTCTTACATGCAGAGCTATTTGCACTAACATAGAATCTTCAGGTTGTTTCTTTTGCCATGAACATGTCTGAACCTTCTTTTTGATGAATGGAGCTTTGAAAATCTAATCCTTCTTGACTGACTTGAACATGCTTCTAAAATACCAAGCTGTGTCTGAAGTTGTTGCACTTGTAGCATATTATGGTCTCTTCATCAAAGCTTGATAGAGGAGAAAAAAAGTTGTGGCTTCTGCTTGAATCTACTTGACTTTTCTTCTTCTTATTTCTGAAATTGTTAACTCTTTTTCTACATTCTAATTTCTCATGACCATATCCATTACAATAAAAATAATAGCCATAAAAATAAGACTTGTCTATATATCTCTAACCTGATTGCCTTTTGTAGCTTTGTTCTCTCCATCCTTCTCTATTTGAAATGTCCTCTGTATTCTTCACTTCTCCCTTTTTGGTTTCCTCTTTTGTAAGAGCTTTAGCATAGCTCTTTTTCTTTTCAAAACTAATCCCTATCTTATCTGAATTTGCTTTTTGACTTTCTAATATCTTATTCAGCATGTTAGTGCTATCCTCAAATTTTGAATCACTAACTACTTTATCATTGACTGCTGTTTCAATATCTTCTTTTAAAGAGGCAATTTCAATAACATACCTTTGACATTCTTTTCTTGTTATTTCCAACTGTGCTGTGAGATCTTCTTCATTCTTCTTGGCTTCTTCAAAGTGTGCTTGTAGATCTTCAATCATTTTCTTTAACTCTTATTCATTTTTCTCGATCTAGTGCTTTAATCTTCGATTCTTCTTCTGAACAACTTCTAACTCTTCAAGGGCACAAATGAGTTTTCCTTCCATATTCACTTCAGCTTCCTCCTCTTCTTCTTCATGATCATCTTCATGTATGGCCATGAATAGAATCTCTTCTTCTTCTGAATTGCTGACTCCACTATCATCGACTGAGCTAGGATCCTTATAATACAGGCTCTTCTTCTCGAATTCCTTCTTAGATTTGCCTTTGAAATTCTTCTTGTATGTAGGCTTTTCTTCTTCATCATCATTACCCTTATTTGGGCATCTAGCTGAAAAATGTCCAATCTTTTCACAATTAAAACATTTAAAAGGTAATTTCCCTTGATATTTACTTGTTCTTCTTTTCGGCCTATGAATGAAAAGTGCTCCGTTTTCATCTTCATCATCACTAGAACTATCACTTGATTCTTAAATCTTATCTTTCTCCTTCTTTGATGTCTTGAAATTTGTTTCTCTCTTTGAGGGTTTATCTTGTTCTATCCGCATCTCATATGCCGTGAGAATACCATGAAGCTCATCTATCTTTAGATTGGCTAAATTCTTCATCTCCTCGATTTCCAAAACATTTGCATCATATCTCATTGGTAGAGATCTCAAAACCTTTTACACCACTGTTGACTCTTCCAAAGTTTCTCCAAGACCTTAAATCTAATTTACTATCTGATCAACTCGCAAGAGATAACTTGATATATCTTCTTCTTCTTCCAGCTTCAAACTTTCAAACTACCTTTTAAAAGTCTGAAGCTTAGCTTGCTAAACCTTTCCATCACCTTTGTAAATATTCTCAAGTTTTACCCAAGTTTCATGAGCAAATTTACATTGCATAACTTTAACAAATTTAGATTCACATAAACCACATAAAATAGCATTTAAAGCTTTAGCATTACATTCACTTGCCTTCTTTTCTACTGGAGTAATTACAGATGTCTGTGGCTCTTCATATTCCTCCACCACTGCTTTCCATATGTCAAATCCAAGGGCAATCAAATAAACCTTCATTCTCATGCTCCAAAAAGCATAATTCATCCCATCAAACAAAGGTGCCTTATTTGTAGAAAATCCTTCCTGTGACCCAGCCATCGTGCTTTCTCGATTTACCTTCAAGATGTAAAACTTTTCAAAAAGGAACCTACTCTGATACCAATTGTTAAGCATGGGGTATACTGAGAGGAGGGGTGAATCAGTATATCATATATCTTATAAAACTTTCCCTTAATCAAAATCCATTTAATCAAACATTTAAGATATGCAATAAAACTCAAACAGTAAACACCACACAAGATAGAGAGAGACACTAGATATAATGTGGAAACCCAATGTGGGAAAAACCACGGAGAACAATCTCAAGTATATGAATGAGCACCAATCCAAACAATATTCATAAGCACCAACTTGTAGGAGCACTAACCCCTTGGCTGAGCACCAACCCCTTTGTTGAGCACCAACCCAGCAACTATTCGTGAGCACCAACCCACAGGAGTACCAACCCCTTTGCCGAGCACCAACCCAGCAACAATTTCTGAGCACCAACCCATAGAAGCACCAACCCCTTTGTTGAGCACCAACCCAACAACAATTCGTGAGCACCAACCCACAGGTGCACCAACCCCTTTATGTATACTATACACCTATCTCTTAATGTTGCTATCTCAACAAATGATAGTTCAATACAACATCTCTTTCCTCTCTCTCACATTTGCTCTTCTAAGCTAGATATAACAAATACAAATCATATTCATCTCTCACAATTGCTCTTCTAGGCTAGATATTACAATATCAAATGAACCTCTATCTTCCATATATTACAAATGGCTTCTCAAGCCTTTATTTATAGCTTTTTGATGACCTTTGGCCTTCCCCCTTTGTGACCCTTCAATCCTCATGGAAAATGGTGCCAAACTTGTATGACCCTTCATATTCTTGCCTTTGAAAAGTCATGTGGTGACCCTTCATGACCAAAAATGTCCTTCCTACTTTTGTCCTTATCTTGGTGACTTTTCGTATTCCTCAAAGTGTCCCTTTATGAGAAATTGCGCCCTTACTCTTTTGTCTTCACTTGGTGACTCTTGGAATTCCCCAAAATGACTCTTCATGGAAAAATGCATCCCATCCTTCTTTTGTCTTTACCCCATGGCTCTTTGACTTCTCCATGGGCCCTTCTTTTGTCTCATATGCAACCAAAAATATATTCATTAGTATTAAATAAATATTAACTCACATTAGCCAAGACATCTATTACAAACAATATTAAATGTAATTGGGCCTTTATCACCAATAATGCTAGACCTTTGACATCAATGACAATATTTCCAACAATTTTTAGATCAAAGATGACAAGTTGGTTCCATATAAAGCCATGGTTGACACTCTTAAAAGGCAAATTGTCAACATTAAATTTGAGCACATACCAAGTACTAGTAATAAAACTACAAATGCCATGGATACTATTGGCTCACCGATTTGACAAATAGATAAAGCTAGAGAGTATCAATTCCTCATCAAGATTTTGTTAGCACCAACTCATGAACCTTTAACCATTTCCATGATTTGTGATATTGTTAGTCCTAATTCTATCTAGTGCTCAGACCTTTACAACTACCTTCATGACCAATTTATGCCACCTAACTGATCTCAAAAACAAAGCAGAGCCTTCATTCATCATTCCACTCATTATACTTTACTTAGATCCACTCTTTACCATCATAGTTTTGATGGAACTCTGCTTCATTATTTAACTTTAGTAGAGTCTACATTAGCATTAAGAGTTCATGAAGGAGTATGTGGAGCCCATTCTAGTGGGGTAGTCCTATCCAAAAATCTCTTGCATATTGGTTATTATTGGCCCACAATGGATGCAAATGCCACTACATATGTAAAGAAATGTGATAAATGTCAATATCATGCTAATTTGATTTATGCCCCAGCAAAAACTTTGAAATTAATGTTGACACCATGGCCATTTTTTACATGGGGACGTAACCTCATTAGGAAGATTAACCCTACTTCATCTGATGGCCATAAACATATCCTTACTACCACCGAATATTTCACTAAGTGGGTTGAAGCTATACTCTTCACTTACATGACTGGAAAGAAAATTTCCAAGTTCATCTTCAACCATCTCATCTATTGCTACGGTATCCCCTCTGACATTATATCTGATAATGGAGGATCATTCAAAAACAAAGACGTAAACTATTTATGTAATGAATACAACATCACACAACACTTTTGTATAGCATATTACCCTCAAGGTAATGGCCAGGCTGAGGCATCCAACAAAACCATTGTTAACATTCTCAAAAAGATTGTCAATGATGCTAGTCATGATTAGCACCTCTAGATATTCCCCACCCTTTAGGCATATCGTACCAATCATCGTACCCCCATAGGAGCCACTCCAAACTCACTTGTTTATGGTACTAAATCTATCTTTCCCATTGAGGTCGATTTACCTTCACTATGCATCTCTTTCAAGCATGTCCTGGATGATCATGACTATCAAGTAACTTGCCTATAAGAGTTGGATCTACTTGATGAAAAATGCACAACCATGCTAAAAAATCTTCAAGCGTACCAGAATCGATTCAAAGGCCACTATAATTAGTGTGTGAAGTATAGCACATTTAAAGTTGGTGATCTTTTTCTCAAAGAAAACTAAAAGAATACCATGGCCAAGAAGAAACATAAATAGAAATTCAAAGCAAACTGGATAGGGCCTTTCATCATCACTACAGATTATGGATTAGGAGGATACAGGCTTGCCACACCAAATGGTGATGAAATTCTAAAGCCAATGAATATTATTTATTTTAAGTGGTACTATGCTTGAATGCTAAGGTGTATTGTATGTAAGGACCATTTTAGTTATGTTTTTTTTTCACTATTCATCTTTGTACACATACCATTCTTATTCTTCCTCTTTGCCATATCCCCTTTCCATTTCCCACCTATCAACCTAGCGTGTTCTAAAACCTATCCCATTTGACCTTGGTTTTTGTCATTCATTATGCAGTTGTAGCATCAAGGTATCTGATCAGTTCATCAGTTTGTTTAAGAACTTCAGATAGAGATTGTATTTTGGGATAGTGTGATAGAAGTTTTGATAATTTCTTCTTTCATTTGTTATTATTTCTTATCACCAATATTGATACTAATTATAACCACCTTTGAAAAAATTAGTACCATTTATTTATGTTGTTATGTCCTAGTTATAACCACCTATGGGCAAACTAGGGGCAATACTAAGCCTTGACATACCAACTTGTCACTTCCTATGCCATGTTGTGCCTTTATACTAACTATGCCTATTTTGTCTGAATTGGATACCACACTAGTCAAATTCCTCCACTGTAAGGGTGGAACTACAGTGACTTGAGGTCCTATTTTGGGACTATGTAGGCAGTGCTCAATACTTATTGAGATCAGCTCAGTCACCCTTTTCCCAACACTCTCACCATTTTGTGAGTAACCTAAGCCACGTTCTTACCATTTTGTGAGAAACCTAAGTATGAAAGTTATTGATATTTTGTGAGATTGAACCATTTAGTGTCTTATCATTCTCGATTGAGTTGCGACACTCCAAAACACTTCTAAAAATATTTGAAAAATCATTAGCAAAGAATAAAAACATTGACCACTTCCTTGCCTTAAGGATTATGGGAACCCTTATTAAGTTACAAGTAAGTCACTTATCATTTAGTTTTCCCATCCTTTTTGGCCTTTTCTCTCACACACTTTCCATTTTTCAAGACCATTCTTATTCTTCTATCACATCCATTCTATTTATTTTCCTTAGTTACCATGTTTTTCCCATTCCTTGGGAGAACTACATTTTGCCTGAAGTTTTTTATTAGATATTACATCCATGAAACTATGTAGGCAGTGTCCACTTGCCTAGTGCATATGGAGAAAACTCGACCAACCCCTTCCTTTTCTTCTATTTTCCCCATTTTGTTTGTTTGTTAAGTTGTCACCTATTTTCTAAGGGCAATGTTTGAAGGGTTTCTATTGCTTTGTTTGTTTGTTTGTTTCTGCTTATTTTGTTTATTTGTCTCCTTATTTACTTGCTTTCAAAACTATTACCTTGATTTAGTTCATGTGTGTTCATTAGGTGATTCCTTTCCCATACTTATACTCGAATCCATCCATATTCATATGTTTACATTGTCATCATGGTTTCTATCATTAGTGCATTGTTTTATATTGACTATTGAATTATGGGAGTCAGTCCTCATGCATATTTTGACCAAGTCTTTATGGTTTTCTATCATAAATCCTAACATCATGTACTAAAAAAAACCTCAGATTCAAGAATTCTATTCAGTAGTGGCAGCATCTCTTCGGCATCGACATCCTGATTCACTCCCAATCATATCCCAAATAAAGTAATTAACCATGAAAGAATTTCAACCTTTATTAGTTTAAATGAGCATCTCCCTACTAGTAGGTTTTTATAATTCATCATTACCCTCTATGTTAAGTTATCATCATCCTTGACCAAGTTTATCATGTTCGCCATAATTAGGGACCAATGATTATAATTGCCTATGGGCAAATCATTACACACCGTCCCACTTGCATTTCTCAATAATTATAACCACCTCTGGGAAAATCATTGTGTTGTCATCACTTAACTCTTTTTACCTATATAGGGGTATATTATTATCTTGTTTATCTATCCTAACTAGGGTAGCTCCATCTTCTCAATGATTATAACTGCCTTTGAGCAAATCATTGTGTTATCAAACCATGTTGCCACTATCAGGGTACAATGCTTATAACTGGCTTTAGAAAAACCATTGTACACCATCCCACTTGTATTCTCAATGATTTTGACTACTTTTTTAGTATCATTATGTTTTCACCCCATCATCTTTCCTTTCTTTGGTCCCCTCATTTCGCTTCTTATCGAGGGAACATTTGCTGACCTGCTTGTGCCAACCATTCCCTCAAGGGGGAATCATATAGTTAGCATATCATCATTACAGTTGTAGGCATGTAGGACCTTTTCATTATTTGAGAAGATGTTACTATTATTATAGCTTGAAATGCCTTCCCAAACAAGGGCAAACTGTAGACACCTATAATTGGCCACCGATAACCTCCAATCAGGGTTTTGGCTAGTTTCCATCTAAAATACATAATTTGGCCTAAAAACACTAAAACATGCTAAATGATGTGAAACTAACATATTCAAGTTTTGATTTTGTCTATGGTATCACTAAATAGGGTAATGCAATTTATGGGCCAACTAACTTTGATCGGTTCATATCGAGTCAAAATTCAAAATTTACACCTGCGTGCTCTGGACTGCTCTTTCCTATCAAACCTTTTGCACAAAACTCATGCCTTTATTATTTGTTGTTGGAAACATCCTAAATGGGAATACACATCTAATTCATCTAATGTGGACTTCCAATTCTAATCTAGTCAAATTTAGGACCAATAACAAGATATTCTGATCAATTTGAGTAATTTATGCATAAAGTGCTTAATCATGTTTAAGAGATAATTAACCCAAATCAAGGCCTAATTAATAAATTCCATGGAAACTTGTTGAATAATTTGTTTTGGAAATTAATATTGAATATTTGCATCATCAAGAGACCTCATTTCTTGGGAAAACATCCCTAGGCCATAAATGCCACAAATATCAGGATTCATGCCTCCCATGCCTCATTAATGCCTTCCCTGATGCCCTCCATGTCTCTTAATTTCCATTTCTTCTAATTATATGATGAGGATAATTAAAAAATTAATTCTAAAAATTGAATTAATTCTCAACCACACATCTCAATCTTGAGATGGATGGTTGAGGTTGATTCTGATCAAATCCAAAAATCTATAAATAGGAGGCCTAGAGATGTTATGATATTAGTGTGTTTATTTCACTTTGTTTTCATTTTGGAACTAAAACCATAATAACCATCCTCTCTTGAGTCAAATTCCTATTTCACTTTGTTTTCCTAGAGTCAAATTAACTAAGCTATCCCTAGTGTCTAGGCCTAGAGATGTTATGTTATTAGTGTGTTTATTTCACTTTGTTTTCATTAAGGCCCTAACCTTGATCAATTAACTTACCCAAATACTCTAGGATGTCGTGAAATATCTGGGGTAGCATGCATTAGTTATAAATTTACACAATGGCATCCAATTTAAAGTGCATGAGTTGGCCAATCTAACTGCAAATTCATTACCATTATTCATCAGTATGTTGGATGCATAAGAAAAAGTTTTGAAACAAAAATCCTTAGCTGTAAGGCCAGTACAACTACTACATTCCATGATTCCAGGTGGATAACAACCCATGCCTGAATAAACATAAGGACAACTACAAGAACAACCATACACCCCACCATAACCATCAATGGCTCCATTATATCATGATAAAGGAAAGAGAAAGGCACCGTCATAGAGAGCCTCACCACCACCACCAAAGATGATAACTCATCAAGTAAATTATTAGTTTGATAATCCAAATATTTTGAAGATAGCAGGTGAGTGTGACCTAAAAAAGTTGGGAATTGAGTAGCAAGAAGTTTTGAAGTCCATACTAGATGTTGTTAGTGATGATCGTTATGAGCATGAAAAAAAAATGAATTCTTCTTCTAAAAAGTAGTGCACACCTGCAAAGTGCATAATTAGGTAAGGCAAGGCCTTTATGTTGACATCACTCAACCTCCCCCCCTCTATTATTATTGACACTATAGGGTAGGAAGCAACTTGATAAAAGTTGAAGGCCAAAGTATTCAATAGAGATCTAGTTATAGGATTTTCTATTGTGCACCAACAAGAATAACATACATAAGAGAGTCCACCTCCAACCTTGTTGTGTAAACCTAGGACTTATCTTTCAACAAGACCATCCCCTATAAGCAAATCAAGATGGTATCTTTTGGAGAACTAGTAGAAGATAGGGGAGCATAGTAAGCACCAAAATCACATGCTTAGCCCAAGGCTAGGCTACACAGAAGCAAAAGAAGAGCCTCACTCCCCCTCCTAAATCTAGAAAGAATATGGTTGTGAATAACAGCATTATGGTTGAATCCTCTATTTCAGAAGATTCACAATCAATGACATACTAGACTTACCGACCCCTATGGGAAAACCTAAAGAGACCAACTTACAATAGTCAGAGCCATAAATAGAAGATATGTAGTAATTAGAGGATCCAAAGAGGATAAAAATAAGGTTGAGTAGAATTAAAAAAGGAAGAGAAAAAGATAAATAGGAAAGAATAAAAGCAAAAGGCAGTGTCAGAGTAAGAACAATGCAAACAATAGGTAATTATGCAAGAAGAGCAATGCTAATAATAATAATTATAGGAAGAGCACCAAAAATAAGTTGATGAAGTAGAGGATCCAAAGAAAAGAGATAAAAAAGTAGAGGTTACAAAGAAACAAGATGTGGAAGCAAATGCTTATAAGAAATGAGCCAAAGAAGTGGAGGTGAAGAAAAAGGAGCAAGAAGAGGTAACACAAAAACATCGATAAGTGCACACTACACAATAGAAGTAGGAAGAAGAAATGACATAAGTAAAGTCTAAATAAGAGAAAAATACAAATAATATTAGTGCATTAAAGATGAGCAAGCCAGGTGTCCAGTCGAAGAACAAGCAGTCAGGGATAAAGCCAAAGTTAAAGCTTAGGCCAAAGCTAAGGCTGAGGTACAAGTTGAAGTAGATGCTAAGGCTAAGGTTGAAGCTAAGGCTCAAGATAGAAAATAAAAAGTGGCCAAATCCAAGAAAGAATTAGAGCATGTAAAATAGCATAAACTGAAAATATAGGGTGGTGCACAAGAGGAGGCTTTGTAACCAAAACCTCAAATCACTAACCAATGGTTGTGAGATGTTCCCACATCATCCATCCAATGCACCACCTTATCTCTTCATTTGGCTCAATTCACACCATCTCCTATAGTGAATCCAACCACTTTCATGGCCCTTTCCACCACTACATTTGAAACATCTTTAAATGTTTCCCAGTTATTGTTGACTATGTAGATTGAGGGTGTAGTTACATTTCAAGAGTCAATTTCACAAAATTATTAGATCATGGAATAAGAGATATTCCAACTATAAGGTGATGATATATAATTTAGCTATTAATTTAAAAATGCATGCCAAATAATTAATAACATCTTTTTCAAACTGGTTGCACAAGTTCTAGGTAACTAAGTGATGTTTTAATAAAAACATCTCATGACTTTATTGAATCAACTCACAAAGGACTAGATGGATATGTAATGCCTGCAAGTACTAAGAGTATAGGGAAAAATATTAAATTAGAGATGGAGGCGATCTATGAACTACTCGAGGAATATAAGTTTTGTATACCATTATATAATTAAAGAAGATAACATAAGGGATGTTGAATTGAAGGTAACAACTGAACAATTTATTAGCTACTGCTCAAACTGAATTCACTATAGGAGATAAATCCAAAGCTGTAATGGATTATCAAATAGCTAATTCTGATGTGTTGAACAACACCCTCAAGCAATTACTAGATTTGAGGGATACTACCATGCAACAACTTCAGGTTTGGCACAATGAGACTCTATGCATTATATTTGTTGGCCTACAAGCTCAAAGGCATACATATTGATTGGATGAGTTGGTTCTAGATATTGAACTCAAGGTATCAAATGATAAAACACTCATTAATATCATAAAATATGAAGATATGTATAACTTGATGGTAATTTAGATCCCACTATGCATAATGATTATTATGGTGTGGGAAGTGTTAACGGACTGGAATATGCTTAAGCAAGATCTTTCCCAGATTGATCCTTTTATTATCCAGCTTATGGGTGAGCCTAAATTAATTCCACTATAGTAAGTATAACAAGTTCTATGGTATAATAAGATAGCCATGAAGCTAAAATCAAACACCCAATAAAAATAACTTACACTGCCAGATTCTATACAGCCAAGTGATTCATATATAACACAAGAAGAACCAACACTGTAGCAACCTAACGTGCAACCACTTTGAAGTAGAACACCACATACTCTATAGGTACCACATACTCTAATTTTTTAGTTTTCATGAGTTTTACATATTTTTTAAAGATATCTTTAAACATTAGGAGTGGGGCCATGTTGGTTAAAAACCCATAAAGGGTAACCACCTTGTTATGCTAGTCTGTTAAAAACATGAAAGGGAATTAGGATAGTACATTACTTAATTGAAAACTTGAAAGGGTAGCTAAGTAGTACATAAAGGGTGAAAACTGGTAAACAAAATTTAGAGTGATAACTATGAATCTTGTTTTTCATTTATTCCTTCAGCTTCAAATCAAGGTATTTTACTGTGACCTTGTATTGAGATGAGATAACAAATTAAGTCTGAGAAATGTTGAGTGTGGACTAAGGCTTGCTAAAATCACAATGTATATTTGATAGCCATGCATGCATAACACACTATTTTGTATAATTGATTGTATACATTCAAACTTTGATAGAATAGTATTTGATCTCAGAATGTGAAGAGTCCTTACTTTTTGGCATAGTAAAAGGTTGGAAGATGAAGAGATGATGATTTGTAAAAGCTTTATAAATAGCACCCAGTTATAATTAAGAATGGTTTTGGATGTGATAAATATTAATACAATATTTTGAATGGTTTACCTATGTAAACTTTATTTATGATTTGTGCATAGTGTGTCCTATGGATGTTTTAATTTGTTATTCGTATAGTTTATGCTGACTATTCTATATACATTAATTTTGCATGTCTTCTTATAATGAGTTTGACTTAGTATACTAATGGCTAGATTCGATCTTACTATTAATTATGCCTTTTTATTATTAACTTTGTATGTTATCCCTGTAACTAGCATGTTATGGAGTTTTCCAAGAACCTCTACTAGCATTGACTGATTGGAGTGGAAGATCATAAAACCATCACAAAGATAATATTTAAAGCTTAGTGGAAATAAATTAGTTAATAAATTTTCATTGTATGAATAATCCAAACATGTTGCATGAAATGATCAAAGATATTGTTCAGGATGACCTTTACCATCATAAAATGGTAGCTTATGAGTTATATGTCACATCTTGATTTCTCTCTAGCTGAATAACTAGTTTGATATGTGGATTATTATGGCTGATTAACTAGTATTTGATTAAGCTTAATGACATATGTTGATTATGGGACAATTTGTGTTGCTTAATATACATGATTAATTTTGCTATGAGTTAGCAGTATTTTTATATTTTGTACATTGTGATCATGTTTATACAATATTATTTTATGGATATAATGATGTTTTGGGCTAATTGACTTCATTGTTGTGAGATGAATGTAGGACATATTATTCTCTCAAAGTATGATGGAGGGAGAGTATCATCGAAGAGGGTGGTTAGATGGAGACGTTGGGGGTCGACAGAGAATGAATCTAAAAACCCTTGCACACACCATTTAAAATGTCATGTTTCATAATTAATCGTTTGATATAGATAGCATAACATGTTTTATGTACTTTTCTTTAAGGTGATTTTTAATATGCTTTCTAGTACAATCTTAATTGCTAATTGTGATCGTATGATTATTCGAGTGATTTCACTAGTTTTATGATTATACTAGTTTATCTTATATACTGCAATTATTTGACTGAATGAGTGAATTTGGTTATGGTTTGCTTACTTTACTGGGTTGTTGAGTATAATTTCCCAGTGTTACAATATGATAATAAATTCCATTATTGTTATTTATTTATAATGTTTAGATAATAATAATAAAATATTATTATTATATATGCTAAATATATATGTCAAAATATAGAAATATCATTGTTTTTAAATACCTTTCTATTTGATTAACTATTGACCCATGGTTTTTTTTTAAATATATGAATACATTATTTTTATTGTTAAATGATTTAATGAATCATTGTATATATGATAAGGGTAGTATAGTCATGTGGAACTATAAACTAGTAATATCTAAAAGTATTATCTTGCAATATAATATATATGGTATTATATTTGGTCAAGGGTCATTACATGGGAATATTTTAGTCATCCACAATATTGATAGACTTTGCATGGAATAGAAATTAGAAACTAAATGATTAAGGTTTAGTTGGTTGATGATTGTTTGTTATCATGCAAATTTTAAAAAGAATATAAAATGATTTTTTTTAGAATGAATAGAATACTCGAGATGATTAGGGTTACTAATCATCTGTTGACTTTAGTTAAGCTTATATCTTGATTAAAATATGGAGGTTATTGTGTTTGGATGGTGATAGAATGTGAAAAATTGTTGAGCAATTTTTGCATGCATTTAAACAATCAATTGAAGCGGTCATTAATGGTGGAGAGTAAGAGAATGAAAAAGAATAAAAAGATGAGAAAGAGGGTTATGGGGAGACACACGACACATGACATAAAGGAGAGAGTTATAAAAAGAAAAGAAGGTGAAAACTTGAAGGAAAAAGGAAGGAATTCATTCAATTTCTTTGGCAGACATAGGTAGGTTTTGTATTTCAATTCTTGTGTGAATAATGAAAGGGTTTTTCAAAATAAGTACTAGGTTACTGGTTTTTTTATGTTTAAATATAGAGATTATTGAGTGGTATGTGGATCCCTATGGAAGGCTTGGCCTCCATAGAACCCCACATTCAACTCAGAGAAACCTAAGGGTTGTGGGTTAAGCCATAGAATTTCCATGACTATCAAGTTTTTATGGAATCTTATCTTAAACTCTCTCTTAGTTCGAAAAACTATATACATTAAATAGATAACTATTCTTGATGGGTATATCCTTGTGGCTCAAGTTGGGTTATTCGAATCAGTTGTATATATTTATTTGGGTATTTGAATTATGAATTGAAACTCAGGTTAATGTTTGAGATTTGACTATGTATACATTGTTGGTCTTTAGGTATAAAATGAGAAATTCATTATGTTGTCCCCGAAAAATGCCACTCATTTTTGGGACAACCTACAGACCAAAATTGTCTCTCCCCTTTTCAAAATTTGTCTTGGGCATTCAAATTCCTCATTTTTCAAGCTTCTCTAAAATCTACAGACTCAGCAGGTCAAGTTCAATGGGATTTTTACAGGTTGAAATCTACGAACTTGTTCAAGGTTAGAGAAAACTACGGACTTGGTTTCTACGGACTCTACAAACAAGCTCATTTCTACAAGTTCAATGAGTTCCATGTTCAATCGGTTCAATGTTTTTGCTTCAACGGTGGGTTCAATCAAAGGAATGGTTCAATGTCTCAGTTTAACCAAGCGGTTCAATGCTTTGGTTCATCCTTTGGTTCAATCAAACAATTCATCAATCGGTTCAATGCTTTCGGTTCAAAGGCAAGTTCAACAAGAGGTTCAAAGCCTTGGTTCAATAGAATGGTTCAAAGTCATGGTTCAATGGAACGGTTCAGCAGTTGGTTCATCGCCAAAGTTTGAAGGAATTCACCCGGGAAGAGAGCCCAAAGAAAGCAAAGGAAAAGCCTGACTGAAGAGAAAAGCCCACAGAAAAGCACCCAATGGAAAAAGACAAAGTAGAGCGAAAGCCCCCACGTGTCATCTTCCAAAACACTCTCAAAAGGTTTCTAAAGCTTCTAAAAGTTAAGCGGAATACGTCACGTGCCCTGTTATGACTCAACAGAACGTGACAAGTGTTTGCACCCAACATGCAACAGCGGCAATTTTTGCCGCCCTTGCATATTTTGATCTCTTCCATGCAGGAGCAGCAATTTTTTCCGCCCATGCATCCCCACATTCCTATCTTCTTCCATTTCTCCCTGTCATCCATCCTCCTCTCCCATGGATTTCACCACCTAACCGTATGTTCCCTCCCCTCACCTGTAACGGTGACAAATTTTGCCACCAATACAGGTCTGTGTGTCCAATGTGTACGGGCAGAAAATTTTGCTGCCCTTACACTCTTTCTTGTGAAGTATGTACGAGTGGCAAAATTTTCCACCTGTGCCCTTTTTCACCTCATATGCATAAGCGACAAATTTTGCCGCCTATGCATACGAACCATCCCACATGCCAGGGTGACAAATTTTGCCGCCCTTGCATCTTTTTCTCTAATTTCTCTAACTCTAGAGAAATCTTTGTTCCTTCCATTTTCCATGCCCACTCTCCTTTTCTTTTGCTTTCTAACCTGCTCTTGCCTCAGCCTTTTCAAGTGCGTTTCCCTAGTCATGATCACTCAAATGTGAAATTTTCCCAAGTTGCTAATTTTTCCACTAATTGCATAATCATGATTATTACTGCAGTTTCTCTAAAGGATCCCTCTTCATCGACATCTTTTCAAAAAAAGTTATTCAGATCACTGAAGTTTCTCTGAAGAAGTCGAAGATAATGAAGAAGACCGAAAATAAAGATTGAAGCTGTTATTCCATGCCTTATTCAAAATGCACTTTGTAATTGACTTGGGACATTTTCACGTGTACTTTTGTAATATGTAATTACATGTAAAAAATCTGGAAAAATATCTCAAAAGTCAAAGATGACTCGTCTTTGACTAAGATATTTTTATATTTTAATCTTTTTAATTTTGAAAGTTTCTCCCTATATATAGTGGAGACCTCTTTTGTAAATGGATCTATGATAATTGAGAGCAAAAACTCTGCTGAAATTGAGACACTTCTTGAGACTTTGTGGTTTACTTGTAAATCATATTTCATCAAATGAATGAGAAACAGGTTTATTTTAGACTTTGTGTTGAAGTAATTTGTGTTATTTAGGAAGTGGTTCTTATGTCCTCTTTCCTGATAATCTCTTATCTGTTTGATTTAATAAGTAAAGTGTGTGTGTTGATATTATCTGAGGACGTTTCTAAAAGATAGAAGAAAGACTTTGAGCTAATTTTATCTTGGTGATCCTTTTATTATTTGTAGTTTTAGGTGAAGACTTTGTGTTTCATTTCACTCTATGGTTACGCGTATTCTAAATCAATGAAAGAGACAACATAAGACTTTGTGCTTACGTAGGTTTCTTTGTTAACTTTGTTACTTCAAGTGATTTTTTGCTCTGCGCTGGATACCATTCTTGAAAGAAGAGGAATGTTCTTAGCCAACGACCAAAATTTCTTTCTCTTGTTCCTTGAACATCACCTTTGAAAAAAGAGAGGTGGATGTTGTTATACTACCCCGAGTATTATTTTATACTTACTTATATATATACATATAGCATATAAATATTCGTAGGGAATCTCCCCTTGATGAGAGGAGAGATTTACCTCATCTAGATGTGGTAAACCCACACTTTTTGTGGCATAAATCTCCTTGTGTTGTGGTTGATATACCCATTTTGTCATCAGTTAATTGACGACAAAATATTCACCCAACAGTTTTTGGTGACTTCGTTGGGGACGAACGTGTAGTCTGAAACCTCAAGTTTCAGATTGAAGCAATCCCTACCCTTATCCATTACATAGTTTGGCGACTCCATTCCATGTCTTACTCATTATCATTATAGCCTTACCATCTTCCTCCATCTATGTTATATTATTTGGTCTATAAAACTAGAGCTGTTGGGAAGAGCGCACAGTTTGAAGTCTCAAGCTTCAAGCTGAAGCAGATCCTGCTCTTTTCTTTTTTTTTTGTTCTACAATCTAGCAAATCCACGTTAAACTAAAAGCCAAAAATCTCAAGGTGTTGTTGACCCTGCTTTTGAGTTGGTGCAACAGAGTAATTTCGAGTTGTTTCCTCCACAACCTCACCTTCAACGAACTAGGAGTCTTCCTCCTATCTCTACCAGGTCACCAACACAAGGCAGAGCTTCTTTTTCTACTTCTACCAGAGCTTTGCCTATCCATTCTACACTCAGATTTTTGATCCCACTTTTACAAAATCAAATCATGGCTCAAGGCCCCTGGGGTAACTCTTTTGGTCCACTTAATTTGACTCCACCCCTACATGAGCTTCCACGTAGTTCAAGGAAAAATTTTCCCAAATTCTTTGGTGATGGGAAAGTTCATCCTAATGAACACATTGCAGTTTTCAGCATATCCTGCGGTGTAATAGGGGTGGAATTCGAAGACATAGCAGTCAGGCTATTCATGGAGACACTACAAGGCACTGCTGCAGACTGGTTCTACCACTTGTAGGTTGGATCAGTGACTGACTGGGATACACTTAAAACTAAGTTTGAAGCAAGATTCAAGCCCATAGAAGATGCACATGCCTTACTGGCCCAACTCACTCAGATGAAAAAAGAGCCTCATGAGCCTATGAGGGATTTTATTGCTAGGATTGACAAGCTGAGGCATAGGATTCCCATGGTCACCCAACCAACACCTCAGAATCTCAAGTGTTTCTTCATCAACTCACAGCTACCTAAAGTGAGTTTCTTGCTGAGACGGGCCAGGCTCATAAATCTTGCTATTGCTCAGGACTTTGCTACTGAGATAGAAGATGACCTTATCTTAGTTGGAAAGATAAGAAGAGATCCAAATAGAGGTAAATCTTCTCCTTTTGAATACTCCCCTTCAGCCACCACTGATCCAATGTTGCAAAAGCTAGAAAATAAATTGTTGGTCCTCAGAAGACAAATGGCCTAAGTTATGTCTGCTTCTCCTAATCAGGATATGCCAAGGAAGACATTTCAAAATTAGGGATAACAAGGCAATGTTGCCAGGAATCAAGGGCAGCCAAATCGCCTTCCTCCCTCATAGAAGAACCTTGCCCTTGAAGCACCTCCAACCAACTAAGTAGTTAGATATTTGGAAACAGAACATGATTTCTCTTTCCAACCTGAGTTTGATCAAGAAGAATCATCTGGTGACTTCCACATCAGTTTCCTAAACTACCAGGATGAACCTAGAAGTAAAGGTGGAGCATCCGAGGGATCATATGCTGTGATCACCCAGTCCCAGAATCAATCAGTTCAACAAGCTGATAAAAGAGAAATAGAGGAGCGACCTCAACCTATAATTTTGATTGCTAAGAGTGGGACCACTCTACCTATCCAGCCAAAGGACCCAGTGATTTTTGAGAAAGTAAGTATCCCAAACATTTCTGCACCTTCTACTTCAAATTCACAGGCTAGTCCTCCCACCCCTCCCATAAACCAAAAGGATGAACTCCCATCCTCTGTGCCTAGTCCAATTCAGTCATTTGACATAACTAATCATGTCAAAAAGACCAAAAGTCAAATGACTAAATTTGAAGTCCTGCAGTCCAACCCCGATCAGTTGGACAAGTTGGTACAAGATGTCAAGACCCAAACGTTGGCCCTGAAGCTCAAATTTTATTTGAGTTTTCAGGCAGGGGTGATTACTTTTTGACCACAGAGGACGTCCATGTTCTTGGAGTTGAAAGTTTGGTAGGTGGTGATCCAAGAATTAATTCAAACCAGACATTAGAAGGATTGGTAAGGCGCAGTACAAATGAAAAAGGGTCTTCCATCTCTAATGAAGAGAAATCTGACAGAAGATCCATTTTTGGTGATGTTTGGATCCAAAAAATGGATGGCAGTAATTCCTCTACAAGTGTTGGGACCAAGTTGGTGTTGATATCTCCTAAGAGGGATATTCTTCCTTATTTACATGAGTTGTAGTTCAGCAACACCAACAACACTGCCAAGTATGAATCTCTGTTACTCGAATGGGGAGCTACTCGAGACAAAGGAGATGCTGAGCTGGTGGTCTACCAGGTGTCTGAAGGGGACAATCAAGACATGTGCTGGACTGAACTATTAGAACAAAAAATTATGGTAATAGACCAGGCTGTTGCCCATCAAAATTAGAGAAAGGGACTCCACATGAGAACTAGGATTCATCGTTCTCGGACTAGAAAGCAAGTCTTGCCAAGAGGTAGTAAGATAAGAGAACTAAGGGGAAGACACAAAAAAGTGGTTTCCTGGTGGAGAGCTCCATTCACCCGTCACCATTTTTGGGGATAGAATGGTTTCCTGTTGGTTTATCAAGATGGCATCCCCTTTTCTTTGCTTCACAAGGAGCAGCATCTGAAGTACTTCAATTTTTGAAGTATCAGATGAGTCCCCCTATACATATGTATATTTGTATAGTCTTTTGCTTTATTTTGTTCATTTCATTTTCATTTTTGGAGCCTTTCTTTTTGGGTAGCATGACTCTGTAGCCCAATGACACGCATCTAAGGCACTGGAGATTCTGGATTCTACTCCCTTTAATTGATTTTTGCAATAGAAGGAAGTTCCCCAATTGGAGCCAGTTGTCCCCAAAAAATGTCACTCATTTTTGGGATAACCTACAGACCAAAATTATCTCTTCCCTTTTCAAAATTTATCCTAGGCATTCAAATTTCTCATTTTTCAAGCTTCTCAAAAATATACGGACTTAGCAGGGCAAGTTCAATGGGCTTTTTACAGGTTAAAATCTATGGACTCTTTCAAGGTTAAAGAAAACTACGGACTTGGTTTCTATGGACTCTACAAACAGGCTCATCTCTATAAGTTCAATGAGTTCCAGGTTCAATTGATTCAATGCTTTTGATTTAATGGTGGGTTCAATCAAAGGAATGGTTCAATGTCTCAGTTCAACCAAGCGGTTTAATGCTTTGGTTCATCCTTTGGTTCAATCAAACAATTCATCAATCAGTTCAATGCTTTCAGTTCAAAGGCAAGTTTAACAAGAGGTTCAAAGCCTTGGTTCAATGGAATGGTTCAAAGCTATGGTTCAATGGAATGATTCAATAGTTGGTTCATTGCCAAAGTTCAAAGGAATTCACCTGGGAAGAAAGCCCAAAGAAAGCAAAGGAAAAGCCTGACTGAAGAGAAAAGCCCACAAAAAAGCACCCAATGGCAAAAGACAAAGCAGAGCGGAAGCCTCCATGTGTCATCTTCCATAGCACTCTCAAAAGGTTTCTAAAGCTTCTGAAAGTTAATCAGAATATGTCACGTGTCCTGTTATGACTCAGTAGAACGTGACAAGTGTTTGCACCCAACATGCAAGAGCGGCAATTTTCGCCGCCCTTACATATTTTGGTCTCTTCCATGCAGGAGCGGCAAATTTTTCCACCCATGCAACCTTGTGTTCCTCTCTTCTTCCCTTTCTCCCCATTGGCCATCCTCCTCTCCCATGGATTTTTCCACCCTAATCGTATGTTCCCTCCCCTCACCTATAATGGTGGCAAATTTTGCTGTCGATACAGGTCTATGTGTCTAATGTGTACGAGCAACAAATTTTGCCGCCCTTACACTCTTTCTTGCAAAGCATGTACGGGCAGAAAAATTTGTCGCCTATACCCTTTTTCACCTCATATGCACAAGCGACAAATTTTGTCGCCTGTGCATACAGACCATCCCACATGCCAAGGCGGCAAATTTTTCCACCCTTGCATCTTTTTCTCTGATTTCTCTAACTCTGGAGAAATCTTCATTCCTTCCATTTTCTGCACCTGCTCCCATTTTCTTTTGCTTTTTGACCCGCTCTCACCTCAGCGTTTTCAAGTGCATTTCCCTAGTCATGATCATTTAAATGTGCAATTTTCCCAGATTGCTAATTTTTCCCCTAATTGCACAATCATGATTATTACTGTAGTTTCTCTAAAGGATCCCTCTTCATTGACGTCTTTTCAACAAAAGTTCTTCGAGATCACTGAAGTTTCTCTGAAGAAGTTGAAGACAATGAAGAAGACTGGAAATAAAGATTGAAGCTATTATTCCATGCCTTATTCAAAATGCACTTTGTAATTAACTTGGGACATTTTCACGTGTACTTTTGTAATATGTAATCACATGTAAAAAATCTAAAAAAATATCTCAAAAGTCAAAGATGACTCTTCTTTGACTAAGATATTTTTATATTTTAATCTTTTTAATTTTGAAAGTTTCTCCCTATATATAGTGGAGACCTCTTTTGTAAATGGATCTCTGATAATTGAGAGCAAAAACTCTGCTGAAATTGAAACACTTCTTGAGACTTTGTGGTCAACTTGTAAATCATATTTCATCAAATGAATGAGAAATAGGTTTATTTTAGACTTTGTGTTGAAGTAATTTGTGTTATTTAGGAAGTGGTTCTTATGTCTTCTTTCCTGATAATCTCTTATCTGTTTGATTTAATAAGCAAAGTGTATGTGTTGATATTATCTGAGGATGTTTCTAAAAGATAGAAGAAAGACTTTGAGCTACTTTTATCTTGGTGATCCTTTTATCCTTTGTAGTTTTAGGTGAAGACTTTGTGCTTCATTTCACTCTATGGTTACACATATTCCAGATCGGCGAAGGAGACAATGGAAGACATTGTGTTTACGTAGGTTTCTTTGTTAACTTTGTTACTTACTTCAGGTGATTTTATGCTCTATGCTAGCTACCATTCTTGAAAGAAGAGGAATGTTCTTAGCCAACGACTAGAATTTCTTTCTCTTGTTCCTTGGACATCACCTCTAAAAAAAGAGAGGTGGATGCTATTATACTACCCCGAGTATTATTTTCTGCTTATATATATATACATATAACGTTTAAATATTCGTACGGAACCTCCCCTTGATGAGAGGAGAGATTTACCTCGTCCAGATGTGGTAAACCCACACTTTTTGTGGCGTAAATCTCCTTGTGCTATGGTTGATATACCCATTTTGTCATCAGTTAGTTGACGACAAAATATTCACCCAACACATTATATGAACTAGGTGTGTGTGTGTGTGTGTGTATATATATATATATATATATATATATATATATATATATATATATATATATATATATATATATATATATATATATATATATATATATATATATATGGCACAACTACATGATTTTTGAACTGTGTAATACATCTGATTAGATTATACCCTTTAAATATTTATAGGCATATGATCCTTAGTTGTATTATGCTTGAAAACATTATTACCATTGATGTGTAATAGATTGCTTGAGATATATTTTAATGTTATGGATACAAGCATTAAAATATAGTAATCAAGAGATTTAATATAAGCAATTATAATGTTTTGGACTGGCTTTGTTATATGTAGAAAATAAACTATATTTATAAGCTTGTGATATACTATTGTTTCATAGAGAAATAACATTATGAGTTAGTATGATAAGTAACTAACAGTTTTGGTGTGGTCATACCCAGATTGTATGTTTAAGACTATTTTTGGATTTTGCTTATTATATGTAATAAACTAGATAAATAGATTCATTTCATTTCATTTTATGGACTAAATGAATGTGTGTGATAATTTTGTACTTAGCTTAATTTTTATTTTTTAAAGGATAATATTTATGAATGAATCTATTGGTTTTAATATTATTATATGTTTATATCAAATCTCACATTCATGACCCTAATTAAGTAGAGGATGAATTCTACTAGCTTAATTAGCACCACCAATGCAAGATGAGGTGTAATATGATCGATTGATGTGTATGAATGTGACCGATCCTATAGATTAGTTATTATTGAAACTTTGGCCAAATTAATATTTGATAAACATTGTCATTTCATATGTTTATATAGTTTTCATATTAGTGTGATATCATATTATAATGAATTTATTTATGGTACATATTATGTATTAGATATATTCGACACATAGGTTTTTATTTGTTACTTTAGATTCTTGCACCATCATTATCTACCCATATGTGAAGGGAAGTTCATCCCCTTGTTTGGGAGATAGTGTGAGGAATATATGGTCTATGGTTAGTGTGGAAAAGTACTTTGATGATGCTCTCCCTCCCAGATGGAGTACTCTACCTAAGGCTATACTTGAGATTACATATTGATACTTGAATCATGAAGACTTTGCTTAGAGGAGCTTTGTATCATGTTTTATTATTTCATATATTATATATTATTGAAACTATATTATTTACACATTATACTTGTATAATAGTGGCTATAATATTGTATAAGTCGTGGATAAAATTGTACTATTTCATGTATGATGATATGCAGTATTTATTATTATTTTAATATTGTTCACGATTTCTTTATCAGATCATGGTGATCTTTAGCTAAGTGGATTATCTATCACCTTTATGGTTAATTAAATTAATTCAATTAGTTAAACATCACTAATTAGGTTTCCCATGATGAAATCTATATATTGAATATGTGTGTTTATTAATTTTTTTAAATATTATAATATTTTAGTAAAACCCAATGGGGTTGTTACATTGTAGTATCAGAACTAAGGTTCAAATTTTAGGACTTGATCCATCCACTAACACAAACATATTCTCTTAATAAATAGAAAAAATAATAGTGCACACTAGACTAGGAGGTGAGGGTACATCAAATACCAAATTCCCTATTGATCCAAATCAATTTACCACTAAGCAAGATACAAAATTAGATTTAGTCATTGTAACCATGCAAGAAACTAGGGACCAAATCATGGCCCTATAATAGGAAGTGCATGGCCATGAAGAGAAAAATGCTTAAGAAGAACCTGAAGAACATCTTGATGACCAAAATATCTTCAAGATTATAGTCATGAAGAGGTGCCACATGATGTGAGAGATCGAGTAGTTGTAGAGTTAGCACACAAAATGAAAAAGGTGAATCCACCCAAGGTTAATGGAACAATATTGGGAGATGGATTTGAAGTGTGGCTAATAAAAATAGAGAAGTATTTTGAGATTCAAAATTATTCTAAAGTCATAAAAGTAGTCTAGAGAGTTTATCAGCTTGTTGGTGAAGCAATGACTTGGTGGGCAAATAAGAAGCTTGATATGAACCTCCACTCAACCATCACCACTTGGGAATAGTTTGTGACATTATTTAGGTCATGATGGATTCCAAAATTGTACTTTGACTAAAAGCGTACATATTTTTAAAATTTTAAGTAAGGAGATTCGATGATAAATGAATACTAGGAGCAATTCACCAAGCTTCTTAAGTATGTACTTCAATATCAGGTAGATGATAGGTTTAGAATTAATAAATTTATCCTAGGATTAAAACTCCAAATAGGTTGTGAAGTAAATGTGCATGGTCCATCTACCATGGATCAAGTGTTTGATAAGGTGGTCAAGCAAGAATAGAAACTAAAATTTCCTGCCCAAGTCACAAATAAGTTCAAAAATAAATTTAGAATTTCTAAACCAACTTTCAAGAAGAATAAATAGAAGTAGAGGAGCAAATATTCCAAGGGTCATTTCAAGAATTAGAATGTCAAGTTCAACAATGGTTTAGGGAATAAAAAATTTGGTTACTTCATATGTGGAGGTGACCAATTTGATAGTGAACATTCTTAGGATAAATTAAATAATAAGGGTTCAAATTCTTAGCAAGGTATATTTTATTAGTGGATTCATGCAGCTATTTATAATCGATACACTGAGTATCAAGCTTCACCCATAGAATTATCAAGTATTTTGTTCTATCATCTAGTTTCTATTTTAATTGATATAAGAGCTACATAATGTTTCATTGCTCCTAGGATGCTTAGTAAATTATCTATAAAATCTAGAGTAATGATAAATACATGGTTGGTATAATATGGGAATGAGTCAAAAGTCAAAGTTGACAAGTGTCTAGTCAAAGTAGAGATTAGATTGTCTAAGTTTAATATAGTAGTAGATATTTTTGCAGCACCATTGGGATCATATGATATGATCCTAGGAGTCAATTTTATTTGAAGCATAAAGCCAAGATTGACTATTTTCTAAAGAAGATTGAGTGTCAAGATGATTTTATAAATTAGACACAACTTCAAAGAGAGAGAAGGGAGTTGAAGTTGAGCCAAATTTATTTAATTCAACTCAAGAAAGCTCAAAGGAAGGGATGCCAACAATTCATCATTAAGATAAATTATAAAGAATAATCTTAGGAACCATCTATTGAAGATTGTGTTTTTTTGTAAAAATTCTATGTCATGTTTCTGAAAAAAATACTAGGATTGCCACCTAAGCACAAGTTTGATTTCTCAATTGATATCATACCTAGATCAGAACCACAATCTAAGGCATCTTACAGGATGAAAACCACTAAATTGGTTGAGTTAAAGGCATAATTTAAGGATTTTTTTATTTAAAGGTTTGATTCAATCAAGTATGTCACCATGGGGTGCTCTAGTTGTCTTCATTAAGAAGAAGGATGACACTCTTCGCCTGTACATAGACTATAGGATGTTGAATAAAACAATGATCAAGAATAGATATTTATTGCCATGCATTGATGATCTCTTTGATCAAATATAAGGAGATACAATATGTTTTAAGATTAATCTTAGAGCAGGGTATCACTAGTTAAGGATCCATGAAGAGGATATTATGAAAATAGAGTTCAGGACTCAATATGGGCACTACAAATTCATAACATTACCATTTGGATTGACAAATGCTCTGGCAACATCTATGAATTTTATGAATAGTGTGTTCAAAGATTACCTAGATCATTTTGTGTTGGTATTTTTTTATGACATCCTCATTTATTCCAAGGATGAGGAAGAGCACTTAAAACAATTGAAATTGGTTTTACAATGTTTGTGGAAGCATAAATTATATGGTGAGTTATATAAGTGTGATTTAAAAAAAAAGAAAGTGTAGTATCTAAGACATATTATCTCTGTGAATGGTATTTCAGTAGATCTAGTAAAGATAAGAGCCATTATGGGGTGTTCAACACCAAAAAATGTGATAGAGGTAAGAAGTTTCATGGGATTAATGAGCTATTACAACAAATTCATTCCGAATTTCTCTAAGATACCTAATCCGATTAACTCTCTACAGTGAAAGAATCAAAGTTTCATCTAGTTAGATAAGTGTGAGATAGCTTTTTAAAAACTAAAAAGGAGGCTTAGTTCAGCACCAGTACTAAGAGTTCTCAATCCTAATGGTCAATTCTCATTGATCATCAATGTATTTAGAGATGTACTTAGAGGAGTTCTTATGCAAGATGGTTTAGTGATAGCCTATGAGTCTAGGAAATTGAAGCCATATGAGGTAAATTATGCCCCTCATGATCTATAACTTATATAAATTATGCATGCTTTGCAAGTTTAAATACATTATCTATTGGAAAAACTAAGCTCAAGACTGATAACTTGAGACTCAAGTACATCTTCACCCAATCGAATCTGAATACTCATCAAAGATTATGGTTAGAGTTCTTGTTTGATTATGATTTCAATATTAAATATATCAAAGGCAAGGAGAATAAAATATTTGATGCTTTAAACCATAAGAGGTACATAACAATCATGGATGTCATCAAGAGTACTTTCAGGGATCAAGTGCTAACCAAGGGAACTCACTTTATACTAGGCAATTTGACTGATGATGCACCTACTCTTGTAAAGAGATTTGTAAATGAAGTGTATCAATTATATGGTTTTTTAAATAATATTATTTTAGATCATGACCCAAAGATGACATAGATTTTTGTTGACTTTAAATTCAGCTTTGGGTGTGCAGTTGAACTTCAACACTGCATATCACCCACAAATTGATAGATAGATAGAGCAAATTAATCAAATTTTGGAAGATCTCCTTTGTATTTATTGTATGGATAAATAATACAAGTGGGAAGACTACCTTCCATTAGTTGATCTTGCTTACAATAACTCATACCAATCAACATTGGAAATGACTCTATTTGAAGTGTTGTATGGAAGGAGGTGTAGAATACCAATCAGTTGGGATAGGTTAAAAGATAGGGTAGTCTTTGGACTTGAGATGCTTTCAAAAATGGAAAATCAAGTTAGTATAATCAAGTAGATGTTAGGTCAAGGCCAATGATAGATAAAAAATTATCCTGATTTGAAGACAACACCTAGGTATTTCTCTGTAGGTGATAAAGTGTTTATAGGGGTTAAGCCTTAGAAAATCTCAATTAAATTCATAAATTCAGTGAAACTTTCACCAAGATATGTGGGACCCTTTGAGGTTTTGGAAGTGGTAAACCCTATAGCGTATAGGCTTGCATTACCACTAGTTCTAGCTTTTTTGCATAATATCTTCTATGTATCTTATCTTAAAAATTATAATACTAATCCTTCACATGTGTTAGATTGGAATGTTTTATAGGTTCTAGACCCTAAGGTAGTTATGGTAGAACCAATTAGAGTAATTGACACTCATAAATTTTATTTGCATAATACATAAGTGTCATAATGCAAGGTCTTATGGGACCAATATTCTGAGGATAGTGCCACTTGAAAAGACTATGATGTGTTTTATAGGCTATTTCTATATTTATTTATTTGATTTATTGTTGCATATTATATTATTTTTTATTAAATAATATTTTTAATTCATAACTTATGTTTGAATAAATGTCATCGGGATGATGACTAACTTTAAGGGAGAAGGATGTCACATCTTGATTTATTTGTAGATGAATAACCAATTTGATCCATGGATTTTTATGGTTGATTAGTTGATTAACTGATATTTGATTAGTCTTAATGACATATGTTAATTACAAGATAGTTTGTGTTGCTTAATTTCCCTGATTAGTTTATTATGAGTTAGCAATATTTTTATATTTTCTACATTGTTATCATGTTTATACAACATTATTTTATGTATATATGATATTTTAGACTAACTACCTTTGTTGTTGTGAGGTGGATGATCATGTTTATACAACATTATTTTATGGATATAATGATGTTTTAGGCTATCTTTGTTGTTGTGAAGTGGATGCAGGACAGATTCTTCCCTCAGAGTATGACAAAGGGAGAGTATCATCAAAGAGGGTGGTTAGATGGAGACATTAGAGGTTGATAGAGAATAAATCTATAAATCCTTGTACACACCACTTAAAATATCATGTTTCATAATTGATTATTTGATATAGATAACATAACATGTTTTATGTACTTTTTTTTAAGGAGATTGTTAATATTTTTTCTGGTATAATCTTGATTGTTGATAATGATCGTATGATTGTTTGAGTGATTTCACTAGTTTTGTGATCATACAGTTTATCTTATATAATGCAATTATTTGAATGAATGAGTTAATTCGGTTATGTTTTTGTTACCTTACTTTGTTGTTAAGTATGACTACCTAGTGTTATGATATGATGGCATATTCCATTATTGTTATTTATCTATAAGATTTAGATAATAATAATTAAAGATGATTATTATTATATATATTAAATCTATATGTCAAAAGATATAAATATAATTGTTTTTAAATACCTTTGTATTCAATTAACATTGACCCAAGATTTTTTTTTAAATATATGAATGCATTATGTTTATTGTTAAATGATTTAATAAATCATTGTGTATATGATAGGGAATAGTAGTCATGTGGAACTATAAACTAATAATATCTAAAAGTATTATCATGCAATATAATATATATTCTATTGTATTTGGTTGAAGGTCATTGCATGAGAATACTTTGGTCATTGACAAGATTGATTGACTTTGCATGGAATAAAAATTGAAAACTAAATGATTAAGGGTTAGTTGGTCAATGATTATTTGTTATCATGCCAATTTTAAAAATAATATAAAATGATTTTTTGTGGAATGAACATAAGCCTTGAGATGATTAGGGTTGTTAATCATCCGTTGACTTCAGTTAAGCTTCTCTTTTAAGGAAACTATAGAGGTTACTATGTTTCATAGTGACCAATTATGGAAAATTATTGAACAAGTTTTACATGCATTTAAATAGTTAGTTGAAGCGGTCATTAATGGTGAAGATTAAGATAATGAAAAATGATAAAAAAATGAGAAAGAGGGATGTGGTGAGACACATGACACATGATATAGAGGAGAGATTTATATAATGAGAAGAAGGTGAAAACTTGAAGGAAAAAGGAAGGAATTCATTCAGTATCTTTGGTAGACACAGGTAGGTTTTATATATCAATTTATGTGTGAATAATGAAAGGGTTTTTCAAACTAAGTATTGGGTTACTATTATTTATATGTTTTAATATAGAGATTATTGAGTGGTATGTGGATCCCTATGGAAGGCTTAGCCTCTAAATAACCCCACATTCGACTTAAGGAAACCTAAGGGTTGTGGATTAAGCCATAAAATTGCCATGAATGTCAAACTTTTATGGAAACTTGTCTTAAACTCTCTCTTAGTTCAAAAAACTTGGTACATTAAATAGAGAACTATTATTGATGGGTATATACATGTGGCTTGAACTAGATTGTTTAAATTAATTTTATATATTCATTTGAGTATTTGAATTATGATTTGAAACTTAGGTTAATGTTTGAAATTTGACTGTGTATAAACTATTGGTCTTTAGGTATAAAATGATAAATTTGTTATATGAAATGGGTCTATGGATATATACACACACATTTATATGTATGTATAGATAATCCTTAGATTTAACTATATATATGTGTGTGTGTGTGTACATTCTTGAATTTGATTTGAAGGGCTTTATGTGATTACTGAGTACATATACATTTATATGTATAACTTTGTTCTTGAGTATTTACATATATATTTATGTGTATATCCTTGAATTTAGTTGTGTGTATATATTTTTATACAAACCTATATTGTGAATTTTTCAAGATTTTATAGAGGATAGTTGTATTACATTTTCAACTTGCCTGTATATGTGAATTGGGGATTAAGATTTTGTTGTGTTGATTTTAGTAAAAACACCTATAGGTTCAAAAATATAGTTATACCATTAATTTTTAATGAAATTTTGTAATTAGTCAGGTTAGTCATTTTATAGAACTTGGGTATGGGTAGGAGAAAGACTATGTGTGGACTTTGTTGCGGTTTTATGCAAAAATCAAACTCAAAATTGTTATTGATATCATAAGTTTTAATATGTTCATTATGTTTTAGAATTATGCCTAAATAAAGACGACTGTGTATTCTAAAATTGTCTTTTAAACAATAGAAAGTTTAAATACAGTCAATTGGGGATAGAGCATGAAGAATTATATAAAAAGGCATACAGACTGTTTCATATGATTATATGGATGACCCATATGGGGCCTAGTCAACTATGTTTTTAGATTAATTATATGCATTTAATTTATATGAAAGTCACAGAATTATTGAACTAAGAATATTTTTGTTTAATTAAACAGAACATATGGTTGGTTTTATGCTACATTTGGATTTTGTGAAAGTCTGTCTGTTTGATTTAAACAAGTATAAATATGGGAAAATTATCTGGTTTTTAAAGAGGGGTTATGGAGCTATTTTAGAGACTGGACGTATACATTACAGTATACGGAATACTCTAATTAATGGATGTCTACTTAGAATTTACCATATACAATAAATAATTATATTACATTAAAAATGAATTATATATATATATATATATATATATATATATATATATATATATATATATATATATATATGGTATAAATACATGATTTTTGGATTATGTAATACATCTGATCTGATTATACCCTTTATAAAAAAGAAATGCATAAATATTATTACCTTTGATGTGTAATTTATTGCTTGAGATATATTTTAATGTTATGGATATAAGCATTAAAATATGGTAATTAAGAGATTTAATATAAGAAATTATGATACTTTGGACTGGATTTGTTTATATATGGAATATAGACTATATTTATAAGCTTGTGATATATTGTTGTTTCATGGAAAAATAACATTATGAGTTACTTAGTATGATAAGTAGCTAACAGTTTTGATGTGATCATATCTAAATGATATGTTTAAGACTATTTTTGGATTCTATTTATTATATGTAATAAAGTAGATAAATGGATTCATTTCACTTCATTTGACAGAGTAAATGAATGTGTGTGATAATTTTATACTTAACTTAATTTTGATTTGCTAAAGAATAATATTTATGAATGAATCTATTGGTTTTAATATTATTATATGCTTTTACCAAATCTTAAATTCATGACCCTATATAAGTAGAGGATGGATTCTAATGGCTTGATTAGTGTCATCAATGCAAGATGAGGTGTAATACAATCGAGTGATGTGTATAAATTTGACTGATCTTAGAGATCATTTATTATTGAAACTTTGGCTAAAGTAATGCTTAATAAACATTGTCATTTCATATGTTGAAATAGTTTTCATATTTATGTGATATCATATTAGAATGGATTTATTTATGGTACATATTATGTATTAGATATCTTCAACACATGGGTTCTAGTTTGTTACTCTGGATTCTCATACTATCATTATCTACCCATCCATGAAGGGAGGGTTATCCCCTTATTTGGAAGATAGTGTGGGGGATCTATGGTCTATGGTTGGTGTGAAAAAGCACTCAGATGATGTTCTCTCCCAACTGGAGTACTATAGTTGAGACTACACTTAAGATTACATATTAATACTTGAGTCATAGAGAATCTGCTCAAAGGATCTTTGTATCATATTTTATCACTTCATATATTATTATGTATTTATGAAATTGTATTATTTACACATTATACTTCTACAACAATAGTTGTAATATTGTATCAATCTTGGTTAAAATTATACTATTTCATTTATGATGATATGAAATATTTATTGTTGTTTCAATATTGTTCATGATTTCTTTTATCAAATCATGGTGATCCTTAGCTAAATGAATTATTCATAACCTTTATAGTTAACTAAATTATTTTATATAGTTAAAGATCACTAGTTAGGTTTCCCATGGTGAAATATATATGTTAAATATTTGTATATAATTTAAAAAATAAATTATTGCAATATTATGATAAAACCCAGTGGGGTGGTTACACTATAAATCCTATTGATAATGGATAAGATGTTATCTCTCATGCAAAATTAGTATGAAACAAATTATGGGAATCCAATAAATGGTTATCCCTAGAGACGCTCTAATTCTAATACTTTAGTATGAAATTTTATAGTAATCTACTCAAGAGATTGTGCATTAGGAAATTTTGGTGATGGACCATGTATAGTAATCAAAGGAAGTGTGTGTGATGCTTGTGTATAAATAGGCATATTAGTTTTTTGGAAATTTGTTATGCCCCCATATCTAGGGATGATGTCACCCATGTAACTAGAGATGTTAACACAGGAATAGAAGTAATAGTAGAAACTAGAACACTTGAAGTGGGAGTACTAAAACTTGAAAGGGAACCTCTTAATTTTATTCTTGACATGATGTGATATTAGCTTGATGTGCAATCTTAAATGTTAAAAGTAATTTGACAACCATATCCACATGTTTCAGATATTGACAAAGTCTTTGATGAAAATTTGAAAATTATTTGACTTGCTCAGGATCTACACCATTAAGTTCAATGGGATAAAATCTATTGAAGCCCTCACGATTATCTTGATTATCATGTTCATCATCAACATTGTTTTTCATTTGTACATAAATTTAAATAGTTGCATTATCAAACTAAGTAAAAATATTTGTATTGTCTATTTTATAAGAGATCAAATAAATTTGAATATGATTTCTATGTACTCCACTTAAATTAGCACTACGCCTTAGAGGAACAAGGGATTTAACCTTATTGGGTGGCATAAGGGGGATCCATGTAAATGTGTAAAATAAAAAAGAGAATGGGTATAACTAGACATGGTATGTTTGATTTATAGGCTCTCAGATATACTAACCCCAATCATAAATAGTGAACAAGGCTAAAATGGGCACTAACTACAGAGGATTTCACTATATTATAATTATAATATTTTTTCTGAGATACATTGAGAGTAAATTTTATGGGCTAAGAACTTATCGATGTATTACATAATCAAATGACCAGGAAGCTTCAAATGGCTAAAAAGTAAAAATTTAGGTGTTTTTGATATTCTATGAGGTACATGGAAACTAAAGTCTACATATAATGGTGTGTGAGTTGGAATAGTACTCATCACACTATGGCTCAAGTAAAACTAATAACCACTTTTTCCATAATGATAGCTCTATGAGTTTTACAACCACTGGAACACAGTTTAAGAAAGCAAGAAAACAAAGAAAAAGAAATTGAAAGCCAACAAAAGAAAAGATTATTGTGCATGGTGTTTAACACTAAATTTAGATGTGTGTGGTTATTTAGGGTTAAGGGGATTATATTATATTTCACACAAAGATGGTGAAATAATCTAATAAGTAGGTCAATTAATAGAAAACTTAGATAAATAATATTATGAATTTGTATAATTGAAATTGCTTAAAATAGTAAAGTGCATCTATTGATAAATATTACAATGTATTGGAAATAAATGATACTTAGTTGATTTATTATGCACATGTATGCCTAATCTACAACATGATGGAAATGGACTAGAAGATGATCTTAGAATAGTCATAAAATATTGGAAATATTCTTTATGTGGCCTCAAACACTTGTGTTGGATATGAATAGTTGTGTCAATGCAAGTGTCTAACCCTACCACATGTGTCCTATACAAAATGTTGACTAGATTTAGATGTGATTAACTAGAGACTTTTGAATTTTTTTTCTTTTTTTGTTGTCTTTTCATTGTGTGCACAGGTTGTCACTTGTTGTCAAATAAGCAAACCCTAGCTCTTCACCCTTAGAGTGATTGTGGGGAAAATGGGTTAGTGAGATCATTATGTTGAGCTACCCTAAAGACACCTCTATCAAAGGGCATTACCTACATAGCCAATAATCTAAAGAGGGCTTTATACTTATGTATTTCTCCCCTACATGTTGGATTATGTGTGCACAAGGATGTAATATGTAATAAACAAAAATATGTAGTGACTTAGCTTGTAACTTAACAAATATGGATCATGGACTGCTCTTTGAATTCTTTAGACCTATATAAATACTTATCCTATGAATGATATGGAAATCAGGACAAATAGGGTACATTTTCTCACTTTTATACTTGATGAAGTGCTTTTTGGTATATTTTCTTTTGAGTTTTATGAGATTTCCAAGTGAGGAATGAATGAAGGTTGATCTTGTTTGTACATCAATCCCTTTTAGAAATATTTTACATTAAATCACTTAGTTAAACCTCTAGGATACTTTAATTTTACAAATTAAATGACTTTTGGGCACTGTACACTTTGTAGGAAAAGTGGGCACTTACGTCGACACATGTGTCTACCTAGGATGCAAGTATCCAAGAAGTTATAAAATACGTATAGGTCTATAATTGGCAGTGAAGGATAATAATCAAGTTTAGATATTTTTGAAAATATAAAATTCATGGTCATCATAATAATAATGGTCAAACTAAGTTGTAAGCAATTAGGCATAAAGAGATAGTGAATGCAAGCCTTTTAGTAGTGGGCATGTCTAGAATTGAAAGGTACAATCATGATAGGTATTAGCCAGGTGTACAAGATTGAGATACTATATAGATTATATTTTTGTATCTACATTTTCCTCCCTTGATCTAGTAATGAAATTGTTAATTTAAAGGAAATAAATGCATACATGGATATGTATAACACACCTTGTCTTTGTGTGAGCCCAACTTGAGTGATTTTCTAGTGACTGGCCTACAACCAAGAACATATTACAATATATAATAAGTGTATGAAATTTGGAATTGGAATAATTTGAAATGTTTGAAAGTAAAAAGAGTAAGGTTATGAGTACACTTGTGCATCGATGTAACCATCTTATGTTTTAGCAATTTGATTTGAAAGGGTACCTCATTATGAAACATTGAAGTTGAGATTAGGACAATTTTGAACTTGCAAGTGTGTATATATAGATATTGGAGGACACACACTCCCAACCTTGGTGTAAAGATCAGTTGCAACACAACCATTGAGCTTGTTTTATCTCAATCATGCAACCCAAATATGTGCATGATCTAGTGAGTGTGAGAGATTTAATAAAATCACACTATATATCTAGTGAGGGTGGATGATTTAATCAAATCCAACCTATAATTTTGGTAAAGTTAGATTATTTATCAAATTTAACTTAAAAGTTTGGTAATAGTAAGTGATTTAATCAAATCAACCTTCTAAAGGTTGAACCAACTATTACAGTAGGCTGGATCAATAACAATCCATCCTAGGTATAATAATATTCCATAAAAATATTTTAAAATCATGATAATGATATTATTTTGTAATTTAGGTGCTCTTTGCATGGAATATGTACCTCATATATGTATTAAGATGAAATCTTGGTATAATAACAATACTAATGTATAGAATACTACCACAAATATAAATCTAAATCATATAACTATGAAATATGATAAATTTAAAATCAGTGCAAGTGTGGAGGACATGTTTCTATGGCATGCCCCCACTAAATATGGAGAATATAAGAATAGGTGTAAATGTGGATAACATGTTTCCATTACATGCCCCCACTATAATCTAGAGATGTTGGGTACTGAATACGTGTGCAGGTCATACTTTTTTAACATGTCCCCACTATAATATGAATTATAAAATTGTGGAATTAATGCCTATATGACATGACCCTACTGATATTCCCCCATTTTAAGGTGATATGAAGTATATTTTGGAAGAAAATTTATTGAGAGGGGGGTGAATAAATCTTCAAAACATTCATTAAATTCCACTTAACATTCATGAGCCATTCATACAACCATATAGATCAATCAAAGCACAAACAACCATATATTTGAACATGAAATACAAGGACACATCACATATATGGGAAACCCTCAAGAGGAATAAAACCCATTGATCACTAAAAATGGACTACAGTCCTATAATACAAAAACCAAATTTAATGAAGTATCAACTCCACATGGAGCACCAATCCCAAATAACCAAACACCCACTTGAATAGGCTTTAGCAAGCACCCACTTATAAGGAGGCACCAACCCCCTAGACGGATCAGTACCAAATTAGAAACCTAATTGCTTTGATCAACTTCAGAACACTATGTTGTTCAACCAATAGATGATGACCACATTTTTATCTCTTCAAACTCTTATCCCTCTTAAATTGCCTTCTAGGTCTCTTCAAGACTAATTAGGTCATATGACCTTGATCTTCACAATCAGACCTCCTATTAGATATTCATGATAGTCCCTTTACTCTATTTTTATGGTCTATAAGACCTCCTTCCACTCAAGGATGTTTTATCTCATTCACTCCTCAATTTTAATCCTCTAACACATTAATTAGGCTTAAAAAGCCTTGTTCTTATACAAGCCTCTTGCTCATACACCTCTTGGTTGGAAAAACACACTTACCCACTTATATTGGTCACATAATAGGCCTTAGGACATGTTATAAGTAAGAATAAATAATTACATTAGGTTGGCCATAACTCAAATAGACCAAATCCTTTTTTAGGTCTCATGAAAACTTTATTCCATTAGGCCTACTTTAGGACACGTTACCTTATGACCCCTTGGAACACTCTATACATCTATACATGGTGAAATTTTTTCATATAACAATAAAATATGCCTTATCCAACATCCTTTGAGCATCATGACACATTTTAGGTCCAACCACCACTTGAAACACTCTATTAGCATTGTTCACATTAGGCCTTTGAAGACACAAAAACATTTATCTTGAACAACTAAAGTAACACATTATTTATCCACACAAACATGATAATAAATCAATTATATATAGCCTACATGACCTCAAAAATATCACCATATGTATTAGACACTTCTACTCAGGGCATAGAGCCTCAAACTCATCACTACAACTTGCTTACTCAGAACTGTCAAGACTGTAAAAAACATAGTCATGAAATATTGACCTTAAACACCTATATGACTACTTAAAATAATTATAATGCATTAAAATTATCCTATAACATCTCCAAACCATATTAAAATAGAAACATCATATGATCTAATGGAAACTATTGGTCTTACAGACCAATTTGTTGACCTCATTACATACAAACCTCACTAAGTCAAACAAGCCATTTTAGCTTCATCATTTTCACCATTATAACCAAATTCAAAGATATATTCCAAGAATTAATAAGACATAATAGTATCAAAAATCATCTCCATGCACTTGGTTTCATCATTCTATCATGAAAACACATTCCAATTCATCTTCTCACTGTTGCTTGGGTTTTTCAGTGTTTGCACCATTTTGCATGTTAGTGACTGACTAACTTGGATGACCAATTTATCATAATTAATGGATATAACCTATCAAAAAAACTTCATTTACATGAAACATTAGTCTTTACATTATTCCTCCATCCATTTTCTTAATATATCCAATGCAACTTTTGATTTCTATAATAATTTTTTTATAAAAAAGCCTGTAACTCAACATTTTCTCTCTCCTTTCTCTAATTAAAACCACCTAGAGATACCTAGGAGAGTCCAATAAAAGATCCAATATCTTAAATAATCAATTAAATTCATCTTGATCACTTTTGACCAATATCTTCAACATCAGGGCTTTAGTAGGGTTTTAATAGGGTTTAAACTAGTTTCCACTCTTAACGATCATTCATAAAACATAACCCCTCAATCTAAAAACTAATGCATATAGTTTTAATCTAGGACCCTTACCCATATACCATGAATTTATTAGGTTCCCAAAAAAAATTTGATGATATAATGAGCACAAGAAAGTCCTTCTTGAGTTGAGAACCTTCATTTTGAGCACTTGAGAGAGCTCCAAACAACTTTTCATGCCTTATCCTTCAAAATAGAACCTCAAAATTCATACACATGCCTAAAAAAACTTTAATAAACTTTGTAAATGCTTACATACTCACACTTACCTTTTAAACATGGCTTGATACCCCATTAGGCTACACTCTCTCTCTACACCATAGTCTTCATTCATTATTAGGCCTTGAACTGACTTTCATGCCTCTTTTCATGCTCTCAACACTACAATATCATGCTCAACATCTAAATTTAATTCCATACAACCTCTCTCATGATTAAATATCTCCATACATCCTTCGCATGCCTTGACAATAGATTATGATACCTCATTAGGCCAAGTAGGGTCTAAGAGAGGTCTAGATGCAGACTTGGTCTAAAGGTCCTACCCCTATAGGCTTACCTTGAGACTCTCATGAGTGATCTAATGCCTCAAATATATTACCAAATAGTTCCATACATCCTTCATATGCTTTTGTTCCTTCATTTTATGCACATACCTCTTCATGTCATGACTAGGCTTCTTACGCAACTTGACATCAATAACTTGTACCTTCATGCAACCATAAAACATTAGTTGCCTTAAAATTATCTTTCATGACAACACTCCATCAATTCCCCTTGTCACATCAACATGCTACCAACTAGGCACACTCTTTTAATAACATCAACCTTAATCAAGATGCACCTTTAACATCAATGACAATACTCATCAATCTCCCCCTTTGTCATTGATAGAAACCACTCTCAAAAACTTCTCTAAACAAGCAGATTCTCCATCATTATAAACTTTCTCCTCATTTGACATAAATTACAAAGTGATGTATACAACTTCTTGGATCACACTCCTTACAACCAAAAAACTCAACACACAAGACTATGAGTTTATGAGTCATAATACAAACATGATCCCCCTATCTCCATGCACACCTTATTAGAACTAGTCACCTACTCTTGAGCTAATGAGCCCCTTGATTATCTCCCCCTAAGTACTTGGCTTCTTTAATGACTACTAGGGCTAGGAATTACACCCAATTCCTATCTTATGTGTTCAAATGTTGTCTTTGGAAGTGGTTTGGTCAAAATGTCTACAATCTGATCTTGTGTATAAACATATTCAAGTCTAACACTTCATTCACTTACCTACTCTCTTAGAAAATGATACGTAATGGGAATATTATTAGTCCTTGAGTGCATGATAGGGTCATTTAATATATTATAGTACTTGTATTATCATAATAGATAGGGTTAGGACCATCATACTCCACCTTAAAATATTTTAAGGTTTGTCTCATCCATAAGACCTGAGTGCAACATGAAGCTACTACAATGTACTCAGATTCACAAGTGGATAATGCTACTGATGGTTGTTTTTTTCTTATCCATGAAACTAGACACCCATCTAAGAAGAAAGCTCCTTCACTGGTACTCTTCCTATCATCTAGACTTCCTGCCCAGTCTACATTTATATAGGCTATCAAATTGAACTCCTTGCCCTTTGGATACCACAACCCAAACTCCATAGTCCCCTTAAGTATTATTTTGACTACTTGCAGATGATTTTCCTTTGGATCTACTTGAAACCTTCCTATCAGACCTACTACTTACATGATGTTATGTCTAGAGGTAGTGGTGTATAGAAAACTTTCAATCATTAACCTATATGATGTCTAATTGACCTTTGGAGACTCATCTTCCTTTCTTAATGTACACCCTGTGATCATAGGTGTACTAACTACCTTGTAATCTTCCATCTCAAACTTTCTCAACATCTCTCTTATATACTTGGCTTGTGAAATGAATATACCTTTTTTAGATTGAGTGATTTTTAACCTAATAAAGAATGATAGTTCTCCCAGCATTGACATATCAAACTCTTTATTCATCACCTCTGTAAAGGCCTTGGTAATGTTATTATTATTTCCACCAAAGATGATGTCATCCACATAGACAACTACTATCAATTGATGGTCATCTTTTGTATTTATGTATAGATTACTATCTGTAACTCCTCTTTTGAATCCTTGGTCCAATATATACCTATTTAACTTGACATACCAAGCTCTAGGAGATTGCTTTAGACCATAAAAAACCTTTTTCAATCTGCAAACATAGTCCTTCTCACTTGATAGTGAAAACCCCTCAAGTTGCTCTATGTACACCTCCTCTTCCAAATTCCCATTCAAAAAGGTATATTTGACATCCATCTAGTATACCTTGAACCCTTTAAATCTTGCATATGCTATAAATAATCTGATGGCCTCCAATATTGTTACTAGTGAAAATTTCTCCTCAAACTCTGCCTCTTCAACTTGTGCATATCCCTTACATACCAATATATCCTTATTCTCAGTGACTTCTCCATGTTCATTCAAATTATTTCTAAACACTCATTTTGTGCCAATGGCATTATTGTATTTAGGCTTAGGAACTAGTTCCCAAGTCTCATTCTTCTCTATTTGGTCTCACTCCTCATTCATATCACCTATCTAGAATTTGTCTTTTCTTGCTTCTATAAGTTTCTTAGGTTCATCTTAGATAATAGATAAATATTCTCTTGATTTAGGTTACTTACAATTCTTCTTATTTGCATACATGCATCCTTGTTGCCAATGATTTGAGATTCAAGATGATCTCTTTGAATCCATCTTGAGGGGCCTTTTGAGTCTTGTCTCTCCTCAACTTCTTATTCTTCCTCATCAACCTCTATTGTCTCCTCTTCATTATTGAAGTCTAGATTATCTAATACATCCTTTGACAGTGAGCATGATTTCCTTGTTTCATCAATCTTCACATTGGTGCTTTCCACTATCTTCTACAACCTTTTGTTATAGCATTTATAGGTTGAGATTATTAATGAATACCCCAATAATATACCTTCATTATACCTAGAATCAAACTTACCTAAGTCCTCCTCATCTCTTTTGATGAAACATTTACTTTCAAGCACTCTAAAGTGTTTCACATTAGTAGGTCTACTTTTCCATAGTTCATAAGGGGTATTAATGCCATTAGTCATTATATATCCTCTATTCAAGATGTCTATGATAGTACCTGTTACCTCTATTCAATACCCATTAGATAATCTAGACTCATTTAGCATATTTCTTGCCATCACTTAGACTATCCTATTCTTTCTTTCCACTATCCCATTCTACTGAGGTGTTCTAGCTATTGAGAACTATCTCCTTATCCCATGGACCTCACAAAAGTCATAAAATTCATTAGACTAAAACTATCCTCCTCTATCAGATATTAGGCACTTGATCTTCCCATTATTTTCATTCTCAACAAGAGCCTTGAATTCCTTGAACTTATCAAGAGCTTCTAATTTTTATTTCCAAAATACTACCCAAGTCATTCTTGTATAGTCATCTGTGAGTAACATGAAGTAGCTATCTCCTTGAATGCTTTGGATTCTTGTAGGCCCACAAATATCAATGTGTATTAACTCCAAGGGTCTTGTAGTAGAGTACTCCTTGGAATTGAACCTTACTCTAGTCTTCTTACCATGTTGACATGCCTTGAAAAGTATATTTTTATGCTTGGTGATCCTAGGCATGTTATTCATAGACTTCTTAGTGCTTATCTTGACCAGATTTTCAAAGTTTAGGTGACCTAACCTTTTGTTCCATATCCAACTTTAATCCATCTTGCTCATAAATCATCTCTCCTTCTTGATCTCATTCAAGACATATAGATTGTTCTCAATCCTCTTAGCATTGGTAATTAGCTTCCTTTATTTGGTTCTCATTATCTCACACCCTCTGTCATGAAAGGTTAGTATGTGTCCTTTGTTGCATAGTTGACTTACACTAAGAAGATTATGTTGCAAACCTTCCACATATAACACATTTTCTATCTTAGTTTTCCCATTATCGAAACTCAATATTCGCTTTCCAACTATATTTTTGGTTGTGTTATCTTCAAATCTCATTATTTCTGCAACATTCTTCTTTAATGAGATGAACTAAATTTTGTCTCTTGTCATGTGGCTTGAGCAAAAAATATCTATATAGCATTTCACACCTTCATCTTGAATGTGAGAGGTAGTCTGAGCTAGCATAGATTTCTCTTTAGTCTTATGTTCCTCCTTAGCAAATAATCCATATTGACTCTTGGGCTCAATATAATTAGTCTTGACTTTCTTTGGATTCTACACCAATGTTTTACCCTTCTCATGCACTCTAGAAGCTTCATATACCCTATTAAGACCTATTGATTGATCAATCCTTCTCCCATTCCTCCATGATAACTCATCCCTTGAGATCATTCAATAATTACTTGCTCTATGACCAAAGATATGACAAGTAAAAAACCAACCATTGAAAAAATTGGAATACCTTATTGCATTGGGCTGTCTGATTGGTCTCTTCATATTTTTTTTCATGTTGGTGATCTTAACTTATTATGGCTTCTCATGCTCTTTCTCAAACTTATTCATCTTTTCTATGAACTACTCTTGCCCAACCTTTAAATAATATAGCTTTGTCTTCAACTGATCATACTCAACTTCTTTTAATATAAACTTTATATTGATACCTTCTAACCTATTCTTGAGATCCTTAAGGATATTCTCATCCCTTTTGACTTCTTTGACCAAGTCAATCTTCAAGGTACAATTATATTCCTTAAGATCCTTAACCATAGATATCAACTCATGCTTCATCTTATTTTGATTCTTAAAATAATCTAGGGCACTTATGAGCTCATCTTTAAGGTCTACTTCAGCTTCTCCTTCTTCACTATCATAGTAGACTTCTTCATCATACATGATATCTTCTTGATCACTAGACATCTTGTGCTTCTTAGGATCACCTTCAAGTTTTTAGGCCTACTTCAAAGGACCAAAATCTAATACTAATTTTTGGAAGAATAATTATTGAGAGGGGGTGAATCAATATTCAAAACATACATTCAATTCCACTTAACATTCATGAGCCATTCATACAACCATCTAGATCAATCAAAGCACAAGTAACCATACATATGAACATGAAATACAAGAACACATCACATATGTGAGAAAGACTCAAGGGGAATAAAACCAACTTATATATACAAATTGACTATATTCCTATAAGATAAAAACTAGATTTGGTGAAACACCAACTCTATATGGAGTACCAACCCCAACTAGCGAAGCACCCACTTGACTGGGCTTTAGTAAACATCCACTTGCAAAGAGGCACCAACCCCTGAGATGAATCAACACTAAATCATCCACATAATTGATTTAAGCACCTTAAAAACAATATGTTTCTCAACTAATAGATGATGACCACCTATTCAACTTTTCACACTCTTATCCCTCTCAAACTACCTTCTAGACTTCTTTGTTCAACTAGGTCTCTTCAAGACTAATTAGGTCATATGACCTTGATCTTCATACTCAAACCTCCTATTATATATTAATGATAGTCCCTTTACTCTATTATGATGGTCTATAATACTCTTTCCACTCAAGTATCTTCTATCTCATTTGTTCCTCAATTTTAATCCTCTAACACATCAATTAAGATTAAAAAGCCTTGTTTTTATACAAACCTCTTGCTCATACACCTCTTGGTCAGCCACACACACTTGCCCACTTAGATTTGTCACATAATATGCCTTATAACATGTAACAATCAAGAATCAATCATTACATTAGGTTGGTCATAACTCAAATAGACCAAATCCTTCTTTAGGTCTCATAAAGACCTAATTCCATTAGGCCTACTTTAAGACACATTACCTTATGACGCCTTGGAACACTCTTTATCTCTACACACAACACAAAATTTTCATACAAAAATAAAATAGGCCTTATCCAACATTTTTTTATCACCATGACACATTTTAGTTCCAATCACCACTTGAAACACTCCATTAGCATTATTCACATTAGGCCTTTGAATACAAAAAAAAGTCTATCTTAAACAACTGAAGATAACACACCATTTAACCACACAACCATGATAATAAGTCATTTATACATAACCTAAATGACATAAATAATATCACCATATGCATTAAACACTTCCACTTAGGGGATAGAGCCTCAAACTCATCATTGTAACTTGTTATCTAATTCCAAACATATGGTGAGCATATGTTTTTTACCACTATACCTAAATTCTAAGTTATCTACCAAGCATGAATAATACATATTAGTCTAAAAACACATCTCCATGCACTTTTTTTCATCATTATATCATGAAAACACATTCAAATTCATCTTCTCACTACTGCTTGGGTTTTTTACTATTTGCACCAGTTGGTCTATTAGCGACTAGATAACTTGGATGAACAGTTTAGCACACTTAAGGGATATAAACTATCCAAAAAAATTCATGGAATTGAAAAATTACTCTATACCTTATTCCTCCATCCATTTATTTACTATGTCTAATTCAACTTTTGATTTTTACAATAACTTCTTAAGAAATAAGCTTATAACTCAACATTTTCTCTCTCCTCTCTCTAACCAATACCACTTGAAGGTACATAGGATAGTACACTACAAGATACAATATCTTACCTAATAAATTAAATTCATCTTGAGCAATTTTGAGCAACATCTTCAACATCATATGTTTATTAGGGTTTTAAGATGGTTTAAACCAATTTTCACTCTTAACGATTGTTCATAAAGTATAGCCCCTCAATCCAAAAAATAATGCCTATAATTTTGAAATAGGACCCTTAACCATATACCATGAACTTATTATGTTCCCATAAAAAAATTTTATGAGCTAATGAGCACAATAAAATCCTTCTTGGGTTCTGAACCCTTCATTCTGAGCATTCGAGAGACCTCCAAACAACTTTTCATGCCTTGTCCTTCAAATTAGAAACTCAAACTTGTGCACATGCCTAAAATAAATTGAATAACCTTTGTAAATTATCACCTACTAACACTTGACTTGGAAACTTATCCTGATACCCCATTAGGCTATGCTCTCTCTACACCATAGTCTTCATACCTTACTAGGCCTTAAATTGACTTTCATGCCTCTTTTCATTCTCTCAACACCTCAATATCATGCTCAACATCTCAATTTAATTCCATAAAACCTCTCTCATGCTTAAATATTTACATACATCCTTCACATGCCGTGACAATAGATCGTGATACCTCATTAGGCTAAGCAGGGTCTAAGAGAGGTCTAGATGTAGACTTGGTTTGAAGGTCTTACCCCTGTAGGCTTACCCTGAGACTCTTATGAGTGATCCAATGCCTCACATTCATACTCAAATAGTGTAATACATCCTTCATATGCCTATGTTCATTCATTTTATGCACATACCTCTTCATGTCATGACTAGGCTCATGACTAGGCTTCTTATGCAACTTGACATCAATGACCTATACTTTCATGTAGCCATAAAGCATTAGTTGCCTTCAAATTCTCTTTGATGAAAACACTCCATCAATTCCCATTGTCACATCAACACACTACCAACTAGCAACACTCTTCCAATGACATCAACCTCAAGAAAAATGCACCTTTGATATCAATGACAATACTTAACAGCTAAATCTGGCAATTACCTTAACTAAAAAGGATGAGATATATATACAAGTTGTGTATTGATCATGTAGCATATAGAAGTAATATGTCTAGGTAGATATAGCATTGAGGAACATACTATGTGATCATATCAAGTCTTAAGATGCATGATATAGATCATGGAAATGTTTGGAGAGTAATAGTACAAGTTCAAAAATCAATCAAGCACACACACAAAAACACTCAAAGGCAAAGTAAAAGAAAATGGTCCAAGGAGATATCATACAAGGGCATGTTCAAATGCCACACAATAAAAGGGACATGAATTAGTCAAATGTTCACAAAGTATAGAAATGACATATTCAAATCTCCACATACAACATAGAATGACACATTCAAATGTCTAATTAGGCAAGCAAAGGCACAAGGGCCATAATCAATGGAGCATATTAAATTACTCAAACAGGCAATACAATACAAGATAATAACAAGTATGAAACACACTCAAGTTAGTACATAAAAAGAAAGCATCCAACATGAACATAACATACTAATTCCTAAACATATGTATTTACAAAATGTTAGGTACCTATTATATCAAGTAAATTGTGAAAGGTATAAGCATTGAAATAGGCATGTGAAAGTATATAAGCTCAAACATGATAATGGAAAGTGATCATAAAATAATATAATCTGGGTGTATCATGATCAAAGAATAGATACCCCCAACATACTTATGATGTGAGTGGAGGGAAGACCCAACATCTATATGTGCATATATCATGTGTCTGGGTATGCTTGTATCATGATTAAATGAAGCATGAACCATATATGTATGTAGGAAAGGAATGATATGTTATCTAATAACAAAGAGCAAATAACATATGCATAAGAAATACTACAACTAAGAACATGTTGAATTTTTTTGGTATTTTTGAATTTATTTGAATGTTTTTATATTTTTGGAATATTTATTTTTTTCAAAATTTTGAAATATTTAGAAATGTTTATGATTAAAAGTGAGATGTAAAGATTATAGGATTGCCGCTATTGAGTGTATGTTATATCTTCTTCTTTATATCTAAATAATGATTTGTATGATGTCCATGCATCCTATGATATTGCAAATCTTTTTTTGTTCTTATTAGAGGGTGTAAAAGAGGTAATATGATCAAGTTATGTTTAAGGAGTACCCTTAAAATCTCACTTGGAATTCTATTAGACTTTTGCATATTATGTAAATCAGTTATCGTAACTAGATTTTATTTAAACTCTTGATTTTGAAATGATCCTTTGTTGGGCATGGCATTGGTAGAAGATACAAAGGTATGTGCATTACTAGCTCATTTTGAGTTTTATTATTGCATCCTGATTCCTCGCTAAGAAAATTATTTGACTATTTATGGAGAGTATAGTATATATACATTATATTAGTTATATTTTTTATTAAGCTTGAGATTTATGTTATTTCAGGATAATAGAATGTTAGAGGAAGATACATGATTATTTATTGTGAACTAGTTTGTGTATGCATTTATATTTTAAGCATATTAATGCATTGTTTTAGTTATATATTATTATTTTATGATTATCATATGATATTATTAATTACCTACATGTTGTGAGGTGGATGTAGGAGAATTCATCCCTCAAACGTACCAAAGGGAAAGCATCATTGGAGAGGATGAAGTTGATGGACACATCGCAGTTCGATAGAGAGATAGCAAAACCTTGCACACACCACATAAGTGATTCATGTTAGATTCATTGTGTTATGATTAGCATAGTCTATTTTAGGTGCTACTTGCATTAATTAGTCATTTTAGACATGATTTCTAACATAGTTTAGTTACTTATTTTTAATTCTTCTTGCATATATACCCATTTAAGACTATTAGTAACATATTTTGTTTAGTTAGAATAATTTAGAGTTGTGGATTAATGATGTATCATTAATCCATCATGACATTTAAAAATGTTGATTTAATTTAGTAAATATATTAATTTTTATAGTTATTGGTAAAAATTATTTATTGGCATCTAAAAAAATTAGAAAGGAATAAAAATAAAAGAAATTAAGAAAACAAGAAGGAATTAAATCATGCTTTAAAAAATATATAAAAATATCTTTTAAAACAAAAAGGAGGAAAAACTCATAATTAAGAAAAAGAGAAAGTCTTAAAATAAAATAAAGATTTTAAAGTAGCATTAAAAACTACAACGTTTTTATCTCAATAAAGATAAGAAAAGGAAAGGATTATGGAATAAAAAGGGATAGCATGTGGAGGAGTTCTCCATTATTATGGCATAAAGCTGTGAAGCAGTGGGTTATCTTGGGTAATGAGAGTTTGGCATAAGCTAGTTATATGTAATGGCTCCCCCTAGCAGTAAAGCCAATGGGATTGATAGTATATATCAAAGAAAATAGGACCAAGATGAGTGCTTTGAGCTTGGTTTCTAGAAAAAAGAAGAGGTAGATGGAAGTTTCAAAACTAAAGCCAAAGTCCTAATCTACAAAGACAATCATTGAAGCATCAAGACTATGAAATTGAGTTAGCTTCTCACATAGGTAAAACACAAGTTGTCACCTCTATTTCCCTTTAAGCCAATAGGTGTATATTTCACTCTCTTTTCAAATAACGAGAAGAGAATTTTGGACTTTTAATATTCATAAGTTTTATGAGAGGTAGACTATGGTTGTTTTTCAATATGAGTATATATATTTATCAATTTAGGTAGCGATCTGTAATTATATCTAAGTATGAGCATGATTTATAACATTAGTCATATATATATATATATATATATATATATATATATATATATATATATATATATATATATGACTAATGTTATAAATCATACTCAAACTTATATACACATATACATATGTTTATGTAAAGTTCATTTAATATAATCAGGGTGTTACATGTATATTTAAGTATACACGGTGATTATACAGTAGTATTATTTGATAGGGAATAGCAATTAACTCCAAAATTAATAGAAGCCAAGCGAAATAAATCTAAAAATTTAGAATAATGTTGTAGCACATGTTAGGATAATGACTTATCATGTTAGATTTATAGTTTGGTGAGCAACATAGACTAAATGATGAGTCACTCCCTATGAAAATTATAAATAGTCTGATTAATATTCTTCTAATTATAGCGACTTAGAGATCTGATTTATTAAACTACGTGACTCTTAAAATGATTTAATTTGCCATTTATCAATGAACTTAGGCAAAATATTAACAGAGATATATAGTTATAAAATACCAGTTTATATATTTAATTATATGTTGGTTTTGATGTATGCTAAAGCAATACATTTAGATGAATAATTAAGTCGCTATATAGTGCACCAAGTCTATTATATATTATCAGGCTTACACTATGAGTTCCCATATTTCAACACTAGTGGTCTAGCATATATAATACTGAGCAATATGATATAGTGGTGCATATTTGAGTATATATCAAATCTAGGTGTATTTTATCTGATCATATCATACAATAACTTATACAACAACCTATATAATGATTTATATGGTGACTATACATCTATTTACATAGTATTTATTGTAGTACAATATACGCTCAAATGAGTGAAAATGTTTGTTTCATTACTTAGATCAATGCCAATCACTGCAATTAACCCCCAACCAATTTATGGATAAAATGGATCATTGTTTTAGTGGTCTAATTTCAGCTAGTAAAAAAAAATATTGAGTCATTGGATAATGGTTGTGTATGTTGTAACGTTGAATATTAGTGTTCATATATTTATAAAATTCTTATTAAGTATTTTATAATCACCATATTAGGTATTGTGTCACCATACTTTCCTGTTCGATAGTGTTATATGCATATTTGCAAAATGATTTAATCAAGTTAAAATGGGATGTTGAAAGTTTAATTAACCAATTAAGAGCAAATGGCATGGCCACATTCTTCTTTAAAATTGAATGTTTTATTAAATGGTTGGTTGTTATATAAATGCCTTTTGTCATGGGATTTGGCAAAATCCATGAGTTAGTGTTACAATAGAATAATATTATGTTTAGAAATCTATTAAGGTAGTCAAAATATAATTTCAAAAAAAAGGCTCCAATTGAGGAATATGGATTTTCTAATGGAAAACAAAATATAACAATAAAACTAGTGTATGGGACTAGATATTGTGGTCATTTCGTGGTTTATATGAGGAAATATGAATTAAAATTAGATATATACCTATACTTTTCTAAACAGACTTCAAATTTATTAAACAAGAATGGTAGTAGTATTGCATAATCCATTTCTTCGCTATTTTAAATGAAGGAATAGTCTCATAAATTCTTAGTTAGGAATATGTATAACTATAAACGTTATGTAAGATTATTGAATTTAGGTCCTTTAAAAAGTTTAATGAGACATGGGAAGAATAATAAATCTAATGTAATATTCTATATAATGGGTATGGATTACTTATGATAATTTGAACTACAACCAGGAAGCAAACGTAACATAAAAACAAGTTTTGGTAATCTTCATAAAAATTATGGGTGTATATGTTCATTAGAGAGTATTCTCATGGTTATGTATTTCCACAGGTGGATTATAACTAATGTTAAGGATTTGGGGATAATAAAACTTGTCGAATGCAAGCTAACAAACCTCTAGATGTATAGTAAAAACTAATCAGATTACTCTTTATGTTTTACGAATGTTGTGTTGGTAGGTTATTGTGTTCTGTGTGAACCATGACTTACTTTGTTATATATGGTTACTTTTATATTTGTTTATGTTTCCATGATGTTAAGACTATTTTATTTGACTATTTTTGAGAAAATTGATAGTTATGTCTTAGAATACTATACTATGGTAATATGGGTTATCATAGGTGTAGTATGTTTGGAAATAAATTGTGGTTGTTGAAATCTACAGTTATGTATATTTTTACCTGGGTGGTATAGACTATAGCCATTATTTTTAGTATGGGATGGAAATAATGTAAGATTCATTTATATATTTGATGGAATAAATGTATGCTTTGGTTACTCTTATGGTTAGTAGCATTTGGTTTGATTGTATGTGTGAATAGGATGTAAATTAAATGAATCTTGTGGTTGAGTTGTATTTAACCAGTCTGCATTACTGATTCAGAGTAAGGAGTGAGATGGACTTCATTGGCTCACTAGTCTCACAATGATAGATAAAGACACTCTAATCAAGTGGTGTGTATGAATTTGATTGATCTAAATCATTATTTATTTAGCATTTGTAAAACTTTGGGCCAAAGTATGTTTAGTGAGACATTATCATTTCATGAGTATGATTCATAAGTTTGTGTGATATCTTGAAATAAAATGGATTTCTATGATACACTACATGTTTAGATTAGAATCATACAGTACATAGGTATTTACTAGTCTCTCTAGATTCCCATGCCATCACTATCTACTCATTCATGAAGGGAGGTCCATTCCCTGATGGGAGATTATGCGGGGGATCATTGGTCTGTGATTAGTTTAAAAAAATGTTCAGATGATGCTCTCCCTCCCCATAGCAGTACTAATATTGAGATGACACTTTAGATTGCCATAGATACTTGAGAGTCTAGGGAAATCATGCTCTGAGGAGCCATGTATCTATATGTACATTTTATTGCGTTATATTTATTATTGAATATTGTTAGGAAGTGTTTTAATTACTTATTATTGTAAATCAATAGTGGTGGCTATAGACTTGTTTTAGATGTAGCTAAGTTAATGTAATTAATTTTTGTATTTGCATTATAATGTTCCCTCTCATGATATGAAAGATCAATATTATGTGATGTATTATGTTTTTTGATATTATCACATTGTGTTTTTCTTATGGTCTCTATAGATTCTTGTGGTGTAATATATATTTTGTATGTGTTAAAATAAAAAAATATTTTCATGTTTTTCTTTGTCTAACCTAGTGGGGTTGTTACATGTGGTATCAGAGCTTTGGCTCAAACTCTAGGACCTAATGAGTCTATTAGTGTTTTTAAAGTCTTTATGTTCACCAAAGTAAACCTAGTGACATGAAGTATTGCACTGGTATTTTAGATTAGTGGTGCTTCAATGGGGAAGCATGTTACACCATAATTAGAGTTTTGAGACTTGATAGATCCTCCTGTATGACTTGGTGGCTATTATTAGTTTGAGACCTTCATGTAATGATCACTAATCTTAGAAAGGGAAAATCCTATGAGACCAATTTTAGTTTTGTACCACCTAGTGCAGTGAAAATTTTCTCATAATAGAGTGCAATTGTTTTGTTTGAAAATTCCTTTGTGTTAGGAGTGTCATCTCTATTAGTTAGCTTAGAGGTGATTTTTTATTATCTCATTTACCTTTGATAACATTAAGCTATCGAGAGGATTCATATTTTCATGATGTTGATTTAGTGCTCTCTATTATGGGAACTTGATTTTGAACGATGTCTGACTATACTCCTTTGAAGGTTTTGGGAGAATGTCTTCTTCATCTTGTTGAGAGAGAAGTTGTAGGATTGGATGGATTGATACATCTTTGTGTTCATCATTTTATTTCTCCTGGTTGTGGAAATAGATTGCAAAATTATACTTATAGACTTGGTAAGTAGATAGTGAGTTGGTAACCGTAAGTTGCAGTGTTGTTCTTTTACCTTGTGAGGGTATGTAGGAGTTTTTGAGATGATAATTATCTACTTTTGTTTATAACTCTTTAGAGTTACTACTTGATCTAACTTATGATTTTAAGACCATGTGAGGTGGCAAAACTTGATTTATATATTAAACTATATACTAATAATTATAATTTTATTATAATTAGTATGATATTGTACACCCTTGCATAGATTGATATTATTTTCTTTTGCTTGTATCATATTGTTTTGAAGAGATATTTGTATACCTTTCACTAAAAGTGAGTAAGGTTTAGGATGTGTGGAACATCTTGTCAATCTACAGGTTAGAATAAACTTTTAACTTGTTGTGTGATATTTGAGCAAGCAAGGACATATTGTTTTGTTTATTCCCCTATAAGGTTGGAAGAATGGTGTGATTCTTGACATATGTGTGTTATGTTAATTATAACATTATTTTCTCTTAATTATGAACAAAATAGAATATGTTAAGCAATGAAATATGATACTAGTATGTTTAACTATTAGTAGCTTAAATATAATTATATATTGATTGTATGATCTATTTTGTATGTATGATGATACATCTAGAAACAATTAGCATGTAATAATGCTTTATGTGATCTATTAATATGAATTTGTGGTCATTGAACCTTGTACACTTCTTGGAGATTATTAGGTCATGAAGACTTGAGGGAAGAGTTTTGAATGTGTAACATGAGTTCTAAGTGATAGGACGATATCCTACTTAGCCTTATATTAACTTAGATTATTAGTACTAAGTTGTATTGATAGACAAACTTGTCAAATCCAAGATTTGATAGGCAAAACTTGTCAAATTCAGTCGTATGGCCATACATATGTATACGGTGGATAGAGATTTTATGTGAATGTGTATTCCATGATTTTACTATTCTTATTCATCATCGTACTTGTCTGGAGATATGATTGAGTAATGATAGTATTGACATGTTATACTTATCTGAAGTTATATGATGTAGTGATAGTATTGACATATGCACATTATTCTTGCCAAGTTCCCTAAATAATTTTCTCCAAAATGAGAAAAACACTCTCTAAGATAAAAATATGTGTTGAGGTCTAGAAGATTTTATGAAACTCTCTCTGGTCATTTACTTTGACTTGTATGATGATCTTATGTGTTTTGAGAAGTCAATGAAATTTCACTAAGATATGTGGAACCCTTCAAGATTACATAAGTGGTCAGTCCTATAGTATGTAGGCTTGCCTTGGTAGTTCTAGACCTCGAGGTGGTCATGATATAACCAATCAGAGTAAGTAATACTTGCAATCATGTCTACTTATTATAGAGATGTCATTGAATAGGGTTTTGTGGCACCAGTAATCTAAAAATAATGCAACTTGAAAGAATTATGATGAATTTTACAAGTAATTTCATAATTATTTACTTAATTTGATATTATATACTATGTTATTGCCTTGTTGAATAATGTTTTTATATTTGAGTAAGAGTCATCAAGGATGATGACTAGCTTTAGGGGGAAGGATGTTACATCTCGATTCCTCACTAAGCAAATTGTTTGAATATTTATGAAGAGTATAGTAAATACACATGATGTTAGTTATATTTCTGATTAATCTTGAGATTTATGTTGTTTCAATATAATAGAATGTTACTTAGTTAGATGAAAATACATGATTGCTTATTGTGAACTGGATTGTGTATGTGTTTACATTTTAAGCATATTAATGTATTATTTTAATTATATATGATTGCTTTATGATTATAATGTGATATGAACTAGTTACCTACATGTTGTGAGGTGGACATGAGAGAATTCATCCCTCAAGCGTATCAAAGGAAGAACATCATCAAAGAGGATGAAGTAGATGGAGACATCATAGGTTGACATAGAGATAATAAAACCTTGCACACACCACATAAGTGATTCATGTTAGATGCATTGTGGTATGTTTAGCATAGTCTATTTTGGGTGCTACTTACATTAGATAGTCATTTTAGACATGATTACTAACATAGTTTAGTTAGTTATTTTAATTAATTCTTCTTGCATATATACCCATTTAAGACTGTTAGTAACATATTTTGTTTAGTTAAACTAATTTGAATTTGTGGATTGATGATGTATCATTAATACGTCATGACGTTTGAAAATGTTAATTTAATTTATTAAATATATTAAGTTTTATAATTATTGGTATAAATTATGTATTGGTATCTAAAAAAATTAGAAAGGAATAAAAATAAAATAAATAAAGAAAAAAAAAGGAATTAAATCATGCTTTAAAAAAAATATTAAAATATATTTTAAAACAAAAAGGAGAAAAAAATCATAATTAAGAAAAAGAGAAAGTCTTAAAATAAAATAAAGATTTTAAAGAAGATTTAAAAACTACACCCTTTTTATCTCAATAAAGATAAGAAAAGGAAAGGATTAGGGAATAAAAAGGGGCAGCGTGTGGAGGGGTTACCCATTATTATGTCATAAAGCCATGAAGCAGTGGGTTATCTTGGGAAATGAGAGTTTGGCACAGGCTATTTCTATGTAATGGCTCCCCCTAGCAGTAAATCCAATGGGATTGATAATACATATCAAAGAAAATAGGACCAAGATGAGTACCTTGAGCATGGTTGCCAGCAAAAAGAGGAGGTAGAAGGAAGTGTCAAAACTAAAGTCCCTAATTTATAAAGATAGTCATTGAAGCTTTGAGACTATGAAATCAAGTTAGCTTCTCACCTGGGTAAAACATAAGTTGTCACCTTTATTGCACTTTAAGCCAACAGGTGTGTTTGTCACTCTCTTTTCAAATAATGGGAAGAGAATTTTGGACTTTTAATATTTATAATTCATAAGTTTTATGAGAGGTAGACTATGGTTGCTTTACTCTCTCTCTCTCTCTCTCTCTCTCTCTCTCTCTCTCTCTCTCTCTCTCTCTGTGTGTGTGTGTGTGTGTGTGTGTGTGTGTGTGTGTGTGTGTGTCGATTTAGGTAGCCATATATAATTATATCTAAGTATGAGTATGATTTATGATGTTAGTGATCTGCATGTGTGTGTGTGTGTGTTAAGTGATGTTCATTTAATATAATCAGGTTGTTACATGTAAATTTAAGTATACACAATGATTATATAGTAGTATTATTTGATGGGGAATAACTATTAATTCTAGCATTAATAGAAGCCAAGGGAAATAAATCTAAAAATTTAGGATAACATTATAGTACATGTTAGAACAGTGACTTATCATGTTAGATTTCTAGTTTGGTGAGCAACATAGAATAAATGGTGAGTCACTCCCTATGAAAATTATAGATAGTTTGATTAAGATTCTTCTAACTATAGTGACTCAGAGGTCTAATTTATTGAACTATGTGATGCTTAAAAGGAATTAATTCACCATTTATCAATGAACTCAGGTGAAATATTAAGGAACATATACAGTTATAAAATACTAGTTTATGGATTTAATTATATGTTGGTTTTGATTGATGTTGAATCAATTTATACATTTAGATGAATAGTTAAGTCGCTATATAGTGCACCAGGTCTATTATATATGATCAAGTTTACACTATGAGTTCTCAGATTTTAACGCTAGTGGTCTAGCATATATAATCCTGAGCAATATAATATAGTGGTGCATATATGAGTATATATAAAATATATGTGTATTTTATTTGATCATATCATATAACTTATATAATAACCTATATAATGATTTATATAGTGATTATATAACTATTTACATAGTATTTATTACAACACAATATACGCTCAGATGAGTGAAAAATATGGTTTCATTACTTAGATCAATGCCAATCACTATAATTAACCCCCAGCTAATTTATGGAGAAAATGGATCACTGTTCTATTGTCTTAGTGGTCTAATTTTAGATGGTAAAAAAAAAGATTGAGTCGCTAGATAATGGTTGGGTATGTTGTAAGACTGAATATTAGTATTAATATATTTATAAAATTCTTGTTAAGTATTTTATAATCGCCATATCAGGTATTGAATCACCATACTTTCCTATTTGATAGTGTTATATTCATCCTTATCAAATGATTTAATCAGGGTAAAATGGGACATTGAAAGTTTAATTAACCAATTAAGAGCAAAAGGCATTGCCACATTCTTCTTTAAAATTGAATGCTTTTTTAAATGGTTGGTTGCTATATAAATTCCTTTTGCCATGGGATTTGGAAAAGCCACGAGTTAGTGTTAAATTTTAATAATATTATGTTTAAAAATACATTAAGGTAATCAAACTATAATTTTAAAAAAAAGGCTCTGTTTGAGGAATATGGATTTTCTAGTGGAAAACAAAATATAACAATAAAACTAGTGTATGGGACTAGATATTGTGGTCATTTCATGGTTTATAGGAGGAACTATGACTTAAAATTAGATATATACCTATACTTTTCTAAACGGACTTCAAATTTATTAAACAAGAATGGTAGTAATATTGCATAATCCATTTCCTCAGTATTTTAAATGAAGGAATAGTCTCATAAATTCTCAATCAGGAATATGTATAACTATAGATGTTACATAAGGTTATTGAATCTAGATCCTTTAAAAATTTTAATGAGACATGGGGAGAATAATAAATCTAATGTAGTCTTCTCTATAATGGGTATGAATTACTTATAATAATTTGAACTACAACCACGAAGCAAATCTAACATAAAAACAAGTTCTGTTAATCTTCATAAAAATTATGGGTGTATATGTTCATTAGAGAGTATTCTCATGGTTATGTATTTCTACAGGTGAATTATAACCGATGTTGAGGATTTGGGGATAATAAAACTTGCCAAATGCGAGCCATCAAACCTCTAGATGTATAGTAAAAACTAGTCAAATTACTCTTTATGTTTTATAGAAATAGAGTTTTTATTGGAATTATAAAGTTATTTTATATTATCATGTTTAGATTATATTCATCAAGTATTAGTCTAATAATCATAAAATGTTAATGATGTCATTATATTATTGAACATATTTATGTATAAAATAAATTAAACAGTTAAGTGTATGAGAGTTTCTTGAGTAAAACACACAAGTGAACAATGGGTTAGTTTTGCATAGCATTGGAGTACATGCAAAAGGTATCAGTTTATGATGTACAATTACTCTTATATAAGAATTATACCTATAATTTAATAGATGGATAGGATAAGTCATTAAGTTTCTTAGAACCCAAAAACTTTAATGATTTAGAGCAACCTCTTAAAATCAAATGGGTCATTAGATTGAAAAAGTTATAACATGTTTATAAATTATCTAAGTCACTACTAATAGTATGATTGACTTTTAGTCATATATATTCGGTGTGGAATACACGTATGCAGTACATATTATGAGAGTAAATATATTTAGTTATACTTAGCACGTAATGGTACATCATGATGCATGTTTATATGTTGTGTTGCTTTGGAATACTTGTATGCAATTTAATTTAGGTTATACCTGGATGGTATAATTCTATGTTATTTGTTTGTTATTATCTGCATGGATCATTTGATTCTTGAAATCATAAGTTTGGATTATGTGATTATTATGTAGTTGAAAATTTATGATAGTATGGGATATCATAGAGAATTATAGAATAAAGGTATATTTTACCCAAATGGTACATACTATAAATATTATGCCTATACTTACATCTACATTTGACTGATTTACTGTATACATACTAGTAGTTGCTATGGATAGAGTCTTTTGTAAAAATTGGTAAGACTTTATGTATGTGTGTATACAACCCTTGAAAGTTTAACGAATGTTGTGTTAGTAGGTTATTGTGTTCCATGTGAACTTTGAATTGTTTTATTATATATAGTTACTTGTATATTTTTTTTATGTTTCCATGATGTTAAGACTACTTTATATGAATATTTTTGGAAAAACTGATAGTTCTGTCTTAGAATACTAGACTATGGTAATATGGGTTATCATATGTGTAGTATATTTAGAAACAAATTGTGGTTGTTGAAATCTACATTTATGTATATTTTTACCCAGGTGGTATAGATTGTAGCCATTATTTCTAATATGGGATAGAAATAATGTAAGATTTATTCATACATTTGATGGAATAAATGTATGCTTTGGTTACTCCTATATTTATCATCCAATTTGATTGTATGTGTGAATAAGATTTAAATTAAATGAATCTTATGGTTGAGTTGTATTCAACCATTCTACATTAATGATTCAGAGTAAGGAGTGAGATGGACTTCACTGTCTTACTAGTCTCACAATGACAGATAAATGCAGTCTGATCAAGTAGTGTGTATAAATTTGATTGATCTAGATCATTATTTCTTTATCATTTGTCAAAATTTGGGCCAAAGTATGTCTAGTGAGACATTATCATTTCATGAGTATGATTCACATGTTTGTGTGATATCTTGCAATAGAACGGATTTCTATGATACACTACATGTTTAGTTTAGAATCATATATCACATGGGTACTGTAAACATCTAAAACTAGCCACCAATAACCTCCATTTAGGATTTTGACCAATTTCTATCAAAGCATCACAATTTGGCCTAAAAACACTAAAACACATTACAAAGCTTTGAACCTATCATATACAAGTGTCAATTTTGGCCAGAGTATCATTAAATGAGGCAATGCAATTTATGAGAAGGCTAACTTTGATCAGATCATTTCGAGTCAAAATGACATTTTTGCACCTAAGTGTTATGGATTTCTCTTTTCTATTAAATTTATTACATAAGACACGTGCCTTTCTTATTTGGTGTTGATAACATCCTAAATGGGATAATGGTTCTAACACATCTAACATCACATCCTAATTCCAATCCAGTCAAATTTGGAGCCAATAATATGACATTTTGACCAGTTTGATTAATTTTTGCATCAATTGGCCAAGATTTGCAGCAAAATTGATAGATTGTGTTTAAGGCTAGTTAATCTAAATCAAGAGCTTAGTTAAGAATTCCATGGAACTTGTTGAATTTTTTTTTGAAAATTGATATTGAATTAACTGTATCATCAAATGACATCATTTTTTGAGAAGACATCCCTAGTCCATAAATGCATAAAATATCAGGATTAAGCCCTCCCATGACTCTTTAATTCCTCTATATCCCAAATATTTATGAGGGCATTTATTAAATTTTCCATTCAAAATCGAATGGATTCTTAGCCCACATCTTCATCTTGAGATGGAGGATTCAGGTTCATTATGATCATTTTTCAAAATCTATAAATAAGAGGTCTTGCCTATTAAATTTTAAGCTTGGGTAGTGTAAAGTTATCATGCACAAATCATTCCAAAGCCTCATATAATTAAGTGTTATAATTCTCAATTGTTTATTTAAGCCAATGACATCACAAAGCCATTGGTGCTAAGGAGAGAAGGATCCAAACAACTCTTTTGATGAGGATTCATTAAGCACAAGCCACTTCAACAAGCTATTTGGAGCATGCAAGGAAGGTGAATGATTTATTTTGTCTTTTACATTCTAGTTGTGTTTTTGCATTTAGTATTGTTATTATGTTCTCCCCTTGAGATAGGCTTAAGGTGTTACCATTAGTGTGTTTTATTTGGGATTTTGCTTTCATTCACTAACACCATACTAATTTTTCTTTATTGCAATATTATGTTCACAAATGGTATGCCCGATGGGACTTAGCATCACAAATTTGGTCAAATAGTACCTACAAGCAAACTACTAACCATTTTCATGTAGGATATTGGAGTGTGGAAGCAAAAAAGATAAAAAATTATTTTTCTGTAAGTCATAGTTTTGTCACTGTGAAGTCATGATTTTGTCCTTTGGACTACAATCCCAAAAATCACACAGTCATGAGGTTATCGTTTCAAGTTATGGTATTATGTTTTAACTATGTTCTTAGACTAACTTTGTCTACCTACAAATCCTGTATCTATTTTGCAAACCCGTCACTAGCTAGTCACGATATTACAATACCATGACTTGATAGTCATGGGATTGTCTATCCAAGTCATGGGATTGCCTATTCGATTTTTAGGATTACCTAACCAAGTCATGATATTTTTAGTAAACCATTAGTGGTTAAGCTATAATACCACAACTCTCATAGTGGTGGTATTACACTATAAGTAACAAGATTATCAACTTGAGTAGTAGGATTGTCAACCCAAATAGTGATATTATTGACCCGAGTAGTAGGATTATTACCTGAATAGTGATATTGTGATTTATGTTAAAATAAATTGAGTAGTGATATTGCCTATCTGAGTCATGGTTTTGTAGAGTATTAGGGTTGCACTGTGGAGTAGTGAGATTGCATTGTGTGGAACTGAGAGCTCAATTTACAAAGTTGTTTGTCTTATTTAGAAAAGTGATTCAAGGCTAAACAAAACTCTAACCTTTTCCTTTTAGGGAAAACTTGAAAAGGGATATAAACAAGCTTAATCTAGTCTTTTTAAACCCTTTTTAAGTGCTCAAAAAGGATTGGGACATTCATTTTGGTGCTTAAAAAAACACTTAGATGTTTGCTTGAATACTTTTTAGTTGTTATTTATAAGTTTTTACATCTTAAAGCCAAGGGGATAAAGAACACCATCACACATTTAATTTAGTGCTTTAAAATTTAACTCACTTCAATTTTTTGCAAGTTATTTATCTTTGTTTATTTATTTAGTTTTGATTATTTAAATAGGGAGTTGCATGTGTATGTTATACCCCCATCCCCTATAGATAACTTGTAGGATTAAAAGTACCAAATTCATTATAAAGTGCCTTAGTTTAAAGGCATAAAAGAGAAGTTTTGAAGGCTATCCCTAAAACCTGCATGGCTTGGGTGATCTAGAAACAACCTTTAAATCTTTTTTACTTTTTTTTTTATGTTCATTGCATCTTGGCTTGTGAGGGGAACTTCATTACCTCCCATAAGTTTTTTAGAGAAGCTTTGACCCATGGTTTCATCTCTCAAAATCATCTTCAACCCCTCTCTATGGAGGGGTATATAAATTGGGATCACCCCACTAAGATGATGGTTTGAGTAGTTAAACCATATCTTATCACTAGGGTTAAGCTTGAGACGTTTGAACACATTGGACATTGCACTACACTGAGCGAATGATGGATGTAGTGGTTGTAAAAAGGGCAAGACATTTTTACAATAAGCCAAGTGTCATGGACCCAATTGACATGTTTCTTCTCTTACATTTTGATGTGAAATTCTTATGCATAGGATCCATATAGAAACATTTAAAAACATATTAGTTAGTTAACCCCACTTTGTCATACCTTGTCAGTTTAGGGCTTAAGATGATTAGTTAGTTAATCTGTCTATCTTAGATTATTTGGTATTATTTGGAGTCAAAACTATTTTTTAACAAATGGTTACATAACAAAAATACATTGACCATCATTTTTCTTGAGCAAGGAGGCGTTATGTTGCCCAAGTGAAAATCATCTTTTTCCTTAGTCAAAAGCTTATCATAAACTTTGTGTCATATCTTCTAATTTGGTATAGTTATGTTTCTCATTTGAGTCTAGACCATTTACCACATTTTTTTTAAGTCCCTCATTGATAGTTTAAATTCAAAATTGGACTCTTCCAAGTTTATAAGGTTGATGTGTTAAATTGGGTTCACCACCTTGCACTTGACTTGTTTTAACTTGAGTTCAATTCCCAATTTGAATTGAGGGCCATTTTTTATTTTTTATTTTTTAGACTTAACATCATTATCATAATTTGGTAGGACTCAAGTCATCTTGCATATATCTCATGCTTTGAGTCTTAGGCTACATTTTATACCACCCATCCTATTTTACCTTTGTCTTGTCCATTTGATAACACACTTTTGCCTTAGAGATTTGTTAAACTTTGTGTGTGTGTATCATTTGAGTTGAGGAGATTAGTGTTACGTTGTTGAAATTATGTTGAAACCATTTTTGCCTTAGAGTCTTGAAACAAATATTTATCACACTTTTTGAGAATTTTAGCATTGTTATGTTGCTCAAATTATTTTGAAACTCATTTCATAGGCATGTTCACATAGGGTCCAAGTTGTTTCAAAGTTTCAACCATTTTGAGTTTTCTTTGAGAGCCTTTGTCTAGCACGGTTACACAGTTCACCTTTTTCTACGTCATCGGTCAAAATAATATAGTCTATGTAATTATTTGGGGGGAAATAAATTATCTCCAAGTGCCTTTTGTTTAATACCTCATACTTATTGATCAAGTCTATGTCCAAGAGTCAAATGCCTAGTTTTTGTTAGAAGTGTTTCAAATATGTTAGATTAAATATCTCATATTTTAAAGTCTATATTTTGACACCATTTTGGCCAAAAGTCCTAGCACGTACCTTTGTTTGAGCCTAGATTTTAACATTTCATTTGGCCAAGAGTCCTAGAAACATTTATTTTTCCTAGATTAGACTCATCTGAAACACTTTGACCTAGAATTTGGCATTTTGATTTATAGTCCTTTAACTTGACCTTTTTGTATGAGATGTGTAATGTTGGATACTTGATGACATCTTATTTATCACAATTAATTACATCAACCTTTTTGGATATACATATCCATCCTTTTGACTATGTTAGACCAAGTTTGAACCTCTTTTAAGACATCACTTTTTTAGAGTTTGTAGAACTCTATCCCTTTTTGTCATGAAACATTTACCATGGATCCTAACATGTCTTCCTACACTCATAGTGGCCTCATGTACAATCTGGGATTAGTAATATGGTTGCATAAGAATAAATGGTTCAAGACCCCTATGCAGATAATGTTGCTTATGAGACATATCCCTATCCATATTATAACACTCAAATAGGGGCATGGAACTAAGACCCATTGGCTCATTACTTAGTAAACATGCCTCCATACTTGGAGCAGGATCAAGAACAAATAGAGTAGTATTTAGCTTCGGTACCTATAGTTGAACATCTAGTTCCTCAAAAACCATACTATGTTACTACACCATCCACATATGATCCTTATCTCTTTGAGTGTCACTTATTGGAAAATAAAGATGAAATTTTGGTTAGAGCTATAAAATTAGGGGCTAAGTTTCTAGTGAACTTCCCCCATGATAATTTTTCAAGTCTAGTAAGAATGCCTCACAACATAATTTACAATCAACAAGCTTCTTCTAGCAATCCTTTAGCTCTAGTCTAAATACCATATCAAAAACTTAATATGCTTGTCAAAGGTAAGGAACTCATGGAATATCACTTTGTATAAATGGAGACAACATATCACATGTACTTGAACCTAGCACACAATTTTAACCAAATGACCATGTCAAATAGGCCTCTCATATATTTAGTTCCTTTAATAAGAGTGTTAATAGAATTGACTAGTCAGGACAATCAAGGTGTAGACCCCTTCACACAAAACACTTTGGTTGATAACTTGTTTCATATGCTAACCATCAAAGAAGTGTATTCTACTTCTATATAGAATATTGAGCAAAATGCAGTGGACAATACGTAAGCAATGTTTGATCTAAACCAATGTGGTATAAGTACACAAATAACTAGTCCAAAAATAAGTGTACCTTTAATTAACACCATGAGTGGTTCTTAAAATTAAGGAGTAGGATTTTCTACATCCCAACCTCAACTAACTACTAGCATTAATCCTCAACCAGTTACTTCTTCAAGCACTCAACCAACAGTATTAGGTAATCAGCCAGCAACCAATGCCATGTTTCATCAACAAAATGTGATGAATTTTACTCAATAGACAATGAGTAATATTCCATAACAATAGGCATAAACTAACATACCAACATAGTAGATGTAGAATATATTACCACTTCAACAGGGGGCAACCAATGTTCCACCTTGCCAAGTAGCAGTGAACATACCTCTTTCTTTGTAGACCAATATACCAATTTGCTAAACAATATTTAATCAATAGCATGAAACTATTGGTTAGTGACAAATGTTGAATATTCAATAAATTTCAACTTCCCAATAAGGATTCATGTAACCTAGAGGTTCCAATGTTCCTCAAGTATTGATTAGGCAACCATTACCTTTTGTGCAAAGTGTGCTACTAGTTCAAAGACAGGGTCTTAGTTCATACGTACCCCCTCAACAACAAGGTTTGATTAGTCAATAATAGGTCCCTATTCAATCCCAACAGACACAATATAGCCATATATGTCCATCCCAACCTCAAAATCCTCATACCCAAACCCACTTACTTAACCTAAACCAGAATATCACACCACAATACATACAATTTAAATAATCAAACCCTAATCCATACATGCATATTTATGGTCCATTCCCCAACCAAACCAACATAGTGCAACAAATACCTCCATCATACCCTGGTCAAAGTACTCTACTTGTGACCACTCAACCATATACCTAAGCCAATATTCCACTTTAAGCCAATGTTCCCTCTAGTTTCCTACCCCAAGAACTGTAATAGATAAAGGATGTGATTTATACCATTCAAGCTAGGAAAAAAACCAAAAATTTTAAGTTATATGATGTATGTTCTTATCCATTTAACATGAATTACTTGTAGATACCATTTCCTCCAAGATATGAACCACCAAAATTTGACAAATACAAGGGGAAAGGTAACCCCAAGACTCATTTGACTGAGTTCTTTGTTTCATGCCAACCAGTGGCATATAACGACATATACTTATTTCTATTTTTCCTAACAAGTATAGCAAGATAATCCTTGGAGTGGTTTTTGAAGTTGCCCAAGAATTCAATATCTAATTTTGATGATCTTTCAGATAAGTTTGTGTATCACTTTTCATACAATATTGAACATGAGATTTCTTTATTTGACTTGACGTAAGCCAAGTAAAAGGCCAGTGAGAGTGTTGAAATTTATTTACAATGATGGAGAGCCCTAGAAATCTAATTCACCTATAGTTTACCAGACAAACAATTAGCTACTATGTTTACTAAAAAATTGCACAATGAGATATCCTATCATCTGGAACTGCAGTATGCACATACCTTTAAGGAGATCATTGAAAAAGGTTTGTTGATCAAGATAGCCCTTATTAATAAAGGGATCATCAAGCTTACTTTGTCAAATTAGAATCAAGATACCAATAAAAGAAATGGCCAAAACCAAAACCAACATCAAGTCCAAGTGCAAGCATCACAACCAATATAGACCAATAACAATGATAAACCAAGGTAATTCAACCACAACAAAATTTTTATCAGAAATGGATTAATAGAGTCATAGCATGTCCAAATGGTGTAAACCCCATCTGCTTATCCCACATAGCATGTACAAACTATCCTAATCCACAACCTTTTCATCCAATACAATAAGCATAATAGTTCAGACATGCATAATAAATGCATCAATTTTTGCCATTATAAGCTCCTCCTCCAAAGGAGAATAGTGTCTAATCATCATGTTTTTAGTGACCTTGGAGAGATTATTGAATATATGTCTTACAAGCTCATCTCCACTAATCTAATTAGCCTATCTATACCAAAACATTATCCTCAGGGTATCCCTTATCCTGATTGATACCACCAAAATGAATTCTGTGAATATCATCAAGTTAACAGGCATAATTTGCATTATTGTGTGTAAATTAAACATTTGATTTAAAATATGTTATAGAATGGGGATATAACATTGGATGGTGGTGCTTTCACTTCCAATCAGATCCTTGGAATTTATCAAAACCCCTTTCCTCAACATAATAATCGACCACAACAATAACAATAACCACAACAACAATAATAACAACAACCAGTGCAACACCAATAATAGTTTCAATAGCAAAGGTTGAATCAATAGAATCACCCATAGTATAACCAATAACATCTAAATAATGGACAAAACCAAGGTCAAAATGGTAATGACAAATATACCTACCATGCAATTTCACATGACTACATTAGAGTTGTAGGCCATATTGTCAGAGGTTGCATTAACACCATTTCCATCAATTTGAGACTAAATACCACTCAATAAAGACCTTTGATAAATAATTCCAATTCACCAACTCACATTTATAATCCTTCTTTGACCTAGGATCGCATATAGACATACCAGCAAGTAGGGATTACTAATTTTAGACCCTATATTAATAACTAATCATTGCCTTGTGACCACATAGAAGTGCACTAGCAGTCGAGACTTATCTTATCTGGTCCCCCAACGTCACCCACATTTGTTAGTAATCAAGGTCTCATGTTTAATTCAAATTGTGTGATCATAACTTAGAGGTCAAATATTACCATCCTAGGCCCATAACCATCTACCACTTCACCCATCATTCAACTAGTCGTTATACCTAGTAATAAGTCATTTAACACTGACTACGAGAAGAAATTTGACATTGTGGAACAATTACAAAAGATTCCCACACAAATTTCCATTTTAGATTTTTTGTGTATGTCAATAATCCACAAAAACATTTTGAATGAATTCTTGATCCAATCCATAGTTTCAAGTGAATATCCCCTGATAAATTCCAAGCTTTGGTTGGACACCTAGATCTATCCCAACAAGTCACTTTCATCCAAAGTGATATGTCATCCCTTGGTGGCTTAGCCCACTACATAATAACCCCTTGTACATTGAAGTTTTCATAAAGTGGCACAAAGTGAAATGTGTCCTTATAGACAATGGATTAGGTCTAAACATAGTGTCTCTAAAGCTCATCAAGCTTCTCAAGTACATGATGGAAAATCTTCAAGCAAAGATAATAAGCATCAAATGCTATGATAATGAAGAATTAAAATCACAAGGAACCATTTCTTTACTAGTTATCCTGGGGCCCTTAACCCATGATATACTTTGCCATGTGCTAGATCTCAATTTTTCATATAATATGTTATTGGGAAGACCTTGGTTACATGAAATTTGTGCAGTCCCATCAACATTGCACCAATGTATCAAGTTCTCCCCTTTAGGTATGGAAGTTTGTATACTGGGAGATTTACATCCATATGAGCAATGCAAACACCTAGAGGCTGCGTTTAAGATTTATAACTATCATTTTGGCATGAATCTAGTGGCCAAACAAGATAAGGGAAAAGTAATACTCCTTGATTCACCAAAGGATAACTGCATTGATCCTAATACACTTGATTTCCTTTCTCACATGCTACCTCTTGAGATATCTAATCATTATACCATCTCGTCCAATGGCCTAAGAGAGTATTTAACCCATGATACCTTTCACATTGTAAATCTTCCACAAAACCCAAAGTCTTTTGAAAGACCTAAAGCCAAGCCACTTCAACTAGAATGGTAGTAAAAGGGCAAAGGTAAAGGACCTATCACATTTATACCAGCATCTAGCCTAGATCAGGACCCTCTTGAAGGAGATGAATCATGGTTTTACAATGACAAGTAAGATGATTTTTACAAGAATGCCAAGTATCTTATTCCCAATAGGATCATGAAGAATTAGGACTATGACGGAAGAGTCCTAGGACCAAACCAATAAGGAGTGCTTGAGCTAATTTTCATGACCAGATATAAAGGGCCCTATAAACTTGGATTTAAACCACCTAGGGGTGACCCCATGTACTTTAATCATGTTTCAACACCATTAACTAGTGATGAGGATGCAAGTAGTCAAGTAGAGTTTGATCATAGCTTTTTTGATTACCTGGCTAAGACCAACCTATTTAATCCTCATTCTATGTGTACCTTAGATTAGTCATTCATCACAACCCATTACCAGTGTATTATCCCAACTGATAGACTAGGACCAACAAGAGTCCAATGTGTTGATTAATGAGTTTCAAAATTATGAGGCTTTCTATGATTTTTTGGGCCTTACAGACAATGTTCCATTGGGGGACCATAAATCAAGGTTCTCAATTAAGTTGGATCTTGAAGCCTATTTTAGAGAGCAGGTGGACACCCTTAGCCAAAACAAAATAATTAAAACATTGAGTTCCCAAAGTGAAAACCTCTTTGAGGTGATTTTTGACCAGGGTAAAAGTAAAGAAAAAGGCCAGTCTAGTGGTGAAAACTTGTTTTAGGTGCCATTAGATGGGGGTGTTCAACCTTCTTCAAACATAGCTCAAGAGACCACCAATGATGAACTTGTTTGTGAGTCTGAGTTCATTTTTGAATAAAAATAAGCTTTCAATTGAATCATTCAGGTGTTTCTAATATTTTTTGTTACATGGCCAAATATTCAATTGGGGGATTCTAATTCATCATGCCTAGGGGAACTCAAAGAGCCAGTCTGAACAGAGGACTCTAATGTTGCTAGTCAGTTCAAATCTTTACCCACTATCCTTGAAGATGGTTCAACCCTTCTAGAGGAAGATACAATAAAGGATAACATCATGTCCCTATATGACCCAAAGTGGATCAAGCTAGGTGCATGCCTTATTGAGAAAGAGCATGAATTCCTTACAGCCCTTTTGAGATATTAATTGTAGATATATTTGCATGGGCATATTCTGACATCCCAGGTTTGGACCCTACCTTAGTTCTATACCACCTTGTGGTCAATCTTGATGTCAAACCAATAAAACAAAAGTTTCATAAGATACATCCTCACATTATTTTATTAGTGAAGAAAAAGTTGGAAAAAATCTTAAAAGTAGGATGTATTCGATTGATCGACTATTCATAGTGGATCTCCAATGTTGTGCCAGTTAGCAAAAAACTAGAAAGAATCAAAATCTATACTATTTTTTGTGATATAAGCAAAGCTTTCTCTAAGGATGACTCTACATTGCCAAAATTTGACATGATATTTGACTCCACAATGGGTTATGAAATGTATTATTAATAGATGGCTTCTTAGGGTACAACCAGAACAAGATAAAACCAAAAAACTAATACAAAACAACATTCACCACTCTATGGGGAACATTATATTATCAGGTTATGTCATTTGGTCTTAATAATGTAGGGGACACCTATCAAATAGCCATGACTATCATATTTCATGATGTTATGCATGACATTGTTAAAGACTATGTTGATGACATTCTTGGTAAATCAAAGACCAGGGCTGATCATCAAATAGTGCTATGCAGAATATTTGAAAGACTGCATGAGTATAAATTCAAACTTAATCCTAAGAAGTGTGTTTTTGAAATCACATCAAGAAAATTACTTGGCTTCATTATGTCTTGTCGAGGCATTGAATTTGATCCACCCAAAGTCCAAGCCATAACAAAGATGAAACCACATACTAGTGGCACTTTTGGCTCAAGATGATGATAATGGAAAAGAGCATGTTGTGTATTATTTAAACCATACACTGGTCATGTATGAACATAATTATATGCCCATAGAAAAAGCCTATTTATTCATGGTATTCATAGCTCAAAAACTATGCCATTACATGTTAAACAATAAGACCATGTGATCCGGGCAACAATTTAGGCGACAATTTGGGTGATAGTTCCACCCCAATTGATGACGAAACTTTCGGGAGCCATAACTTTTGCATCGTAGCTCCAATTGACTCACCGTTTGAACCATTGGAAAGATAAGAATGAGGATAACATCATGAGATGGAATTTAACTCTACTTAATGAGGTTTTACCCCCAAAACCTTAATGGAAGTGCCCCAAATTTCAATTTTAGTAGTGTAGTCTAAAAATAGTAAGTTTCTAAAAATAGTAATTCCTTGAATTTTGTATTGTTTTAAATATTGGAAGTTGAACCACTTAATATCCCTTGAGATTGGTGACCTTCCACATCCTCCCCATGCTTTCAAAATGTGTATAAATGAAGAGGTAACCCAAAATGTGAAGACAGACATCTCTTCCCAGAGATAAGCGTATATTTGTATTGTGATCTTGAGTAATACTACATCTCTTCTCAAAGAATTCATTGTTACTGTGTTATTTCTATGCTATTAAAATATTTATCAACCATAAATTCTAAGTTTTGGATCAGTGGTATCAGAGCGGTTTATCTTGAGAGTGTATGATCCCGAGGACGAGGTCAGGCTACAAGAAGCTTGGGTGGAAAACAACAGAGCTTCCAAATTTTCCACCTATTCACTCCAAATGACTTCAAATGGTAGATGAAACCAAGACATCTAATCCTTTCAAGGAAATGGTGAATGAAGCCCTCCAATGGCAATAAGCGTAGATGCTACAATAATTTGCCCAAATTCTTCAAACACTTTCGATGGGAAATCCTGGCTCCGCAGCTCCACTCCTGGCTCCTCATCCAGGGAACGTCCTTTCAATGCCCCAACACCCTTCAAGGTTTAGGTAAATTTTGATATTCCTACATTTGAAGGCAAACTCAATGATGATATAGTAGAAAATTAGTTAGATCAACTGTCTTCCTACTTCTCTATAAATAAGTTCACTGATGGGGAAAATATTACTTTTGCTCTTTTGAAATCATCATTGCCTGTGAAAAACTAGTGGGAAGTGTACAAAAAGAGGTTTAGTATAAATGACATTGGCCTTGAGGTGGAACCTACTTGCGATGATTTTGTGGAAGCGGTGAAAGAAGAATACTATCCCATCGGAGCATATGATGATCTGTACAAACAGTGGCAACAACTTCACCAAGGTAAGGACCAATCTGTTTAAGATTACACAGACACTTTTCATTCTTTGTCTGCAAGATTGGGCATTCAAGAATGTGAGAAACATAAGACTCAAATATTTTGGTGAACTACAATGGTACATATGGGGGGAAATGGAACTCTTCAATTTGGAAACCCTCGATGAGGCATACAAATTTGCAATGAAGATTGAATAGAAGCATGGCAGAAAGAATACAAAGAGTCAACCCTCAAAATGGAAAAGTGATAAGGAAGGTCAAACACGAGGCCAAAACTAGAAGCAAAAGGAGTTTTATGATAAGAAATCCCAAAAGGGGAAGGCTAGAAAATGGTGTGATTACCACAAAACTAGAACTCATTCCAAAGAAGAATGTCGAGCCATCAAGTCACTGCTTTCTGAGTCACAATAATCGACATCTACTACTCTACCTCATACACAACCCATAGTCAAAGAAGACAGAATAAATTGTAGATGTTGAGCCTGACACCATCATCGCTTCATCACAGACTCGTGAGGAAAGACCAGATGACAAGAAAAGATTGTTTCACTCCAAATTATGGGTAAAAGGTAAGTCTCTGCATTTCATTCTTGATAGTGGGAGTCAAAAGAATTTAATCTCTGCTAAAGTTGTGAAAAGTCTAAATCTATCCATGAAGCCTCATCCAAAGCCCTATAGTATTAGATGGTTGAGCCCAGAGAGAGACCTTCGTGTCATCCATCAGTGTCTTCTTTCATATGCTATAAAACCATTCCAAGATGAAGTCTTGTGTGATGTGGTCAATCTAGATTTTTGTGATGTACTCCTTGGTCAGCCATTCATGTATAAGCAACATGGCATCTATGAATCATGAACCCGAAGGATCACCCTCACTCCTAGAACATGGTGCTATAGGGTACCATAGGTACCACCTCCCACATCTATCTCCCTCATTAGTGCTAAGCAATGCAAAATATTGGTGGAGAAAACAAAGCAATTTATTCTCATGGTGGTCAAACCACAGAAATCCAAGAAGGCCGATGTTGCAGTCCTAACTACACAATCAACACAATAACAAAAGTAGATAGGATGAATAACAGGAGAATATGATGACTTATTCAAGTCACCCACAAGAGTTCCACTGCATTGCCAGGTAAAACATTCTATCGATTTTATCCTAGGATCACCTTTGCCTAACAGTCCTATGTATCACAGATTAGTTTTAGAGAATGATGAGATAAAAAGATAGATTCAAGAATTGATCCAAAAGGGTCACATCAGGCCAAGCTCTTCACCTTGTGGTAGCCCAATTATCTTGGCACCAAAGAAAGATGGAACATGGAGGCTTTGCATTGACTACCTGAGCCCTGAATAAAATCTCTGTAAAGAATCGCTATCCTCTCCCCAAGATTGATGACCTGCTGGACCAGCTTTATGGTGTGAAGTTCTTCACCAAAATTGATCTCAAATCTGGTTATCACCAAATTCCCATCAATCCCACTGATGTCTAGAATACTGCATTCAAATCTAAGGAGGGGCTCTTTGAATGGTTGGTTATGCCTTTTGGCTTAACTAACGCACCTGCAACCTTCATGAGGATGATGGATGACATCCTACGACCCTTCACCAACTCATTTTTGGTTGTCTACTTAGATGACACACTCATCTATAGTAGAACATGGGAATAATATTTGCAACATGTTCGTAAGGCGCTTCAAACTCTTCGAGAGCACAAGTTGTATGCAAATCTTGACAAATGCACATTCAGGATGACAACAATTTAGTACCTTAGGTACGTTGTGAATGAGGAAGGGTCCATGTTGATCCAAAAAATATTTGAGTTATTCAAGAATGGCCCACACCAAGGACCCTCACAGAGCTTCGTAGCTTTTTGGGTCTTGCAAATTTCTACCGCAGGTTTGTTCTTGGATTTTCACATGTTGCTTGGTCACTAACCCAAGTGACTAAAAGAGGAGCTAAAGCTACATTTTAGTGGGGTGAAATACAACAAAGGGCATTTTAGAATTTGAAGAATAGACTCTGCTAAGCCCCCATTCTTGCCTTGCCATATTTGCATCAACCTTTTGAGTTGATGACAGATGCATCTGAATATGCCATGGGAGCTATCATCATGCAACATGGCCATCCTATTGTATATCACAGTGAAACTTTCACTGATACAGTCAAGAAATATCCAACATATGATAAGGAGCTCTATGCCATTGTGCAAGGCTGCAAAAAATAGAAACACTACATCTTGGGGAAAGAAACGGTCATCCACACTGACCACAGACCATTGGAATTCATCTAGACCCAAAACAAACTATGAAATGAGAGGCACCAAAAGTGGGCCACATATCTTCAGCAATTCCATCTGATAATCAAACATAAAAAGGGTAGCTGAAATATAGCTACAAATTATCTAAGCCGCCCACCAATTATTGCACTCACAACAGTTCTTGACCTGTGTAGACATGAGACTGCCACTTGGGGTGCTTTGTATGAAGCAGATCCTACCTTTGCTGATACATATCAAGCACTTCAAAAAATTAAACATGTTTCTAATTTATATTTGCAAGATAATTTCCTTTGTCATATGGGGCACATCTATGTTCCAGTTGCAAAGCAACAAAAGATGATATGGGAAGCACACTTCAGTAGGATAGCTGGACACTTTGGTATTGAAAAAACATTGACAATTCTTCAAAAACACTTCTATTGGCACCATATGTGAAAGGATGTGGAAATATATCTCAAATCTTGCACCCCATGTGTGATAGCCAAGCCAAAAAATAAGAAGTAAGGATTGTACATGCCATTGCCAGAACCAACTAGGCCTTGGGATTCCATCTCAATGGATCTTCTCTCAGGTTTGCCCACTTCAAAACATGGTAAGGACTATATTTTTGTGGTAGTTGATCTTCTTATGATTGCTTGTAAGAAAAATATATCTACTGAGGAAATTGCTCAACTATATTTTAGTCATGTATGGCTCCATTTTGGTCTCCCCAAGTCCATTGTCTTAGATCGAGATAGTAGGTTCATGAGCATCTTCTGGTCCACTCTATGGAAGATGATGGATACTAAGCTGATGAAGTCCACAGCCTTCCATCGATAAACTAATGGTAAAACATAGGCAGTAAACCACTTGATTATTCACATGATTTGGATGTATCACTCCAAACATCCATGCACATGGGATGAGGGACTTCTTTTCATACAACATGGATATAATTGAGCGCTGCATAGCTCGACCAAGCACAGTCCATTCCAAGTATGTTTTGGGTTCCAACCCATGACACCAATTGATATAGTTGTTCCATTTTCCACCATGGAATACACACCTCACATAATATCTGAGGTAGCAAAAGCAACAAAGTTTATTGAATAAATGCAACACATCCAGCAACAAGTTCATGACATCATGGAGAAGATGAATCAAAAGTATAAGCAATGCCATGACAAACATAGGATTGCACACCATTTTGTTGTGGGTGAAAAGGTTTGGTTTCAGCTTCAGAAGGAATGACTTGTAGGCCCACATAGAAATATTTGGCCTCTGTGATATGGTCCCTACACCATCACCAGAAGAGTTGGAGAAAATGCTTTTGAGTTGAACCTACCAGCGTACCTTGGTCTACATCCAATATTGAATGTGGAGCTCCTCAAACCATATCACCTACCTATATTAGAAACTTTAGTTGTAGCAGAACAACTAGACATTGATGAGCTTGATCCATAGAGTTTTGCTCCAGTGGAAGAGGATCAGATTGTGGATACCTGGATGAAGACAACAAGAGGACACTTTATTTCACTTTATCGAGTGGTCAAAAGGGGCTAGCTTAGCCATCAAGGTGAGTGGCTCATAGAGAATCAAATCAAGAAACAAATACCACACCTAATGGGAAACATTGATGCAATGGGGACCATTTCTTTTCAAGGAGGGAGGAATGATTCGGGCAACAATTTAGGTGACAATTCGGGTGATAGTTCCACCCTAATTGATGACAGAACTTTCGGGAGCCATAACTTTTGCACCATAGCTCCAATTGACTCATCGTTTGAATCATTGGAAAGCTAAGAATGAGGATAATATCTTGATATGGAATTTCTCTTTACTTTATGAATTTTGACCCTCTAAAACCCAATAGAAGTGCCCTAAATTTCAATTTTAGTAGTGCAGTCTAAAAATAGTAAGTTTCTAAAAATAGTAATTCCTCGAATTATGTATTGTTTTAAATATTGGAAGTTGAACCACTTAATCTCCCTTGAGATTGGTGACCTTCCACATCCTCCCCATGCTTTCAAAATGTGTATAAATGAAGAGGTAACCCAAAATGTGAAGACAGACATCTCTTCCCAGAGATAAGCATATATTTATATTACGATCTTGAGTAATACTACATCTCTTCTCAGAGAATTCATTGTTACTATGTTATTTCTATGCTATTGAAATATTTATCAACCAAAAATTCTAAGTTTTGGATCACCATGGTTTTATCAAAAGTAGATACATTCAAGTATCTACTATCTAAAACAACTTTACAAGGATGCATGGCCAAATAAATCATGCTTCTAATTGAGTTTGACATCGAGTACATTAACCAAAAATCCATTAAGGGGCAAGTTCTTATAGATCAACTTGTTAAATCACCCCTAGCCATTAACATTCCAATTCCCTGATGAATCCATAATGACTATCATTAACACACCTCTTAGGGAGAAACACTAGAATCTAAATTTTGATGGATCATTCACATCAGATGGATCAAGGGTAGGCCTTTTATTTATTACACCATAGGGGGATCTAATCCCTAAATCATTCAAGATTAGCTTTCCTTGTACCAACAACATGGCTAAATATGAAGCACTTATTGTTGGGCTTCACAAAGTAGTACAATGTAACATACCTCATTTCAAGGTTTATGGTGATTCTCAGTTAAGCATCAATCAGGTTACAAACCACTTTCAGACCAAAGATGATAAGTTGGTTCCATATAAGGCCATGGTCGACACTCTCAAGTAACAGATTGTCGACACTCAATTTGAGCATATACAAGGGCAAATAACAAAATCATAGATGTTATAGCCACTATTAGATCTTTGATTTGATAAATAGACACAATTAAAGAGCATCATTTCTTTGTCAAGAATTTGTTAGCACCAGCTTATAAACCTTCAACCGTCATGATGATTTGTGATATTATTTATCCTAGCTCTATCTAGGATTCAAACCTTTACAACTACCTCCATGACCAGATTATGCCACTCGACCTATCTCAAAATCAATCCAAAGCCTTCACCTACCAAACCACTCATTATACCTTACTTAGATCAACCCTTTATTTCCATAGCTTTGATGGAACTCTGCTTCATTGTTTGACTTTGATAGAATCTAGACTAGCGTTACGGGAAGTTTATGGAGTATGTGGAGCCCACATTAACAGGGTAGTCCTATTTAAAAAGCTCTTGTGTATTGGTTATTATTAGCTCATAATGGATGTAGATGTAGCTGCATATGTAAATAAGTGCAACAAATGTCAAAGGCATGCCAATTTGATTCATGCCCAAGCCAAGACTCTAAAATTGATGTTGACACCATGGCCATTTGCTACATGGGGCCTCGACCTCATTATAAAGATCAATCCTAGCTCATCTAATAGCCATAAACATATCCTTACCACCACCAAATATTTCACTAAGTGGTTTAAAAATATAACCCTCACTTATGTGACTGGAAGGCAAATTTCCAAGTTTATTTTCAACCATCTCATTTACTATTACGATACCCCTTCTGATATTATATCTAATAATGAAAGATCATTTAAAAATAAAGATGTTAAAAGTTATGTGTCAAATATAAAATCACACAACACTTTTTTATGACATATTACCCTTAAGGTAATGGCCAAGTCGAAGACTCAAATAAAGCCATTATTAACATTCTTAGAAATATTGTCAATAATGTTGATCATGATTGGCATCTTCAGATATTTCATGCCCTTTGGCATACCGTACCAATCCCCATACACCCATAAGAGCCACTCCATATTCACTTTTTTATGGTATATAATCCATTCTTCCCATTGACGTTGAGTTTCCATCTCTATGCATCTCTTTCAAGCATGTCTTATATGACAACGATTATCGAGTAGCTTGCCTGCAAGAACTAGAGTTACTTGATGAAAGATGCATGGATGTAGTGAATAATCTCCAAGCCTATTAGAATTAACTTTGAGGCCACTAGAATCTCTGTGTGAAGCATAGAGGAATTGAATTTGGTGATCTTGCCCTTAAAGAGAACCAAAAGAATACAATGGTTGAAAAGAAGCATAAAGGCAAGTTCAAACCTAACTGGGTTGGTCCTTTCATCATTATGGAAAATTATGAAATAGGAGCATATATGCTTGTCACACTAGAAAAATACAAACTTGATGAGCCAATGAACATTATCCACCTCAAGCGGTACTACGCTTGAATAACTTGGTGTATTGTCTATAAGGACCATTTCAAGTTGTATCATTTTATCACTCTTCTTCTTTGTACTATACCATTGTACCATCCTATCATCCTACCAACCTATCACTTTTTCCTATTGCTTACCCATTTTACCATACCTTCTCATGAACCAAGTTGATTTCTCCCTCCTTACCTAGACTTATGACCTTGGTTCAATTCCATTTGTTACATCACCACATTTAACAAGAGGATTCAGATCCAGTTTCAGTAGTTGTTTCACATATTCCAAACTGAGATAGTATTTTGGAGTAGTAAGATAGTAGTTTGGTAGTTGCATCCTTCATTTTTTGTTCCATTCTCTCTACCAAGTGTTCCTGATTATAACCACCTATGGTAAAATTAGTGTCTCACTGGTCTTATTACTAATTATAACCACTTATGGGAAAATTAGTATCATTGACCTATATCAGCTTTTCCTAGTTATAACCGCCTATGGGAAAACTAGGGGCAACACTTATTTATCATGCCTTGACATACCAACTAGCCATTTCCTATGTTTTATTGTGCCTTTATATCAATTGTGTCTATTTTATTTGAATTGGTTGCTACACTAGTCAAATTCCTCCATTGTAAGGTAGAATTACAGTGACTTGAGGTCCCATCTTGGGACTATGTAGGCAACGGTTGATAATTATTGAGGTCAGCTCAGTCACCCTTTCCACCATGCTCTCACCATTTTGAAATAAACCTAAGTCAACGCTCTCACCATTTTGTGAGATTGGACCATTTAGTGTCTCATCATTCTAGACCAAGTTGAGATACCTAGAAAATTCCAAAATAATTCATAAAATCATTAGAAAAACCAAAAACATTGACCACTTCTTTGCCTTAAGGATTTTGGGAACCCACACTAAGTCACAATAAAATCACTTGTTCCTTAGTTTCTCCACCCTTTTTGGCATTTTATCCCATGCACTTGCCATTTTTCAAGACCATTCCTATTTCTTCTATCACATCCATTATGTTTGTTTTCCATCTGTTATCATTTTATTCCCATTTCCTAGGAGAACTACATTCGGCCTAAATTTTTTGTTAGATATTACATCCATGGAACTATGTAGGCAGCATCCACTTGCCTAGTGCATATGGAGATAGCTCGACCACCCCCTTCCTTTTCTTCTATTCCCCTAGTCATGTTTGTTTGTAAAGTCATCACCTGTTTTCTAGGGGCAAGTTTGTTTGGTTGTTTGTACTAACATTAAGACTAACTGTTATTTTTTTCTTTGTTTATTTATTTGCTTGTTTGTTGTTTATGTGCCTATTTGTTTAATTTTATCACTGTTGCCTTGATTCAATCTATGTGCATTCATTGGGTGATTCCTTGTGCATTTATACTTTAATCCATCCATATTCATATGTCTACATTATCATCATGGTTTTTATCTTTGGTGCATTGTTTTCCCTTGAAAATTGGATTTTAGGAGTCAGTCCTTATGCATCTTTCAGCCCAATACATTATATCATGATGCCTACCATACAGTGCTACAAAAAAAATCAGCTTCAAGAAGTCTACTTAGTAATGGTGGCATCAACATCTCCTTGTCACCAGCATCAATGACATCCCAATCATATTCCAAATAGATTAATTAACAATGAAATAATTCCAACCTTTGTTAGTTCAGATGTGCATCTCCCTACTAACAGTTTATCCTAATTCATCTTTATCCTTTATATCAAGTTACCCACATCATATTTTCCATCATCAGCAAATCAATCATGTTTGCCATAATCGGGGTCCAATGATTATAAATGCATATGGGCAAAACATTGTACATCGTCCCACCTGCATTTCTCAGTGATTATAAGCACCTTTGGGAAAAGCATTGTGTTCTCACCAAATTTACTATTTCTTTTCCAAAACAAGGCATGTTATTATCTTTTTTGTCTATCCTAACTAGGGCAGCTCCATCTTCTTAATTATTATAACCATCTATGGGCAAATCATTGTGTTATAATACCATGTTGCCATTATCAGGGTATAATGCTTATAACCACCTTTGGGAAAACTATTGTACACCATACCACTTACATTCTCAGTGATTTTGACTACCTTTTCGAACTCATTGTGTTCTCACCCCATCATCTTCATATGTTTGGTCCTCTCATTTCGCTTCTTTATTTTGAGGGACTGTTTGTTGACCTACTTGTGCCAACTATTCCCTCGATGGGGCATCATATAGTTCATCCATTGTTGTTGAATTTATAGGAATATAGGACCTTTTCAATCTTTGAGAAAATTTTATTATGCTTATAGCTTGTAATGCCTTCATAAACAAGGGCAAACTATAGACACCTAAAATTGGCCACCAATAACCTCCAACTAGGATTTTGACCAATTTCTATCAAAGCATCATAATTTGGCCTAAAAACACTAAAACACATTAAAAATATTTGAACCTATCATATATAAGTGTCAATTTTGGCTAGAGTATAATTAAATGAGGCAATGCAATTTATGAGAAACTAACTTTGATCAAATCATTTTGAGTCAAAATGATATTTTTGCACCTAGGTGCTCTGAATTGATCTTTTCTACTAAATTTCTTGCACGAGACACATGCCTTTATTATATTATGTCGACAACATCCTAAATTGGATAATTTTTCTAATGCATCTAACATCATATCCTAATTCTAATCCAAATAAAATTTGAGCCAATAATATGACATTTTGACTAGTTTGATTAATTTGTGCACCAATTGGCCAAGATTTGCACCAAAATTGATAAATCATGTTTAAGGCTAATTAATCTAAATTAAGAGCCTAATTAAGAATTTCATGGAACTTGTTAAATTTTTTTTGGAAATTGATATTAAATTAATTGCATTATCAAATGAATCATTTCTTGGAAAGACATCCCTAGGTCATAAATGCATAAAATATCAGGATTAAGTCCTCTCATGCATCTTTAATGCCTCTCTATCCCAAATATTTATGAGGTAATTTATTGAATTTGACCTCAAAAATTGAATGGATTCTTATCCACACATCTTCATCTTGAGATGGATGGTTCAGGTTCATTCTGATCACTTTGCAAAATTTATAAATAGGAAGCCTTGCCTATTAAATTTTAAGCTTGGATAGTGTAAAGTTATCATGCATAAATCATTCCAAAGCCTCATGCAATTGAGTGTTATAATGCCAAATTATTAAGCCAAGCCAAATACGTCACAAATCCATTAGTGCCAAGGAGATAAAGAGCTAAACAACTCCTTTGATGAGGACTGATTGAGCACAAACTGAGCAAGCCACTTCAACAAGCTCTTTAGAGCTTCCAAGGAAGGTGAAGGATTTCTTTTATCTTTTGAATTCTAGTTGTGGTTTTGCATTTAGTATTTTTGTTATGCTCCCCCCTTGAGATAGGCTTAATGTGTTAGCATTAGTGTGTTTTGTTTTAGATTTGGCTTTCATTCACTAACACCATACTAATCTCCCCTTATTGCAATCCTATGTTCACAGGTAGTTACTAGTCTCTCTGGATTCCCACACAATCACTATCTACTCATTTGTGAAGGGAGGGTCATTCTCTGATGGGATATTGTGTGGAGGATCATTGGTTCATGGTTGGTGTAAAAAAGTGCAGAGATGATGCTCTCCCTCCCCACAGGAATACTACTATTGAGATGACACTTGAGATTGCCACAGATACTAGAGAGTCTAGAGAACTCATGCTCTGGGGAGCCATGTATCTATATGTACATTGTATTATATTATATTTATCATTGAATATTTTCATGAAGAGTTGTAATTACTTGTTATTATAAATCAAAAATGGTGGTTGTAGACTTATTTCAGATATATTTGAGTTCATGTAATTACTTTCTGTATCCACATTATGACGTACCCTCTCATGATATTAAAGATCAATATTATATGATGTATTATGTTTGTTGTTATTATCACCTTGTGTTTTTATTATGGTCTCTATAGATTCTTGTGATGTAATCTGTATTTGGTATATGTGTTAAAACAAAAAAAAATCGCATTTTTCTTTGTCTTACCTAGCGGGGTTGTTACATGTGGTATCAAAGCTATGGCTTAAACTCTAGGACCTAATGAGTCCATTAGCATTTTTGAGTATTTCTATTTACCAGAGTGAACCTAGTGACATGAAGTATTGAATTAGTATTTTGGATTGGTGATGCTTCAATGTGGAAGCATGTTACACCATAATTGGAGTTTTGAGACTTGATAAATCCCCCTATATGACTTGGTGGCTATTATTAGTTTGATACCTTCATATAATGATCACTAATCTTGGAAAGGGAAAATCCTATAAGACCAATTTTAGTTTTGTACCACCTAGTGTGGTGGGAATTTTCTCATAATAGAGTGTTATTATTTGTTTGAGAATTCCTTTGTGTTAGGAGTATCAAATCTATTAGTTATCTTAGAGGTGAGTTTTTATTATCTCATTCACCTTTGATAGCATTAAGCTATCAAGAGGAATCATATTTTCATGATGTTGATTTACTGCTCTCTATTATGGGAACTTGTTTTTGAATGATGTCTGACTCTACTCCCTTAAAGGTTATGGGAGAATGTCTTATGCATCTTGTTGAGAGAAAAGTTATAAGATTAGATGGATTGATACATCTTTGTGATTAGGATTTTATTTCTCTTAGTTGTGTAAATAAATTGTGAAACTATACTTACAGACTTGGTAAGTAGATAGTGAGTTGGCAACCTTAAGTTACAGTGTCGTTCTTTTACCTTGTGAGGGTATGTAGGATTTTTTGAGATGATGGTTCTCTAATTTTACTTATAAATCTTTAGAGTTACTACATGATCTAATTTATGATTTTAAAACCACGTGAGGTGGAAAACCTTGATTTATATATTAAAATATATACTAAGAATTACAAGTTGATTATAATTAGTATGATATTATACACCCTTGCATAGATTGATATTATTCTCTGTTGCTTATAGCATGTTATTTTGAAGAGATATTTTTATACCTTTCCCTAGAAGTGAGTAAGGTTTAGGATGTGTGGAGCATCTTTTCAATCTAGAGGTTGGAATAAAATTTTAACTTATTATGTGCTAGTTAAGCAAGCAAGGAGATATTTTTTTTTTTATTACCCTATAAGGTTGGAAGAAAGGTGTGATTCTTGACCTATGTGTGTTATGTTAATTATAAAATTATTTTCTCTTAATTATGAACAAAGTAAAATAATTTAAGTGGTGAAATATGATACTAGTATGTTTAACTAGTAGTAACTTAAATAAAATTATGGATTGATTTTATGATCTCTTTGTATGTATGATGATACATCTAGAAACATTTAGCATGTAATAATGCTTTATGTGATCTATTAGTATGGATTTGTGGTCATTGAACCTTGTACACTTTTTAGAGATCATTAGGTAATGGAGACCCAAGGGAAGAGTGGTGAATGTGGAGCATGAGTTCTAAGTGATAGGATGGTCTCCTAATTAGACTCACATTAACTCTAATTATTGGTACTAAATTAGATCGATAGATGGATTTATCAAATCTAGGATTGGACAGGCAAAACTTATCAAATTCAGTCGTATGGCCATACACATGTATACGATGGATAGGGATTTGATGTGGATGAGTATTCCATCATTTTGTATACATTATATTTATCATTATTAGTCATCATCATACTTAACTAGAGCTTTGATTGAGTAATGATAGTATTGATATGTTATACTTATCTGAAGCTATGTGGTGTAGTGATAGTATTAACATATACACATTATTCTTTCCAGGTTCCCTACATAATTTTCTCTAAAATGAGAAAAACACTCTCTAGGATAGAAATATGTGTTGAGGGTTGGAAAATTTTATGAAACTCTCCATGGTCATTTACATTGACTTGTATGATGATCTTATATGTTTTGATAAGTCAATGAACTTTCACTAAGATATGTGGGAACCTTCGAGGTTATAAAAATGGTCAGTCCTATAGTATGTAGGCTTGCCTTGACCATTCTAGACCCTAGGGTGGTCATGATAGAACCAATTAGAGTAAGTAATACTCGCAACTATGTCTACTTATTAGAGAGATGTCATTGAGTAGAGTTTTATGGGACCTGTACTCCAAAAATAATATAAATTAAAGTAATTATGATGAGTTTTACAGGTAATTTTCCCATTATTTACTTAATTCTATATTATATACTACCTTATTGCCTTACTGAATAATGTTTTTATATTTTAATAAGAGTCATTAAGGATGATTACTAGCTTTAGGGGGAAGAATGTTGCATCCTGATTCCTCGCTAAGCAAACTATTTGACTATTTATGAAGAGTATAATAGATACACATGATATTGGTTATATTTTTTATTAAGCTTGAGATTTATGCTATTTTGAGATAATAGAATGTTGCTTAGTTATATGAAAATACATGATTGCTTATTGTGAATTGGTTTATGTATGCATTTACATTTTAGGCATATTAATACATTATTTTAGTTATATATTATTGGTTTATGATTATCATGTGATATGATTTAATTAACTACATGTTATGAGGAGGATGTGGGAGAATTCATCCCTCATTCATACTGAAGGGAGAGCATCATTAGAGAGGATGAAGTAGATGGAGACATCACAGGTCGATAGAGAACTAGCAAAACCTTGCACACACCACATAAATGATTCATGTTAGATGCATTGTGGTATGGTTGGCATAGTCTATTTTGGGTGTTACTTGTGTTAGATAGTAATTTTAGACATGATTGCTAATATAGTTTAGTTAATTATTTGTAATTCTTCTTGTTTATACACCCATTTAAGACTTTAGTAACATATTTTATTTAATTAGACTAATTTAGAGTTGTAGATTAATGATGTATCATTAATCCATCATGACGTTTGAAAATATTAATTTTATTTAGTAAATTATTAATTTTTATAATTATTGGTAGAAATTATTTATTGGCATCTAAAAAAATTAGAAAGGAATAAAAATAAAAGAAATAAAGAAAACAAAAAGGAATTAAATCATGCTTTAAAAAATATATTAAAATATCTTTTGAAACAAAAAGGAGGAAAAAATCATAATTAATAAAAAGAGAAAGTCTTAAAATAAAAGAAAGATTTTAAAGCAACTTTAAAAAACCCTTTTTATATCAATAAAGATAAGAAAAGGAAAGGATTAGGGAATAAAAAGGGTCAATGTGTGGAGTTCTCCATTATTATGGTGTAAAGCTATGAAGTAGTGGGTTATCTTGGGCAATGAGAGTTTGACACATGCTAGTTATACGTAATGGATCCCCCTAGTAGTAAAGCCAATGGGATTGATAGTACATATCAAAGAAAATAGGACCAAGATGAGTACCTTGAGCGTGGCCGCCATAAAAAAGAGGAGGTAGATGGAAGTGTCAAAACTAAAGCCAAAGTCCCTGCTCTACAAAGACAGTCATTAAAGCATTGAGACTATGCAATTTATTTAGCTTATCACTTAGGTAAAACATAAATTGTCAACTCTATTGCCCTTTAAGCAAATAGGTGCATTTTTCACTCTCTTTTCAAATAATGGGAAGAGAAGTTTGGACTTTTAATATTCATAACTCATAAGTTTTATGAGAGGTAGACTATGGTTTCTTTGCTGTGTGTGTGTGTGTGTGTGTGTGTGTAGGTGAAGTTCATTTAATATAATCAGGTTGTTACATGTATATTTAAGTATACATGATGATTATACAACATTATTATTTGATGGGGAATAGCAATTAATTCTAGCATTAATAGAAGCCAAGGGAAATAAATCTAAAAGTTTAGGATAACGTTAGAGCACATGTTAGGACAATTACTTATCATATTATATTTCTAGTTTGGTGAGTAACATAGACTAAATGATGAGTCACTCCCTATGAAAATTATAAATAGTCTAATTAATATTTTTCTAACTACAGTGACTCAAAGGTCTGATTTATTAAACTGTGTGATGCTTAAAAGGAATTAATTCACCATTTATCAATGAACTTAGGCAAAATATTAATGGAGATATACAGTTGTAAAATACCAATTTATGGATTTAATTATATGTTGATTTTGATTGATGCTGAATCAATTTATACATTTAGATGAATAGTTAAGTCGATATATAGCACACCAGGTCTATTATATACAATTAGGTTTACACTATGAGTTCCTAGATTTCAATGCTAGTGGTCTAGCATATATAATATTGAGTAATATGATAAAGTGTGCATATATGAGTATATATCAAGTTCAGGTGTATTTTATTTGATCATATCATACAACAACTTATACAATTACCTATAGAATGATTTATATAGTGATTATATAACTATTTACATAGTATTTATTACAATGAAGTATACTCTCAGATGAGTGAAAAATATGGTTTCATTACTTAGAGAAATTCCAATCATTGCAATTAACCCCTAGCCAATTTATGGAGAAAATGGATCATTGTTCTATTGTCTTAGTTGTCTAATTTTAGTTGGTAAAAAAAAGATTGAGTCATTAGATAATGGTTGGGTATGTTGTAACACTGAATATTAGTGTTAATATATTTATAAAATTCTTGTTAAGTATTTTATAATCGTCATATAAGGTATTATATCATTGTACTTTATTGTTCAATAGTGTTATATGCATACTTATCAACTGATTTGATTAGGTTAAAATGGGATGCTAAAAGTTTAATTAACCAATTAAGAGCAGTTGGCATCGCCACATTCTTCTTTAAAATTGAATGTTTTATTAAATGGTTGGCTACTATATAAATGCCTTTTTCCATGGAATTTGTCAAAGCCACGAGTTAATGTTAAAATAGAATAATATTATGTTTATAAATCCATTAAGGTAATCAAACTATAATTTTTAAAAAAGGCTCCATTTGAGGAATATGGATTTTCTAGTGGAAAACAAAATATAATAATAAAACTAGTGTATGGGACTAGATATTATGGTCATTTCATGGTTTATAGGAGGAACTATGACTTAAAATTATATATATACCTATATTTTTCTAAATGTAATTCAAATTATAAAAAATAATGGTAGTCGTATTGCATAATCCATTTCCTCACTATGTTAAATGAAGGAATAGTCTTATAAATTCTCAGTTGAGAATATGTATAATTGTAGATGTTATGTAAGGTTATTAAATATAGGTCCTTTAAAATTTTTAATGAGACATGGGGAGAATAATAAATCTAATGTAGTCTTCTCTTTAAAGGGTATGGATTACTTATGATAATTTGAACTACAACTAGGAAGCAAACGTAACATAAAAATAAGTTTCGGTAATCTTCATAAAAATTATGGGTGTATATGTTCATTAGAGAGTATTCTCATGGTCATGTATTTCCACATGTGGATTATAACTGATGTTGAGGATTTGGGGATAATAAGCATGGTTGAATGTGAGCCAGTAAACCTCTAGATGTATTTTAAAAACTAGTCAGATTACTCTCTATGTTTCATGGAAGTAGAGTTTTTATTGGAATTATAAAGTTATTTTATATTATCATGTTTAGATTATATTAGCCAAGTATTATTTTGAGAATCGTAAAAGGTTAATGATGTCATTATATTATTAAACATATTTATGTATAAAATAAATTGAACAGTTAAGTGTATGAGAGTTCCTTGGTTAAAACACACAAGTAAATAGTGGGTTAGCTTTGCATAGAATTGGAGTACGTGTAGGAGGTATTAGTTTATGATGTACAAATACTTGTATATAGTAATTATACCTATAATTTAATAGATGGATAGGGTAAGTCATTAAGTTTCTTAGAACCCAAAAACTTTAACCATTTGGAGTAGCCTCCTAGAAGCAAATAGATCGTTAGAGTGAAAAAGTTATAATGGGTTTATGAATTATCTAACTCACTACTAATAGTATGATTAACTGTTAGTCATATGTATTTAGTGTGGAATACTCATGTGAAGTACATACTATGAGAATGTAAATATGTTTGGTTATATGTAGCGTATAATGGTGCATCATGATGCATGTTTATATGTTGTGTTGCTTTGGAATGCTTGTATGCAATTTAATTTAAACTATACCTAGATTGTATAATTCCATATTATTTATTTGTTATTATCTGTATAGATCAATTTATTCTTGAAATCATAAATTTGGATTATGTGATTATTATGTAGTTGAAAACCTATGATAGTATTGGATATCATGGAGAATAATAGAATAAAAGTATATTTTACCTTAATGGTACTTACTATAAATGTTATTCTTAGACTTACATATACATTTTATTGATTTATTGTATACGTACTAGTATTTGCTATAGATAGTGTGTTTCCTAATAATTGGTAAGACTTTATGTATGTGTGTATACAACCCTTGAAAGTTTAACGAATATTGTGTTGGTAGGTTATTGTGTTTCATGTAAATTATGAATTGCTTCGTTATATATAGTTACTTGTATATTTATTTATGTTTCCATGATGTTAAGACTACTTTATATGACTATTTTTGGGAAAACTGATAGTTATGTCTTATAATACTAGATTATGGTAATATGGGTTATCATAGGTGTAGTATGTTTAGAAATAAATTGTGGTTATTGAAATCTACAGTTATGTATATTTTTACATGAATGGTATAGACTGTAGCCATTATTTCTAGTTTGGAATAAAAATAATTTAAGATCCATTCATATATTTGATGAAATAAATGTATGTTTTGGTTACTCCTATGTTTAGCATCTGATTTAATTATGTGTGTGAATAGGATGTAAATTAAATGAATATTGTGGTTGAGTTGTATTCAACCAGTTTACATTACTGATTTGAATTAAGGAGCGAGATGGACTTCACTGGCTTACTAGTCTCACAATGATAGATGAAGGCAGTCTGATCAAGTGGTGTGTATGAATTTGATTGATCTAGATCATTATTTCTTTATCATTTATAAAACTTTGGGCTAAATTATGTTTAATGAGACATTATCATTTCATTAGTATGATTCACATGTTTGTGCGATATCTTACAATAGAATGGATTTCTATGATACACTACATGTTTATTTTAGAATCATACAACACATGGGTACTTGCTAGTCTCTCTGGATTCTCACATCATCACTATCTACTCATCCATGAAAGGAGGGCCATTCCCTAATGGGAAATTGTGCAGGGGATTATTGGTCCATGGTTGGTATGAAAAAGTGTTTGAATGATGCTCTCCCTCTCCACCACAGTACTATTATTGAGACAACACTTGATGTTTCCATAGATACTAGAGAGTCTAGAGAACTCATGCTCTAAGGAGCCATGTATCTATATGTACATTTTATTGTATTGTATTTATTATTGAATATTGTCATGAAGAGTTGTAATTACTTGTTATTTTAAATCAATAGTGGTAGTTGTAGACTTGTTTCAGATGTAGTTGAGTTAATGTAATTACTTTCTATATATGCATTATGATGTTCCCTCTCATGATATTAAAGATCAGTATTATGTGATGTATTATGCTTGTTTTTATTATCACCTTGTGTTTTTCTTATGGTCTCTATAGATTCTTGTGGTGTAATATATATTTTGTATATGTGTTAAAATAAACTAATATTTTCACATTTTTCTTTGTCTAATCCAGTGGGGTTGTTACATTTACATATATTAAATTTGATTTTTCAATGATGCAATATTTTATTTATTAATGGTAAGTTGATTGAGAAGAGCCTGACCAATACAAAACCTAGGTACCATGGATTGCCTAATCATACTCCCACCATTGAAAGGATATTGAGTAGTGGAGGGGTTTGAGGAAGGACATATTTACTATCTTCATTTGAAACCATAAAATGGATAACCTTACCCCTTGGAAGAGCAATAACATGGACTTGGTTAGAGGGATGGTAGCTATTAACCTCCTTAGGGTTAGGAAGAGGAAGAGGTTCTACCTTATCCATTTGAAATGTTCTAAATACTAAAATGAGGACAAGATAAGAGAGGCACACAAACTATATGGATAAATTCATTATGCTAATATATTTTTTTGATTTTGAAAATAATTTAATTTTTTTTATTAACAAATTATAAATCAAAAAAATTAGGAAAACCCTAGAGCACACTAAGAATTGCATGAAAAAACATAGATGTCAAGTTTACCCAATGTTTAATCTTAAATTTAGATATGTGTGTTTATCTAGAGTTAAGGGGATTAGATTAGGTTTTACACAAAGATGGTGAATTAATCTAATGAGCAGGCCATTTAATATAAAACTTAGATAAATAATATTTTGAATTTGTACAATTGAGTTTGTTAAAAATAGTAAAGTGAAACTATTGATAGATATTGTAATGAATTTAAAATAAATGATACTTATCTAGTTTACTATGTGCATGTAGGTTTGATCTAGAATAGGTTAGAAGTGGACTAGAATATGATCTTGAAAAGTTCATTAGATTTTGTAAATATTTTTTTTGTGGCCTCATATGCTTATGTCGGGTTTGGATAGTTACATCAACATAGGTGTCTAACGCTACCACATGTGTCTTGTATAAAATATTGATTGTATCTAGATGTAACCAACTATATCATCATGTGTTTTTTGTCACATTTTTTCTAGTGTCTTCAAATTGTACACATAGGTTGTAACTCTATGTTAAATGATCAAACCCTAACTCTTTACCCTTAGAGTGATTGTGGGAAAAATGGGTTAGTGGGATCATGATGTCAAGTTGCACTAAATACCCCTCTATCAATGAGTGTTGCCTGCATAGCCAATACTCTAAAGAGGGCCTCGGACTTATATATTTTTGTCATATATGTTGGCTTGTGTGTGCACAAAGATACAATGTGTGATAAGCAAAGACACGTAGTGACCTAGCTTGTAATTTAGAAAATATGGATCATGGGATGCTCTTTGAATGCTTTAGACTTGTATAAATATTGATCCTATGACTTATTTATAAATAGGAAGAAATACAATAGGTTTACTCGTTTGAATTCTTGATTGGGTGTTTCTTGGTATATTACCTTGTGAGTTGTATATCATTTCCAGGTGAATAATAAATGAGGGTTGATCTTGAATATATACCAATCCCTATTATCATTAAAACACTTAGGCTGACCTTTGGGACATGTTTCTTTAATAAATTATATGAATTTTGTGTACTGGACACTTTATAGGAAAAGTGGACACTTGTGTTGACACATGTGTCCACTTAGGATACAAGTGTCTAAGAAGCTAGAAAATAGGTACATATCCATAAATGGCAGTGAAGGATAATAATTAGGTTTAGATATTTTTTTATAGTATAGAAGGCTTGGTCATCAAATTAATAATGGTTAGACTAAGAGATAAGTAATTAGGCGCAAAAATATAGGGAATGCAAGCCTTTCAGAAATGGGAAGGTCTAGAACTAAAAGGTACACCCATGATAGGTATTTTACAAGTGTACAAGACTGAGGTGCTATATAAATTATATTTTTGTATCTAAACATGGAGATTAAGAATTTAATTATAAACCCCTAGATCAAAGAGAAATCCTAGAGCAGTGCTCAATCAAATCCAATAAAGGATAACCAAATTTCTCTTTAGTGTATGGGAATCATGAATTTAACAAAAATAGGTAAAGCAATACTTGAAAACAAATGTACGTGTCCACTAATATATTTTACCTTATTTTCGATTTTACAAATAAATGTGTTTAATAGGTGTAAAATTTGATAAATCTATTCATATTATAATATATGACAATTAATAATAAATTTGAATGTACAATAGAATTGATTAAAATTGAAATTGCCAAGTAGCATATGCTAAAAATAATAATTACAACCAATTATAATATACATAGCTTTTATAATTTTGAATTGATTGTAATTGATGTTTAACAGTGAAAATTAAGATAAGATAAGATTACGATAGCTTACATATAGATACATGTTTGCACTCCCTGGTCAACAATATAGGTTAATCGTGTCTATTGACTACAGACTTGACCATGTTGACTGTGACAAAATTTTAATTATTCTAATACATATGCTTATGTCTACTAAGATTATGATTTTATAAATGTTACACCAAAACTTTTATTTTCCTTCTCTTTGCTTTGGAAACCCTAGGAGTACTTGTGATAGCTATAAACCTACAAAAATATAAGGGAAGTGTAATGGGTTGAACTAACCCTAATCACCCCCTTTGATGATTCATGGTTCCCTACATAGACAAATACTTCAAGGAGGAAATCAAGATACCTGTAGTTCCCCCACATAGAGTGATTGTGAAATTATACTCCTTGACTATATGTTTGTTGCTAGAAATTTGGCCTTGATACTTTAAAATGTTATCTCTTGACTTGATTTTAAATACTTCAAACTTGATTTGATATCTCTCCTAGTGATTGATATTAAATTTGAGAAGAATAAGATAAATTATCTCAATGTGCGATATTTAAAAGATATATGTCAAATAAATATCAAGTCCTTTTTAAATGAGGTTTTGATTTTCTTATATAATTAATTTTTTTGACAATTTCCTTTAGTCAACCTTGAAAAACATGTGAGATGACTCAATAATATTTTGAATTTGAAAAATAGTTGTTAAATGGCATAGGGATGAGGGTGATAGATCAACGGGTCCATAACAATGGACCTATTTTCATAGTACACACTTGTTCAAGCAAAATAGGTATAATTGTCCTAAGGTTGGAACAAACTGAGAGACAATATAAAGTAGCTTGAGCATTGATTTAGATATTCCTATGTAGCAGTGATGATGAACATAAGGGTCAATCCAGCTTATAGATAAATTTCTTAAAGGAATGAAAAATAAAAGAATGTATTTAGGCATAAATAAAGTGGTTTAAGTGTATCAATAACTGGCATTGTCAAGTACCTATGACCATATTTAGGTGTCTACACTAAGCAAAGTATATGTTTTATTAATAGTGATGGTTGGGTAAGAGGTATAGTTCCAATTTATTGGTACTATTCCCATTAGAGATGATCATTGTCCCATACATGCAGCTAATATAAGCATATGTTGTGGCAACCTAAGGTGTTCCTAAGATGAGGGGATATTTTCCTAAACTGGGCTTGGGATGCAATATCATAAATTGGTTGGGTATTCTCAATAATTAACATATATGATAAGGTCTTTAATCACCCCTTAAATACAAATAATAGATTCATCTACCATTTGAAAAATAGTTGGGGTTTGGCAGAGACCTTCTATCTTAAGTTCTTCCATGGTCTCCTTAGTCATAACATTCATCGTAGCTCTTAGGTCAATTAAAGTGTTTTCTATGAAGATCCTTGAGATATTCACATCTACTATTGGACTTCTTAGGTCAGAGTATCTATGAGGAACAATGTTCCCCAACATAAGATCAACCAATTGTCCAACAACATGGATAGTTTGAATATCTTTAATTTTTTGGGTCTAGTTTCTTTAAATAGAGTTCATAGATAACCTTAATGTAGATGGGTATGTCCTTAATAACTTGGAACAATTGCATATGAACATAAACATTTTAAAGCTCTCCTAAAAAATAAAATTTTGGTTCAAGTTCCATCATTAATAGAATAAAGCATTTAGGAAATGGAAGGTTGGTATTTATAGCTAAACTATTTAAGGGTTTTGTCTCAGGGTTAGATTCATTATTGTATGATGGGGGTGGGTTATTTTTGTGTTCTAGAGCTTCCTCAAAAGTTTTGTTATTATAGGTGTGGCTAGATTATGGATAATATTCCTTGAGTGAATTTGAATACCATTTAATGTTAGGATAAATTAAAACCCAGATCTATCCCCAAATTACATACAAGATAAACTATGAAATGAATTAATCAAACATTCTGAAAATAAACATAAACATGCACATAATAAGAGACACCATATTTAACGTGGTTTACCCAAGATGGGCTACATCCACCAAACTTATCCATTATATTATTTTTAGAAACACAAGGGAGAAATAAAATCCTATAATAAACCTTGTTACACCTCTCTACCTTTTTCTACCTCCGCTCTGTGTAAAATATTTTATTAATCATCACACTCATACATCTCAACCATATATCAATACATTTTAGGGTAAAAAACACCTAAACATAACCTCTACCATTAGATCTATAAACTTTTAATCAACGGCCCAGATTGACTATGAAATTAAATTTTAACAAGGCACTTTTAATGGGATTCAAATAATGGGATCCAAACTTGACTGAAATAACATCAAAATTTTAACTTCTGATCCTGGAAGACAATCAGGCTCCACACCTAACATTCAATTCCATTGTGTATTTGGGATATGTCACCATGTCATTATTATATTTTGGTTGAGTTGACTTATTATTTGGATTGGTTTTAGGTTGGGACAAGTAGTTTTCGTGGGTGAGGAGATTGTTGGTCCTAGATAGTTGACATTAAAGCTAGTTGTTGTGGTTATTGATGGAGGCCAGTGTTTTGACTAGGTCAAGGTGAATTTCCCCTCCATTATTGTTTCCATGGGTTGGAATATTGTTTCCATTACATGTTCTGATGTTGTGGTTTTAGAACTGCTACCAATTATCCTGATATTTAAATTTTGGTTGTGACCATTTTTTATCTTGGAATGAATTCCAATTGGTTTGAGATTATAGGTTTTATTGGGACCAATTTTGATTTTATATTTTTTGCCAATTGGTTTGGGATTATGAGTTTTTTGTGACCAATTTATATTTTGGGGAGGTTTTATATTCTAAGGATTTGGTTTGTATGAATTATTAGGAGGAACATATTAAAATTGGGAATTAAAAGTTGGTGATATACCTAGATTTTATGATTTATATGACCATGATCTATGTTGTGCAATGTAGAAGACTTGATCTCCTTTGCCTCTAATCACATAAAGTTCCATTACTTTAATATTTTCATTTGTTATACTAGCTACCTTCACCCAAGCAATTTGATGATGATAATCCTCTTTCTTCCTTTGATAATTAGGGAAATAAACAACTATATATTTTTTCATTTCTTCCTATTTTCTTCATGCATGTAGTGTGTCTAGTTGTGTGGCCATATGATTGATTATGTCTTACTTAATATCTTAAAAGTAGGTTATTGACTTCCATCTATGAGACCCCATTATTGAATTTTGAGGATGATGATGATAACACTTTGTTGTGATTTTTATTCATCATAGACCTTGAGTAGGTTCTGCACAAGATGGTGATGTCATCAAATGATATTTTTGAAACATATATAATACTCTCGAGATCCAAAGTTTCCAAACATTCTTCATTAATTCCCTTCAAGAATATCAACTTGATATATTTTGAGTCTAGCTTATTTTGCATAGAATTTTTTAATCTATATATAAATCTTCCATATAGTCTTGTGACAGCTCTTCTTATTTTTTTGACATGCAAAATTGTCATCCCATCTGTAATATTTTACACTATAGTAATCCTAATACTTGGAGATAAATCTCTAATTTATATCATTCCAATTAGAGACTGCATTTTCCCTAGTCCCATAATCCATTGGAGGGTTGCATCCTTAAACGTGGTTGGAAATAATATCAGTCTTTGGGCGTCATGATTGTAGTTGTAACTATGACTCAGGATGTTGAACTTGAAAAGGTTTGTATCAAGATCCTTGATTACCATTCCATTCAAGTGAAGTAAGGCAAAGAGGGGAATATTATTCATAGGTGCATTACTTATGGGGGTGTTGATAAGAAATTCAAAAGTTGTGATTTCACTAATAGGTATTTTTCCTTCAAGGTCTCCTATGATTCATGAAACCACTAGTGTACTAATGAGTTTTTAAAGCCACTCTTTAAGTTATTTTTAAATATTCTTGTCTGAAGGTGAGTAATAAATGAAGGTCTTAGGTTTTTTAGGGGATAAGAAACTCTTTTAGATGGAGGCGATGGGGTGGATTCTCCTAGAAATTATTTCATAAACTTGAGAAAAATGTCATCTTGCTCAGCTAGCTCCATTGGTATAGTTAATATTACAGGGTTAAAAATTATTTTTAAAGCTAAAAGGGCTTGATATTCTTTTTTGGAGATAATTTTGGGTGAGGGTGGAGGGAACTGAATACCAGACTCTTGAGTATAAATTAAAAATCTCTAGAATGGTATGAGGATATATTTTTTAGGAGTATGAGGATCATCTTATTCCCTAAACTTAGATTGCTCTACTAATTTGGCTAAGAACTTATCAACTTATGTTTCTTCTGATACAACTTCATGTGATAGGAATGGATTAGCTATGGGTATTTTATATTAAATTATAGTTATTATAAGTCATACCTCATATTTTCCTTCTATAGCTAAACTCAATCCCTAATCAATAATTTGCCTAAGATATCCCTCTCACACTGCATACACTCAATCAATATTCCTTTTTAATTTTTTTGGCTATGTCTTGCACAAGGTTAGTAATATATATATATATATATATATATATATATATATATATAGACACACACACACACACACACACACACACACACTTCTATTTGCATTAAAGGGAAATTAATTCTACATGTACTAAAAAGAAAATAATCTATAAAATAATAAATTTATTCTAGAAATCAAGGAAATTTAATCTAGAAAGCAATAAATATATTCCAAGTTTTTCAAGAGTTCAATATTTGACACCTTCCCTAGAAACAATGCCAAAATGTAGAGAACATATAATATATTGTTATATGTTTTTTATTAAGGTTAAAGGTGGGGTATTTTTTGACTAGGGATCCTAATCCCTACAAGAAGAATAGATAAAAATTAGAACAAGAGGACTAACCAAGTCCCAAAGAGAAACAGGACTAAACAATCACAACAATAACTACAAACAGCCAAAATATAACCCAAGAATAGATTAAATAATAGCAAAGACAAAAGATAGCCAAAAAATAATTACAAACACTCTAAATGTCTAATATCCTTATGACATCTTATTAATAACTTTTCATGTGTTTCAAGTTCGAGTCAATCTAAAGAAGTATATTTTCCTTGTTTATGTCTTTGGAACATTCACTACATTATAGATGCTTATCCTTACCCTTTGAAGAGCTCTTTATATCAATAAATCCTCTCATATGAGACCTTAAGTTCTCTAAATTATAAATTCCTTCATGCATGGTTGCCTTATTATAGTTGACCAATTAGCTAATATTATTCTTAAGCTTATCATTTTCACATTCCAAAGCACCAACCCTATACAAATCACTTGCTTATATAGGCAAGGCAAAATAGAAACCTAGCTATTCTAACAAATGTGGGATAGAAAAATAACCCACAACAAGACAAAATAGTTAGAAAGACACTAGTAAACGTGATTAAACGCATGAAATACTCTAACACACCCCCTCAAGTGAAGTTAGGGGCTAACAAAAGCCAAAAAAGTGGCATATCCATAAAATGAGTCCCAACAATGAGGCTTGATAAGATACTCATGAACAATATATATCCATGAAATGAAGATGGAATATGTCATCATGAACACCCCCCAAGGACAAATTTTGAAACCCTAAACATGCCATGCAACTCAAGGAAATGAGGTGATATAAAAGGCTTCATGAAGATGTCTACAACTTGAACTGAGTTGGAATATACTCCAAGCTAAGGACTCCATCCTAAATGTGTTGATGAATGAAGTGCATATTTACCTCAATGTGCTTCATTCACTGATGCTCAACTAGGTTGTGAGATATATGAATTGCATTCTGGTTGTCACACCAAAGTATAATGGGTAAATCTTGTGTGAAGCCAAACTCCGTCAACAACTTATGAAGCCAAATAACCTTCTATCTCACTGTAACTACTACCCTGTACTCAGACTCTATAGATGAAAGTGAAATATCCTATCGCTTCTTGCACAACCAAGAAATAGGTGAAGAACCAAGATAAAAGATGTAGCCAGAAGTAGAACACAGTCATCAAGAGAACCTACCCAATCTAAATCATTGTAGCCAACCAACTAAGTAGAACCCTTGGTGTAATGTAATCCAAAATGAGTAGTGTCTCACAGATATCTTAAAAACCTTTTGGAAACCTATCAATGACTATCATAAGGGTCATGTGCAAACCTAGATACAATCCCAATTGTAAATGAAATGTCAAGGTGAGTATGGGTTAAATACATAAGATCCCAAAAAACTACCTATACAAAGTAGGATAACAAAGTGGAGTAGTACAAGAAGTAATGAGAGTCACTCCAGAATGAACAGGAATATAACTTGGCTTGCAATCAGCCATGCCAAAACACTAAATAAGATCAAGGGTATACTTCTACTGACTCAAATAAACCCCTATATCTAACTATGAAATTTGTAGACCAAGGAAGAAGTGCAAAAAACCAAGATCTATCATGTTGAACTATGTTGAAAGTGCCTAATGAATAGTTTGAATCTAAGATGAGGAGCTTCTTGTGAGAAGCATATCATTAACATACAAGACTAGAATAACAATGTCCTGCTCAATATGTTGAATATACACTATAGGATCTAAGTGGTAGTGAACAAAGCTAGTAGAGAGAAGAAATGAATCCATCTTCTCATACCAAGCCTGAGGGGCCTATTTGAGACCGTAAAGAGACCTCCTAAGTTGACAAACAAGATAAGAATCATGAACAAACCCATTAGGTTGCTCCATATAGATTTCTTCATGCAAGTCTCCATGCAAGAAAGCACTCTTCACATCTATTTGATATACTGGCCAACCCTGTGATGCAGTAATAGAAAGTACCAAGTGAACAGAATCCATCATAAAAACAAGTGCAAAAGTCTTAAAATCCAATACCTTTAACTTGTAAAAACCCTTTTACAACAAGACGTGCCTTATACTTGCGAATGGACCCATCAGTTGCATACTTAGTGCAGTAAATCCATTTGCACCTAACCAACTTCCTTCCCTTGTGAAGAGTGACCAAATCCCAAGTGTGATTCTTCATTAATTAAGAATACTCATCTGTCATCACATCATCCCACTTCTATATCCCATGAGCCTATGAAAAAGACTATGGATCCCTAGATATTACCTAACACAAAATTCCAATACCTGTAGAATGTGCATGATGATGTTGAGTAGGTGGAATATTTTGTATGAATGGTGTTGCCTCAACAACTGTAGTATAAACACACCTTTTTATAGTGGAAACATCAATGTGAACAAGATCTTCAACCTCTATAATTTCCTCATGAATCTCCTAAATTGGTTCCTCAAAGAATGAATCCTCAAGAGGAGGTGAATTATGGAAAGAAGAAGAAGGCATGGAAGAAGATGAAGAGTCATGAGATGTGAAATGCTTATCAAATTATATATGTGTTTGAAAATCAACATCATGAACATCAAGGTCTAAAAGATGATAAGTTCTCATGTCCTCACAATACCCTATAAAGACCAATGGTTTGCTCTTCTTATCTAATGCTTTCCTTTTCTTATTTGGTACTAACACCCAAACAAGGCTCCTAAAGACTCAAAAAAATGAGACATCGGGCTTGGATCCAAACCAAGCCTCCTCTAGAGTCATATGCTCAAGTGCTCGATGTGGTGTGTATTTTTTAATTTAGTTCACACAATTAACGGCTTCTACCCAATAGATAAGAGGTAAATCCCATGAATGCATCATGTAGTTAGCCATCTCATTCAAAGTTCAGTTATTCCTCTTTGCTAACCCATTCTATTGTGGAGTATGTGCAATAGAATGTTGGTGAATAATACCATGGGTTGCTAAAAAATTAGTGAACTCTCGATTGAAGTGCTCCCCCTCATTATCTATGTGAATCTTCTTGATGCAACTCGATGATTATTTCTCGACTAAAGCCTTAAATACTTTGAAGTGAGCAAAGACATCACTTTTTTACTTGAGAAAGTAAACCCAAGTAAGCCTTGAGAAATTTTCAATGAGGGTAAGCGCATACTTAGCTCTATTGAAAGGAGTAAGAAAGACCATCAAATCACTATGCACAAGCTCAAGTGGTGAAGAAGATCTCGTGGGCATCCCCTTAGGAAATGGATCTTGGTGTTGTCTCTCCAGTGCACAACTAGGGTAGACTCCATCAAGACATGAAACTATAAGAAGACCCTCTACCATGTTGTGAGTGCTCAACTCCTTCAAATATCTATAGTTCAAATGTCCAAATCTCTCATGCCAAAGCTGACTTTCAGAATCTACATGAGAAACTAAACACATCCCTAGAGGAGGAGTATCATCAAAAATCTCAAAATAGTAAAGCTGAGAACTATGATCAACAACACCGTATGTAATGAGTGTGTGTGGCTTTAATAAATATCAAACTTTATCACCCTATGGTGTGAAAGTCACTATCTTTCCCTGACTAGAATGACAAATTTGATACACTGAAAGTAGATTGGTGGTGATGTCTGAAACTTAAATCACATCATTGATGTGACCACCATCTAGCTCTATGTCACCTTTCCCCTAAATGGAGATGAAGGAAGAATCTCCAACCTCAATGTTGGAAGTAGAACTAAAACTAAGAGATACAAACAACTCCTTGGAAGAATTCATATGATGTGAAGCTACCAAAATCTATAACCCAACTATCTTAAATAGGTGACTGTGATCTCCCAACAACATTAAATTCTTTATTATGCTCATGAGATAGAAAAGGAAATGAGATAGAGATCTTGTGTTTCCTAACGACATCCTCTAAAGCTTGCATTCTCTTGAAACACCTAGACTCTTCATGATTAGTCCCCCCACAAAATGAGCAAGATAGGTTAGACTTATACTTAGATTTGGAAGATGGTTTGGGTTTAGATGTAGAAGTGTTGTTGGGATTAGGTGTATTGGTGTTAGGGGTCTTAGTTGTATTTTGAGGTTGAGGAGGAGTGTTTTTCTTTTTAACCTTAGATTTTCCCTTAGACTTAGGATGTGAGGCCACTAATACTTTCTGAGAGGTGGAAGACTCAAGGTGAGATAATTTAGATTCCTCCCTAGTGAATGTCTCATAAAACAACTTAAGATTAGGCATTTTGAATGCAGTATCTAAAGCATCCATACTAGAGAAAAAGGTAGAGGCAAATATTTAGAAAGGGCCATTCAACTTTGACAATATTAAGTAGACACATTCTTTATCCTTTTTATTTCAACCACTCCCCTTAAACTTTGTCAATAAATGCTTGAACTTTGTGAGATAATCTGTAATAGAAGCAAAGTCATCTGGGTTTAGTGAAGTGAGCTCCACTTCAAGTTGCATGGCTCGCAGGTGGTCTACCTTCCTGAATAACCCTTGTAACTTAGTCCACATTTTAAATGGAGTGTCATACCCATCAAAGTGAAATAGAAGACTATCACTCACATAACTCCCAATTAAGCCCATACATTCTTCAAACTTACACTAATGTTTAAATTTTTCAAATTCCCTTGTGAATTGTGGTTGTGGTTCATTCATTAGGGACCATAATCCTTTGCCCTTAATAATTGTCTCTATTCTAGGTCTCCATGTGTGGTAATTATGTGTAGTTAACATCTCACAATGATCAAGTCTAGATGTAAAATCCATGCCAACAATCACCAAGAATAGAAATAATGCAAAGGGTGCACAAAAATTGGCAACGAGACAACCCCCCTAAAAGATGTATTATAGGACCCCCCCCAATTTGGAACTTTATAAAAGTAATGTGTTTTTATAATCTGATGACACCACATATGTAAAATTGAAAAACATGCAATTTAAAAAAAATAGAACTCAAATTCGAGTTACCGTTCAAAAGTTATCAGTGTTTTGATTTCTCATAAAACTAAGTCAAAACAATTTAAAAAATACCGTGATTTGATCTTAGTGATCACAATGAAAAAGAATATAGGTGTGCAACCACTCATTGGAATTAGAATTTTATCATGGATTGAGAGAATCCAATGGAAGTAAAAAATAATGTTGTTGGTGACCTCGGTGTCTATGCAATCAAGTTTTACTACCTTTTTAAGCAAAAATATAGCGTATTAATACAAAATAATGAATTTTCAGCTATGGTAAGAGGAACAACAATGAGTTATAGCTATGTAAAGAGAGAATAAGGTAGGGATAGTTGTCCTTGGGCTCCACAAGTAGATCCAAGTCAACATAAAAGAATCCAATGACAAATTTGATGAAATCTTGCACGGAAAGATTAGATTCTCTCCTTTTTTCGCACCAATCTCAGGGATGGCTAGAATATACTCCATGGATCTCCACCTCACAACCTCAACCTAAAACACCTCCTTTCCACACTTTACTAACTGATGTCATGGCCATCTTTAGACAACACTATGCCTCAATTAGTGTTGGTTTGAGAAAAAAAAAAAAAGCATATCTAAGAATCTCCAACTCTCTAAGCATCCCACTCAACCAAATACGTGGATTACCAGCTCAACACAAATCAAAGTGTAGTGCAACATGTAAAATGACAATGCTTAAGCAAGGCTCCTGCTAGAGAAAAAATGCCAAGATGAGTAGTTTAAATGCTACACTAAAAGCTCCAAGATATAAAATGTGATGCCTCAGATTGATTTCATTACTGTAAGTCTCCTTCCAAAGTAGATGCAAATCCTTCTCAAAGGTTTAAAAAAACTTTCAAAGCTAAGACCAGGCCAAAAAATTAAATATTTGATCATAAAAGTGCATATCCTTAAGTGAAATACAACATGTAGAATTAACACTCCAATGCCTATGCTAAAGTAGTTCTCTACTGAAAAAAAATAGAAAGACAAACTCCAACGCCTTTCTCTCCAGAAGAAAATTTTTAGTGCCCAGGCAATTTCAGATGGTCAATCACTAGATACCTAAAAATAATGTAAAGGATAAAGAAAAAAATACAGATGTCAATGCCTTCAAGGCAGATCAATGCATTCCAATGCCCCTCTTAAAGAATGACTCCAAGCTTAATAAAAATCAATTTTTAGTAGGAAAAATTTGCCAAAAAAATAATGATGCCACTCTCTTTTAATAGAAAGAATAGATCTAAACTATAACTACAGTCAAATCTGGGATGCCAAGACTCTCAAAAAGGAGTTTTGAGCAATTCTAGCAATAACAAAAGAATACCAAGCTTGAAAAATTATGCCAAAAACACCAAATTTGATCTCATAATTAGACCTCAATGAGCTGATATCCAAGAGAAACTGAATGCCTTGCAACAAATCTTCTCTCCAAACAAAAACTTCAATACCTTGGATCAGAAAAAATAAGCTAATAAGATCTCTATTCTCTTGAATACAATCAAGTTTTTAGAATTTTAGAATAAAAGAAAAAAAAAGCTTAGCTTAGATCTAAAACTAAACATGAAAAACAAGGAGACAAATCCAATGGAGGCACCAAGATCTTCTCACTCAATTTATAAGCTTGGATGGTTGGAACTTCTTCAAGGCTCTGGTACCTTGTTAGGAATGGTAAAAACATTCTATGAGGCAAAGATCAGAAGTGTTCACAACAATAAAATAACAATAGCTGCTATATTCATAATATGAGAATGATGAAAAGCTAATACAAAGCACTTGTTTATATAGGCAAGGCAAAATAGAAACCTAGCTATTCTAACAAATGTGGGATAGAACAATAACCCACTATAAGAAAAAATAGCTAGAAAAACACCAGTAAACATGAGTAAACACATGAAATACTCTAACAATTCTTTGAATTTGGGTACTGTAGTCTTCATTAATATATTTTTGACTCAATCTTTCATTATCATGTTGTAGATTTTTCACTTTGCCTTTGATCTCAGACAACTCCCTCATGAACCACCTCATAATCAATTTTTGCAAATCTAATTCTTCAATTTTAATCATTTTTTATTTACCTTTTAAAGAATCAACCATGGCATTAAAATTCTCATTATGCCTAGTTCTTCCAACTCTGTCTCTTTAGGGAAATCTCCCACTTTCCTTTGACCCTTGTCATCTTTGTCAATTTAGATCCTACTTTTCTCCCTTTCAGTCACATTATAGGCATTCCTCCTTATCTCTTGTAGCATCATCTACCAAAATAAACTACCCAATCAAAGATCCATCTTTACCTATGTTAGTTGCCTTCTAACTATCCCCTGAAGAAACTTTGGTAAACTTATTAATCGATTATTAATACTGACCCCTTGTGATTTTGGAATGTTCATAGTAATATTATGTTGTTTTTCTTTAGTAGGAAGATTTCTACCTAGATACTTTATCCAAACCTTTTAAAATTTCCTAACTTCATCTTTACCTTTGTGAGGTTTGGAAAGAACAGGGGAGATTTGATTCATTCCTTTGAAATATTTGTGAATAAGAGAAATGACTCCATGTCTTAGAATATTGTATTTACCCCTTTTTACCTTCTTAATAAAAGTTTTCATAGATATAAGGATATAGAAAGGTAAACTCAAAGGAATAACATGTCTAAAATAATTGATAAAAACAAACAAAGACCAATGAACAACATTAAACCTACCCTCCAACATAATATATGTATGATATGGAAGGCCACATCTCCATAAGGTCTCTATAGAGAATCACGATCAAAACAATTATGAAACACATCCAAAGTTTCTCCCTCCAACAAAAAATTATTTCTTTCTTTTTCGTAATCTCTACTAGTCTTGTACATTTTGGTCACCTCCATTTCTAGCCCTATGATGTGAGTGATCAATTATTCATAAATGTCAAATAGAACCCATTGATATTCAACATTATATTATCCCCAAAATTTTTAAATAAAGTCAGAACATGTTTGTCATGGCCTTCTATTCACTACATGAAATTAGTCATTCCCCTTGTTTGGAGAATCTACCAAACCTCCTCATTATTTTTCACATCCTTAGGCATCTTGGGTTCAATCATTTTTGGGATCCCCATGGATAAAAAATTGTTTTAACTCTTCGAACTAGAATAGGGATTTTTGGAATTCCCTAAATGTGAAATGATTTTCCCCCTTAAGTGCCTCATGTCAACCCACTCAAACCATTATTATGTTTATTCAAGTCTTGAAAAGTCTTTAGGCTATGTTGTTTCTCCGCTAAAGAATCGAGAATCTTCTCTTTAGGGACAATAAAAAAGAAATGATACATAACACTAAAAAGGTTCATAAAGATAATTAAAGACTTAATGATAATATTCCAATGAACATTATTTTTACAAGTGAAGAAGTCCCCCACACTTAAAATGATGTTAATCATCATAAAAGGGGATTTATAGCTTCCTCATCTAGTTTCTAGCATATGTCTTGAGGTAACTCTTCTTTCACAGTCCAGCTATTAAAACCTATAGTAATAACTCCCATGTTGGCAAACTAATCTGCAGTTGTATTACCTTCACAGTATACATGTTAAATAGGCACCTCTTGTCAAGACTCTAAAAAATATATAGATTCATCCACAACCCTTTTGATGCTCTAGCTCACTACATTTTTCTTGGAAAGGTAATTTATTATATTTAGTGAGTCTCCCTCAATGATAAGATGTTGATAACCCAATTATTTAGCCAATTTTATTCCCCATAGGGCAACAAGAACTTTTTCCTAGTGATTAGATTTGAGCCCCATATCACCAATATAAGTAGTAACAAATCCTCCTCGGTGGTCTCTCAAAATCCCTCCTCCTCCTAAGGGCCCTAGGTTTCCCTTGGAGGCCCCATTAAGTTTTAATTTTAGCCACCCAATAGGAGGATATTTCCATTTAGTCTTCTTTCTTATTTCATCTTTGGGATCAATATTTCAAACACACAATGTATTGATTTCCCAATTTAAAGTTGGTTACTTTTTAATCATTTTAAAGTTTTTACCTTTACCAATAGTCATATCTTTAAATAATTTCACAATGAGTAGAAAAATCTTATTTTCTAAAACCATACTTGGGCACCTTCTATTCCTAAAAATTATGTCATTTACTTCACCCCAAATTCCCTAAATAACATGAGGAAGAGAGAGCTTCCATATTTTCTTCAAGAGATAATTTTGAAAAGGACACTTCCAATATTTACAAATGTCTAACAAAGAACCAAAAAATACCCATAAGTCTTGAAATTTTTTAAGGAAAAAAATTCATACCTCATAAGTGAAGAAACAATCAACTAGCAGATGGAAAACTATTTCATTATCATTTTTTCACAAAGGGCACTTGTTTATCAAAGTAAAACCTCTTTTCCTTCAATTTTCCATAGTCAACACTTTGTTTGAATAAAAACCCAAAGGAAAAAAGTTTACTTTAGGTATGAGGAACTTGTCCCATAGTCTATCCTAATTCACATCATTTCTTGGAAGATTAGCCACCAAATTTTACCTAGATTTGACTTGGTAATGACCATCAATAGACTCTTTCCATATCAAATGATTCTCTTTAATAATTTATAGTAAATGATGCATTCTCAACAAATCATTAAGGTTAGTTAGGATTCTAGTTTCTTCCTATTCTTCATTATCATTGCTCAGATTTTCCCAACTTCTTGTTCCTTCTATAATCTACCAATAGTCTTGAACCTGACTCCCATATTTATTTTGAATGTGAGCATGAATGCACTACCACTATTATAAAGTATTTAGGGGATGATATAAAATCCATGAGTCCTCACAGAAATTAACATGAATTTCATTTCCCAGTTTTCATTTAGAACTAGAAGATATAACATTTTTGTTAGCATTCAAAAAATTCTAGAAATGAGATCCATGAACAAAATGTTCATCCTCAAAAAGGCAAATGGGATCTCTGCCATCAATATATTTGAATCTTAAAATATTGGCCCAAGTACTATTAATCTTGATAAATCTCCAAACAAATTTAGAGAGAAGAGCTTTATTTATCTAATTTAATCTTCAAATACCTAGACTTCCTTTGTTTTTGGCCATGCAAACCTTTTCCTAAGCCACCAAATAAATTCTATTTCTCTTTAGCTCCTGTCCATAAAAAATTCTTTTGATTTTATCAAGCTTATCTTTAACAATCTTAGGTAGATTGAACAGAGAGAGGATAAACTAGAAGGCTCTGAAAAACACTTTTGATAAGCAAGAGTTTGCCCGCCTCAGAGAGAAGCTTTCCTTTCCAACCAACCAACTTTATTTAAAATATTTCCACCAGAGGATTCCAAACTATCAGAGGGATATTGCTACTAAAAAAAGGCATGCCCCAATAAGAGGAAGGAGTTTTTTTGATTTGGCATCCCAAAATCTTATCTATTATAGCTTGCCTTCCCAAAGGCGTATTAAAGAATAAAACATAATTTTTTTCAAAATTCACTTTTTGGTTAGAAGCTAGTTCATACATGAGCAGTTTATACCCTTCAAGGTAGTCACCTAATCCATAGACTATATGATCTTTCACTTTAATTATCAAACTAGGAACACATAACCTTACAAGGAATCCACATTATATATGCAACACTAAACTACGAGGAATAGTGGGAGGCTAACTCACTCTACTAGAAAATAAACACACTTGTAAGAAGTAAATGACATGAAATTAATTTATAGGAAAGTAAATTGCATGAAATAAATCTATATCTTAAAGGCTACCCACACTTTGTTGGATTGAAATTTTGAATTAGAAATGTTTATGCAAGAAATCAAAAAAATTGTAAATAACATTTATTATAACTACTTTGCAGAAAGTGAAAGATACATACACATAGTGCATAATGAAACTAAACTAATGAATGAGGTTCTCACCATAATTTCTCTTGAGTGGGGTTGCCTCAGTTAGAGTTTTTTTACAATCTCTCCCTCTGCTACAACTGAATTCATTCAAATCACTCTATTACGTCAATAAATTCAAAGAAATGAAAGTATTGCTATGGTATAATTATAGAGATATCAAAATAGTGATAAAAAATTTAACCTTATATTCTCTATGTTATTTCTATATCTCTCTTCTTACTAATTGCATCATGTTTCTTCTCTCTTGAAAAAGAGAAGACAAACCTTTATTTAGAACGATGGTTACAACAAATTTTAAACTAACAACTAGACAATAGGGATCATGGGAAAATAACATGTTAATTTGTTGCAACCACTTAATATAGATGGTCTAATGAATGAGGAATGGTGACTAGATAATTTGAAGTTGACTTCTCCATTTCCTAACAATGAGAAATTTTCATAATCCTCAAATTGTGTGAGTTAATTTCTCAAAACCATCATTTGACTATCAATCCCTTAAAAGTTTATGCACAATTATTTATGTGGGTGACACCCAATTACTATGGGTGGATTAGAATACTCCAGTCATTGTTATATGTAACTTTTTATAGTTGTTATGGGTAGCTCATCCAGTTGTTATAGGTACTTAATTACTTAAAGTTGCCTTAGGAGTTATAATTTCCAGATTAGTAATAAAGCTAAAAATAACAATAATAATAAATGACACTATTTTATTTATAAATAGTCTTAACACAAAATACCAAATATATATGCAACATATTCGTTAAGTTTTATATGGGACAAGGGAATTCAAAAGGAAAAATAGGTATTTGAATATACTGATTGTAACAAATCAATAGGAGAAGTTTGAAAGGTCAATTAGGATTAATTATTGAGTTCATCAATGACCTCCTCAAAGGCATTAGCTTTGCTTCAGTTGTAAGTCAATATGACAGTCTTGATGCTATGAAACAAGTTTAGTGTTGAACAATATGAGGACTTAATTATTTATGGTTGCAATAATTTCCTCAAGGTATAATGACCATTCTCACTTTCTTTTTACAATATTTTTTCATAGGTTGAATAACTAAATATGGTATTATGTTAAACATGACCTATATAAAATTGGTGCCCTCAAAATTAGTATTTATGGGCTTCCCCCAAATGGATGTTTTTTTGTCTAGAAATATTATTGGGGAAACTAAATTGAAGGGATGCATCACAAAATTAAATCAAGTAGCTGTTTATCACAGTTAAAAACCCAAAACAACGATATGAGGCTCACAACTCACCTTCCCCCCATTAACGTACGATATGTAGACTTTATGATTGACTCTATGGTGTTTCCTACCAAATATGGTATAAAATATAGGATTGCATTTAATCTAATGCAAATTACACCAATAGTTAAAGTGGTTTAATTAATTAGTGCAATGGAAAATGTGTTTTTTTAACAAGTTTCGAGATGTTGAGCAGGGGTCACTATGAAATGAATTAATAAAAAAATCCACTTATTTCCCTAAGTTAGAAATTCCCAAGGAAAAAACAAATCTACCAACCCATTGAAAGACTTAAATGATACATCACATATGTACTCTTAGTGGCATTGGTAGAATAAAATAATCAATTCATAAGCAGACTTTGGGGATTGCTCAATGCACATGCATAGTTGTCATTTTTCTCTCGTCACATATACATTTTTTTTAGGCCTTCAATGGAATGCCTAACAAGTTTTTTGTTGTTTTAACCCATGGTTTATAAACTTCTGTGTTTTTGTCTTCCTTTCCCAATAGTTGGGGTGATGATTTTTTTTTTTTTTTTTAAACATTAATTTTTATGTAATTAATTTTTTGATATTTGATAATTTTGATACTGATTCTATGGCATGTGTGTTTGCCTACAAGTTCTGTAAGGTAAATTCATAAGCCATAACTTTTGTTTTCATTTTTCCAATCATTGATCCATATTAAATGTGTGATTTCATACTCACATTGCTAACCATCATAGGGACTTGGCGCATGACACCCTTGTTATTTTAAATGACCTTCATGAGTGTTATCATGAAGAGTCTGGAAAAATAGAAAAAAAATATAAAGAGAGATAAGTCTAGCATATAAAATGTGTCTCACATTAAAATTCAATACATCTACCCATACATATTTTATTAGGTCTAAAATATATGTAAAAAATTAAAATTAGACCTAACTAGTATCCTAAATCCATAGCAGTAAATGACTAAGAGAGGTTTTAAGAGAGTATCTTTATTTTCATATAATCTTGGAATAATCATCATGATTTGAAAACATAATTGGGGTTTTTGTGGTAAGACAATTAAAATACTAAAAACTTGGTATGCCCTAAGCATCTCCCTATAACACCTAATACATCTAAGACAAGAGTTGTAGCTATTGTGAGATGAGACATTGTTGGTTAATTTGAATAAACATATCTTCTTGAAAGAGGAATTAATATATTTGGGTTTTGTGATTTATTAAAAAGCTTTGAAGATGGATCTAGAGAACGTGCATGCTAACATTGAATGGTTGTCAGCAAGGAGCACATTTAAAGTGCAAACCTTTCATAGCTTAATGTGTTTATATAATAAGTTCATTCACAACTTTAGTGGAACATGTGTGCCTATAACTAAAGTAATGTGAGTAAATAGAAAGTATTTTTTTCTAAACAAGAGAAGCTAAACATAGTTTATAGAAGTTGAAGAAGAAAATGATTGAGTAGCTAGTGTTGGCACTGCCAAATTCCAACAAGGTATTTTAAATTAATTTTGATGCAATTAGCATAGTCATAAGATTTGTAATGAGTCAAGAAGGTGATCCTATCACTTACTTTAGTGAGAAACTATGTGAATATAAATTACTTGACTTATGATCAGGAGTTTTATGCCATATTGCAAGCAATCAAGAAGTGGAGGCATTACTTATTACCCAAGGAGTTTGTGTTCTACATAGACCATAAAACATTGGAATTTATAAATAGTCAAGGAGATTTAACCAAAAACATACCAATTGGGTTGAGTTTCTATACATTTACTCATTTGTATTAAATAATAAGAGTGGTAAGTCAAGTAGAGTTGTAGATGCATTAATCAGGAGGTGTTTCTTGTTGAAGGAGATGTGAGTGGAAGTCATAGGATATAATTATCTAAAAGAGTTTTATGAAAATTATTAAGATTTATAAAATTAATGGAAAGCATACATAGAACCAACAAGTGTGGACATAATGCCATAGTTATATTATTTTGTACAAGATGGATTTTTATTCTAAGGAGTGCAATTGTGCATACCTATAGGTTTGATGCACAAAATATTGATTCAAGAGAAACATAATGGTGCTTTAGTAGATCATTTTGGATATGAAAAGACTTATGCATAGTTTGTTGAGGATTAATATTGGCCAAAGATGGGTATAAATGTGCATAAATATGTTTAATAGTAAAAAAATTGTCAATTTAAAAAAGAAAAGTTAGAATGGAGGGTTGTGGCAACTATTGCCTATTCTAAAGAGACCATGGGAGGATATCAACGTGAATTTTGTTTTACGATTGCATAGAACATAAAGAGGACATGATTCCATATTTATAATAGTAAATAGTTTTTTTAATATGATATTTTTTTTGCATGAAATAAAATTAATGATGTTATGCATATAGCTAATTTAGTTTTTAGGGGAGTGGTGAGATTTCATGGATTGCCACACAACATAGTGTCTAATAAAGATGTAAAATTTGTTGGGAATTTCTTGAGGACATTATGGAAGAAGATGAATCCCAAGTTATAGTTTAGTTCAACATGTCATCCTTAACTAAATGGACAAGTCAAAATAATTCTGGGTAACCTACTCCGATGTTTAATTGGAAGAAAGCCAAGAAAATGGAATTCAATGAAGGTGCAAGTTGAGTTTGATTATAGTGATGTAGTTAATAGGAACACTAGAAAGACGCCATTTCAATTTTTTATGGGATTAGTCGAAGAAGAGTTGAAGAATTGTGTGACATCAAAGATGAAAGAAGGAAGAGTTTTAAAGATAAATATTTTGTTAAATACATGTGCGATTGGCATCAACAAGTTCATGAATGGTTGGAAAGAAGCATTGTGCAATACAAACAATGCATACACATGAAGAAAAGAGAAGTAGAATATAAAGTGGGAGACTTAGTCTTAGATCACATAAGGAAATAAATATTTTTGAAAGCAATGTATGATAATTTTAAGTGGAAGAAGATCATCCATGTAGAGTGTTGTGAAAGTTTGCATCTAATGCATATGAGGTAGAGTTGCATGAATACAAAGATATTTCACAAATTTTCAATCTGGTAGACTTGTATCCTTATCATGAAGGATAAATCAGTGAAGAAAATATAAGCAAATAATTTTAATAAGTTAATTGGAGAGCATAGATGCTTGAGAAAGATTTTGAATAGGTTGAGAAGGTGTTTCACATAAGAGTCGACAAAATGATACTAAAAAAATGAGTATACTAAATATTTGGTAAGTGGAAGCACTGAGGAATTGAAGAGCAACTTAAATGAGGGAAATATAAATATCCAAGTATGGAGTACCTCTTGGAGAGCTCATAAAAAGTGCTTAACCAAGAGCTCATATCTCTATGGACCCATCGGAGTGTATGATGAAAGAGCATCCAAGTTCCCAAGTACTCTTACATCAAATAAAAATATTTAGGATAGAAGATAAGCAATGTGTGCAAAAGTAGTTATTTGCACATAATTTATTTGTATTGTTTTATGCAACCTTGATGTATGTATGTTATTCTTATATAGAGCCTTGTTGGTGCGTACAACTTGTAGTCACTTGTGAAGCATAACACAGTTTTATTTGAAGGTCTTTGTTTCATTTTTCATAGAGAAAATGAGTGAATTATTATGCCACCAAAATGATCATGCATAACTATGTCTTATGTACACATAAGTGTGTTAATGATGATCTTGCATAACATGTACATGGATGTTTTCACAAAAGATTTTTGTTTTATGTTTGTTTTAATTTTATGCTTGCGAGTTACGGGCTCTACACAATTTTTTTATGGAGTGAAATTTCTTAAAAAGTGAACGTGATTTTTGGGCAAAGGAGTTGTTTTAATTTCCTAATAGTTTCATTTAATGCCCTCAATAATGGGAGGTTGTTGTAATTTCATTTAATGTCATTTTGTGATGTTCCTTGGGATTGTATCTTGTATTAAATTCTTGTAATGGGATGTTGGGTTGGTTATGATGTATCATTATAAGTAGTTGGGTGTTATGCCTATCTAAACATACCCCTACACTTGAGATGGAGGACTAACAACAAGTTGAGTATTTTATAGGAGAGTTGAGAGATAGATAACTATAATTAAAAATCCTATGAGTTAGCAAGTGGATATTGGTAAATTTGATATTGTGGCACATCTCATTTGAGATCATATGTTTTTGTAGTTTTTGTGTATGTGCAAGTTGTATCCCTACCATTAAAATAAAATAAAAAACACAATTGTTCTTGTTATATTTTATGTACATTGTTTCAACATGTTTAATTTTGAAGGCTATATGGTCTAAGAGATCTCTTTATTGAAATCCCTAACTATAATTGCATCATCTTGGCCCTTCTTTGGATCTTGTCATCATATTATTCTTAATTTTTGGCCTTTTTAGTGACCATTATATGTTGGCTTTCACAATAATAAGATCATAAATTAACCTCAATAAGTCTATAAGAACACAAGTGCATTGATGTGTTTAGAAAAACATTGTAAGGTGAACAAAATGTAACGATGATTGGCCTCATTTTCTCCTCTTGGTGATTTTTTTTTAGCGGGTTGCATGAGTACCTAGAAGGTGAAGGATTCATTGAGGATGTCCTAGAACTTGAAGTAATAACTTGCATACAAATGACCGAAGAAGCTTAACTTTGTGACATACGGCTATGAAGAGGGGTTAGACTGAACTTTGTAATCAATTTGTTGTGGTTTATCAATGGAGACAATGTTAACAACTTTACGGTTTTTATTTCCCATAGTCATTTTCTTATTACCAATGATTATCCAATCCTCATTTTTTTGTTATTATTAACCTTTTTTTTATCGACTTAGTGTCTAGGCAGACCATGATAGGACAATAATGAACGTTTTGGTTGGGGGCTTGAAATCAATAGTAAGTGTTGGGTATATTGATATAGGTCACTTCTTATGTGAAACTCTCAACCACCACTTGACTATCTAGAGACTCGAAGTCTTTTTTGATCTCAACCTCAACATAAATTCACTTGTTATGATGACATGAGTAAAAATGTTTCATGTCATATCATATCATTATATATATAAAAATTTGATTTATATAGTACCTTAGTCTTATACACTTAGAAAATACCTATCATCATTGTACCTTTCAGTTATAGACTTTCCCATTGTCAAAAGGCCTGAGTTCACTATCTCTTAGTCTAACCATTATTATTATGATGACCTAGGCCTTCTATACTATGCAAAATGTTGAAAACTTGTTGTACCCTAAGCATATCCCTATAACACTTAATACATCTAATACAAGTGTTGCAACTATTGTGAGATGAGACATTATTTGTTTATTTGAATAAATGTAGTTTCTTGAAAGAGGAATCAATATATTTTGGTTTTGTGATTTCTTAAAAAGTTTTGAATATAGATTCAGAGAAGTCACACACTATCATTGAATGGTTGTCAACAAAGAGCACATTTGAAGCACAAATCTTTCATGGCTTAATGAGTTTTTATAATAAGTTAATTCACAACTTTATTAGAACATGTGTGCCTATCACTAAAGCAATGTGAGGAAATAGAAAGGATTTTGTCTAGATAAGATAAATTAAACATAGCTTCTAGAAGTTGAAGAAGAAAATGATTGAGTATCTAGTGTTGGATCTACCTGATTCTAACAAGGTATTTCAAACTTATTGTGATTCAAGTAGCATAGTCATAGGATCTATAACAAGTCAAGAAGGTGATCCCATCACTTACTTTAGTGATAAACTATGTGAAGATAATTTACTTGGCTTATGATCAGGAGTTTTATGCCATATTACAAGGAATTAAGAAGTGGAGGCATTACTTATTACCCAAAGAGTTTATGTTATACATAGACCATCAAGCACTGGAATTCATAAATAGTCAGTGAAAGTTAACCAAAGACATACCAATTGGGTTGAATTTCTATAGAGTTACTCACTTGTATTAAAGAAATAGAGTGGTAAGTCAAGTAGAATTGTAAATGCATTGAGCAAGAGGTGTCTATTTTTGAAGGAGATGCAAGCGGAAGTCAAAGGATTTAATTATCTAAAGGAGCTTTATGAAAAATATTAAGATTTATAAAATTCATGGAAAGTATACACAGAACCAACAAGTGTGGATATAATGACATAGATTATTTCATGCAAGATGGATTTTTATTTGAAGGAGTGTAATTGTGCATACCTATAGGTTTGATGCACAAAAATTTAATTAAAGAGAAACATACTTGTGTTTTAGTAGGTCATTTTGGTTATGAAAAGACATGCATAATTGGTTGATGATTAATTTTGGCCAAAGATGGGTATAAATGTGCACAAATATGTTCAAGAGTATAAAATGTATAAAATAGCAAAAGAGACAAGTTAGAATGGAGGGTTGTGTCAACCATTGCTATTCTTGAGAGACCGTGGGAGGATATCAACATGAATTTTTTTTTAGGATTGCATAGAATGTAGAGAGGACATGCTTCTGTATTTGTAATTGTGAATAGATTTTAAAGATGACATTCTTTTTTGCATGAAAAAAAACTAATGATGTTATGCATATAGATAATTTATTTTTAGGGAAGTGATGAGATTACATGGATTGGTACACAACATACTATCTAATATAGATACAAAATTTGTGGGAAATTTCTACAAAACATTGTGGAAGAAGATGAATACTAAGCTATGGTTTAGTTCAACATGTCATCCTTAAACAAATGGACAGCTCAAAATAATTCTTGGTAACCTATTCCAATGTTTAATTGGAGGAAAGTGATGTAGATTTATTCTTCAAATTCCATATTATAAATGGTAAACATAAATCATATATGTTCTTACCCATGAAAGTTCAACTGGTTTTGATTTGCTCGTTTGACCATCTTCAAAGAATGTCCCTCTTGGTCTCTTTATGAACTTGTCTTACTCAATTTCAATTTCCAAACCTCCATACTTCTTGATATCACACTTATTGTATTCAAAATTTGACCTTTTACCATATCTTAACACCATTTGTCTCCTTACTCCATTCATTCTATCTTTCCTCCCATATCATTCCATTCACTAACCATGACTAGGCTATAGGCTTAATTAGGCCCAAACCTCTCATTTTTTGTTTTAGGTCTTGTAGAGAAAATGTTCAATAGGGAAATTTAATTTTGTGTTCAATTAACTTGATTTAACCCACTTCAACTCTTCTTGAAATCTTAATTACTATCTTGACATATCAAACCCTCTACCTTTGATATCCTCTAGTAGCCTTTTTTAAGGATTTTCCCATTGTACAAATAGGTAAAATTAAGTTATGAAAACCTAGTCACTTTTTCCAATACCCTCTATGATCTTCTTACATTTCCCAAAGTCTTATGACCTAAATCCTCCATTTTATCACTTTTCTAGGCACTTTTTGCTCACTGATTAGGTCTCTTAAGGTCTCTCTTCCCTTATTTAGTCACAAGCCTATCAAAAATAATACAAAAGTACCATATCAATATCAATCCTCCAAAATCTTAAATCTCACCATGAACAACATCTACTAACCAAGTTTCATAGAATTTTAATGGTTAATTCTCTTTCTACAATGATTTTTGGTTTGAAACCTTAAAACAGAGTTTACTCCTGACTGCAAGCACCCAAGTAGTGTTGTTTTGACCTTACACCCTCCTAAAAAAGTTTCAACATGATCCAATGATTGGAAAAAAAATTTACAAACACTACTCATCCTTTTCAATTAATATTTAACATCCTTAAATCTTGGTTATGCATTTCAATGATACTTTGCATTGCATTGTAAGACTATAACTACCTAAGAGGAGACAAAATAACATCTTTGGTTTTTTTAAAAGGTTTTAGAATAATTTGAAGATTTAATACACATTAGACAAACACTATAATCCTCCTCCGATTGGTTTTAAGCCCCTTTGACAACTTTGTCTATCATTTCTCTATCTTCACGATTTGACTAAGTACACAAAACAATAACCTACATGCCTTGCATTGGTTTCCTAACTTTGTAGCATTGTAGCAATCAAAACAACATCAAATAATATTATGAACATTAATAATAGATTCTTACCAATTTTTTATGAAATCTAATAACTCTCCAAACATTTTTCACTGTTGTAAATATTGTCATTGATGTCAAAGGTCTAGCATTATTGGTGATAAAGGCCCCATTGCATTTAATGGTGTTTTTAATATTCATATCTTGGATAATGTGTGTTAATATTTATTTAATATTAATGAATATATTTTGGTTGAATATAAGTCAAAAGAGGGCCCATGGAGAAGTCAAAGAGTCATGGGGTAAAATATGAAAGAGGAATGGGATGCATTTTCTCATGAAGAGTCACCTTGAGGAATTCTAAGAGTCACCATGTGAAGACAAAGGAGGTATGGCATATTTTTCCATGAAGGGACACTTTGAGGAATACAAAAATTCACCAAAATAAAAACAAAAGAGGAAAGGACACTTTTGCTTATGAAAGGTCACCATATGACTTTTCAAATGCAAGGATATGAAGGGTCATGCAAGTTTGGTGCCATTTTCCATGAGGATTGAAGGGTCATAAAGGGTGAAGGCCAAAGGTCATTTGGAAAGCTATAATTAAAGGCTTGATAATCCATTTGTAATATGCAAGATAGTACATGGTTTGTATATATTTTTGAAGAGAGAAAATCAAGAGATATTTTAGAGTTCTATCATTTGTTGAGTAAGCAACATTGAGAGATATTTGTGTTTTATACACAAGAGGGGTTAGTGCTCCTATCGATTGGTGCTCATGAATTGTGTAAGGAGTTGGTGCTCATATGGGTTGGTGCTCACAAATAGTTGTGTTGGTTCTCAATAAAGGGGTTGGTGCTCCTAAAAGTTGGTGCTTACAAACTTTATATTTTGAATTGGTGCTCATTCATATACTTGAGATTGTTCTCCGTGGTTATTTCCACTTTGGGTTTCCATGTACAAATCTGGTGTCTCTCTCTCTTATGTGGTGCAAATTATTATTTCAATTTTATTGCATATATTGAATGTATGATTGAGTGGTTAAAGAAAAGAAATCAATTAAAATTTAAGATATATAATATACTAATTCACCCCCCCTTTTAGTATATTTCATGGTTAACAATTGGTATCAAAGCAGGTTCCTTTTAAAAATGTTTTACAGCTTGAAGGAAGATCAGGAAAGCATGATGGCTAGATCACATGAAGGATTTTCTATAAATAAGGCACCTTTGTTTGATGGAACTATTGAGAGTCAATAGTGACAAGACTCCTTATGAGTTATGGAAAGATAGACCAGCAACAATTGATTATTTCAGAGTTTTTGGCAATAGATGCTTCATAAAAAGAACCAATGAAAAACTTGGTAAGTTTGAATCTAGAGAAGATGAAGGTATATTTCTTGGTTATTCTTGCAAAAGTAAAGCTTATAAATGTTATAACAAAAGAACCAATAAAATTATTGAAAGTGCAAGTGTAAAGATAGAAGAAGATGGAACACAAAAAGTTAGTGATCTAGTAGACATTCTTGAAATCATTGAAGAAGAAAGTTTTGAAGAATTAGATGAAGATGAGGAGGAGAAAAAGGAAACCAAAACTCCATCTAAATATGTTCAGAGAAATCATAATGAAAGTGACATCATCGAAGACATAAATAAAGAAATTTGCACTAGAAAAATGATGGTAAGTGAATCTGAGCAAATTATTTTCTCTTTGTTATCCTAAATTTAGCCTAGAACTTTTTCAGAAGCTAGACATGATAAGCATTGGGTTAAAGCTATGGATGAAGAATTAAATCAAATAGAACATAATGATACTTGGGAATTAGTGTCGAGACCAAAATATCACAATGTGATAGGAACAAAATAGGTTTATAGAAATAAGTTGAATGAAAATGGAGAAGTAACCAGAAATAAAACAAGATTAGTATGTAAAGGATATGCTCAAATTGAGGGAATAGATTTTGAAGAAACTTTTGCACCAGTGGCAAGGTTAGAGGCTATTAGAATGTTTTTTGCATATTCAATTTTTGAAAATTTCAAAGTGTTTCAGATGGATGTCAAATCTACCTTTCTGAATGGGAATCTTGAAGAAGAGGTCTATATTGAGCAACCTGAGGGATTTATTCTTTCAAATATTAGTAACCATGTATGCAGATTGAAGAAAGCATTGTATGGATTGAAATAAGCTCTCAGAGCTTGGTATGCAAGACTTGATAAGTACCTGCAAGATCAAGGTTTCAAGAGAGGATTTGTTGATAGTAATCTCTACATCAAAATAGAAGGTGAGCATCAATTGATTGTTGTGGTATATATTGATGATATAATTTTTAGAAGAAATATAGAAAAGATGACAAAAGAATTTTTTGATAGAATGCAAAAATAATTTGAGATATCTATACTTAGAGAATTGTCATTTTTCATAGGATTGTAAATATTTTAGTCAAATAAAAGAATTTTCATATCTCAAAGTAAATATGCCAAGGAAATGTTGAAGAAATTTGATTTTAAGGATTGTGCACCAGTTGGAACATGAATGTGTACAAGAAATAAAGTGAGCAAAGATGAAGATTCACCTGTTATAGATCAATCTTTATATAGATATATGGTTGGTAGTATTTTATATTTGATAGCATCAAGGCCAGTCATCATGCATGCAGTAGGTATGGTTGCAAGATATCAGTCATCTCCAAAAGATAGTCATATTCAGTTGGTGAAGAGAATATTTAGATATATCAAGGGGACATTGGATTATGGATTATGGTATCCCATAGGTAGAGATTTCACTTTGGTTGCTTGTACATATTCATATTGGGTAGGGTGCTTGGATGATAGAAAAAGTAAAAGTAGAGGAGCTTTCTTTTTTGGTGATAGCTTAGTATCATGGCTAAGCAAGAAGCAAAATTTAGTATCACTTTCAATAGCTGAAGCAAAATATATTACAGCAGTATTATGTTGTACGCAAGTGCTTTGGATGAAGTAAACTTTGGAAGATATCAAGGTAAAGTATGATGAACTTTTTTCTTTTTTTGTGATAACACAAGTGATATAAATATTTTGAAGAATCCAGTGATGCATTCAAGAATAAAACATATTCCCAAGAGATATCACTTCTTGAGAGAGTAGGTTACAGATCAATAGGTTAAGATGGAATATATTAGTACTATAGAGTATATTGCAGATATTTTCAAAAAGGCACTACCAAAAGACACATTTGAGTATCTACGAGAGAAGTTAGGAGTAATTTATTTTACTTCCTACCATTTAGGTTCATCATCAGTTGAGGGGGAGCTAAGTGTTAGCTCCATGTAGACCCTTTGCCATTGATGTCAAAGGGGGCGAATAATAGGTACATGTATAGGTTCAAAAATAGGTACAAAAAATAGATACAGGTTACTACAGTAAGGGGGAGTTATTGTATGTTTTTCAGATAGCAGTATGTGTAGGTTTTAGGATGTGGTAGTTTCAGTTTTAGGTTGCCATCAATGACAAAGGGGGATATTGTTAGAAATATTGTCATTGATGTCAAAGGTCTAGCATTATTGGTGATAAAGGCCCCATAGAATTTAATGGTGTTTTTAATATTTATATCTTGGCTAATGTGTGTTAATATTTATTTAATATTAATGAATATATTTTTGGTTACATATAAGTCAAAAGAGGGCCCATGGAGAAGTCAAAGAGTCATGGGATAAAAGACAAAAGGGGAATGGGACACATTTTCTCATGAAGGGTCACCTTGAGGAATTTCAAGAGTCACCATGTGAAGACAAAAGAGGTATGGCACATTTTTCCATGAAAGGACACTTTGAGGAATATGAAAAGTCACCAAAATAAAGACAAAAGAGGAAAGGACACTTTTACTTATGAAGGGTCACCATATGACTTTTCAAATGAAAAGATACGAAGGGTCATGTAAGTTTGGCACTATTTTCCATGAGAATTGAAGGGTCAAAAATGGTGAAGGCCAAAGGTCATTTGGAAAGCTATAAATAAAGGCTTGAGAAGCCATTTGTAATATGCAAGAGAGTGCATGGTTTGTATTTGTTTTTGAAGAGAGAAGAGCAAGAGATATTGTAGAGTTATATCATTTATTAAGTAAGCAATATTGAGAGATAGTTATGTTTTATACACAAGAGGGCTTGGTGCTTTTGTGGGTTGGTGCTCATGAATTGTGTAAGAGGTTGGTATTCATGTGGGTTGGTGCTCACAAATAGTTGTTTTGTTGGTGCTCAAAAAAGGGGTTGGTGCTCCTACAAATTAGTGCTTCTAAACTTTGTATTTTGAGTTGGTGCTCATTCATATACTTGAGATTGTTCATCATGGTTTTTTCCACTTTGGGTTTCCACTTAAAAATTTAGTGTCTCTCTCTCTCTCTCTCTCTCTCTCTCTCTCTCTCTCTCTCTCTCTCTCTCATCTCTCTCTCTCTCTCTCTCTCTCTCTCTCTCTCTCTCTCGTGTGGTGCAAATTATTATTTCAATTTTATTGCATATCTTGAATGTATGATCGGGTGGTTAAAGAAAAGAAATTAGTTTAAATATAAGATATATAATATACTGATTCACCCCCCCCCTCTCAGTATATTTGATGCTTAACAATTGGTATCAGAGCAAGTTCCTTTTTGAAAAAAATTTATAGCTTGAAGGAAGATCAGGAAAGCACGATGACTGGATCACATGAAGGATTTTCTACAAATAAGGCACCTTTATTTGATGGAACTATTAAAAGTCAATAGTGACAACACTTCTTATGAGCTATGGAAAGATAAACCAACAACAGTTGATTATTTCAAAAAAATTAGTAGTAGATGCTTCATAAAAAAACTGATGAAAAACTTGGTAAGTTTGAATCCAGAGCAGATAAAGGTATATTTCTTGGTTATTCTTGTAAAAGTAAAGCTTATAAATGTTGTAACAAAAGAACTAAAAAAATTGTTAAAAGAGCAAATGTCAGGATAGAAGAAGATGAAACACAAAGAATCAGTGATCCAGTAGACATTTCTAAAATAATTGAAAAAGAAAGTTTTGAAGAATCAGATGAAGATGAGGAGAAGGAGAAAAAGGGCACCAAAAATCCATCTAAATATGTTGAGAGAAATCATAATGAAAGTGACATCATTAGGGACATAAATGAAAGAATTCGCACCAAAATAATGATGGTAAGTGAATCTGAGCAAGTTAATTTCTCTTTGTTATCCAAAATTTAGCTTCAAATTTTTTTAGGAGCTAGACATGATAAGCATTGGGTTAAGGCTATGGATAAAGAATTAAATCAAATATAAAAGAATGATACTTGGGAATTAGTGCCTAGATCAAAAGATCACAATGTGATAGGAACAAAATTGGTTTATAGAAATAAGTTGAATAAAAATGGAGAAGTAACCAAAAATAAATCAAGATTAGTATGTAAAGAATATGCTCAGATTGAGGGAATAGATTTGAAAAAACTTTTGCACCAGTGGCAAGTTTAGAGGTTATTAGAATGTTTTTTGCATATGCAATGTTTAAAATTTTCAAAGTGTTTCAGAAGGATGTCAAATCTACCTTCTTGAATGATAATCTTGAATAAGAGGTCTATATTGAGTATCCTAAGGGATTTATTCTCTCAAATATTAGTAACCATGTATGTGAATTGAAGAAATCATTGTATGGATTAAAACAAGCTCCCAGATCTTGGTATGCAAGACTTGATAAGTACCTGCAAGATCAAGGTTTCAAGAGAGGATTTGTTGATAGTAATCTCTACATCGAAATAAAAGGTTAGCATCAATTGATTATTGTGGTATATGTTGATGATATCATTTTTGGAAGAAATATTGAAAAGATGACAAAAAAAAAATTGATAGAATGAAAAAAGAATTTGAGATATCTATGCTTGGAGAATTATCATTTTTCTTAAGATTGCAAATATTTAAGTCAAATAAAGGAATTTTCATATCTCAAAGTAAATATGCCAAGGAAATGTTGAATAAACTTGGTTTTGAAGATTGTGCACCAATTGGCACTCCAATGTGTACAGGAAATAAGGTGAGCAAGGATGAAGATTCACCTGTTATATATCAATCTTTATATAGATCTATGATTGGTAGTCTTTTATATTTGACAGCATCAAGGCCAAACATCATGCATATAGTAGGTATGGTTGTAAGATATTAGTCATCTCTAAAAGATAGTCATATTCAGTTGGTGAAGAGAATATTTAAATATATCAAGGGAACATTAGATTACAGATTATAGTATTTCAAAGGTAGAGATTTCACTTTGGTTGCTTATACAGATTCAGATTGGGCAGGGTGCTTGGATGATAGAAAGAGTGCAAGTGGAGAAGCTTTCTTCCTTGTCGATAGCTTAATATCATGGCTAAGCAAGAAGTAGAATTCAGTATCACTTTCTATAACTGAAATAGAATATATTGCAGTAGTATTGTGTTGTACTCAAGTGCTTTGGATGAAGTAAACTTTGGAAGATATCAAGGTAAAGTATGATGAACCCATTTCTATTTTTCGTGATAACACAAGTGCTATAAATATTTCGAAGAATCCAGTGATGCATTCAAGAATAAAACATATTCCCATTAGATATCACTTCTTGGGAGAGTAGGTTGCAGATCAATAGGTTAAGATGGAATAAATCAGTAGTACATAGTAGATTGCAGATATTTTCACAAAGGCACTACCAAAATACACATTTGAGTATCTACAAGAGAAGTTAGGAGTAATTTCTTTTACTTCCTATCATTTAAGTTCAGCATCAGATGAGGGGGAGCTAAGTGTTAGCTCCAGGTAGGCCCTTTTCCATTGATGTCAAAGGGGGAGAATAACAGGTATAGGGAATAGATATAGGTTGCTATATTAAGGGGGAGTTACTGTATGTTTTTCAAATGGTAGTATGTGCAGGTTTTAGGATGTAGCAGTTTCAGTTTGAGGTTGCCATCAATGACAAAGGGGGAGATTGTTGGAAATATTGTCATTGATGTCAAAGGTCTAGCATTATTGGTGATAAAGGCCCCATTGCATTTAATGGTGTTTTTAATATTCATATCTTGGTTAATGTGTGTTAATATTTATTTAATATTAATGAATATATTTTTGGTTGCATATAAGTCAAAAGAGGGCCCATAGAGAAGTGAAAGAGTCATGGGGTAAAAGACGAAAGAGGAATGGGATGCATTTTCTCATGAAGTGTCACCTTGAGGAATTCCAAGAGTCACCATGTGAAGACAAAAGAGGTATGGTGCATTTTTTCATGAAAGGACACTTTGATTGAAGAATATGAAAAGTCACCAAATAAAGATAAAAGAGGAAAGGACACTTTTGCTTATGAAGGGTCGCCATATGACTTTTCAAATGCAAGGATATGAAAGGTCATGCAAGTTTGGCACTATTTTCTATGAGGATTGAAGGGTCACAAAGGGTTAAGGCCAAAGGTCATATGGAAAGCTATAAATAAAGGCTTGAAAATCCATTTGTAATATGCAAGAGAGTGCATGGTTTGTATTTGTTTTTGAAGAGAGAAAAGCAGGAGATATTGTAGAGTTCTATCATTTGTTGAGTAAGCAACATTGAGAGATAGTTGTGTTTTATACACAAGAGGGTTTGGTACTCCTATCGGTTGGTGCTCATGAATTGTGTAAGGGGTTGGTGCTTCTATGAGTTGGTGCTCCTACAAGTTGGTGCTTGTGAACTTTGTATTTTGAGTTGGTGCTCATTCATATACTTGAGATTGTTCTCTGTGGTTTTTTTCACTTTGGGTTTCCACATAAAAATATGGTCTCTCTCTCTCTCTATCCCTCTCTCTTTGTTGCTCTCTCGTGTGGTAAAAATTATTATTTTAGATTTATTACATATCTTGAATGTATGATTGAGTGGTTAAAGAAAATAAATCAGTTTAAATATAAGATATGTAATATACTAATTCACCCCTCCCTCTCAGTATATTTCATGTTTAACAATCGGTATCAGAGCAGGTTCCTTTTTAAAAAGTTTTAGATCTTGAAGGAAGATCAAGAAAGCACGATGGCTAGATCACATGAAGGATTTTCTACAAATAAGGCACCTTTGTTTGATGTAAATATTGAGAGTCAATAGTGACAACACTCCTTATGAATTATGGAAAGACAAACCATCAACAGTTGATTATTTTAGAGTTTTTGGCAGTAGATGCTTTATAGAAACAACTAATGCAAAACTTGGTAAATTTGAATCTAGAACAGATGAAGGTATATTTCCTGGTTATTCTTACAAAAGTAAAGCTTATAAATGTTATAACAAAAAAACTAAGAAAATTATTGAAAGTACAAGTGTCAGGATAGAAGAAGATGGAACACAAAGAATCAGGAAGGTTTTGAACAATCCGATGAAGATGAGGAGAAGGAGAAAAAGGGCACCAAAACTCCATCCAAATATGTTTAGAGAAATCATAATGAAAGTGACATCATTGGGGACATAAATGAATAAATTCGCACCAGAAGAATGATGGTAAGTGAATCTGAGCAAGTTAATTTCTATTTGTTATCCAAAATTCAGCATACAACTTTTTCAGAAGCTAGACATGATAAGCACTGGGTTAAGGCTATGGATGAAGAATTAAATCAAATATAAAATAATGATACTTGGGAATTAGTGCCTAGACCAAAAGATCACAATGTGATAGGAACAAAATGGGTTTATAGAAATAAGTTGAATGAAAATGGAGAAGTAACTAGAAATAAATCAAGATTAGTGTGTAAAGGATATGCTCAAATTGAGGGAATAGATTTTGAAGAAACTTTTGCACCAATGACAAGGTTAGAGGCTAGTAGAATGTTTCTTGCATATGCAGTGTTTAAAATTTTCAAATTGTTTTAGATGGATGTCAAATCTACCTTCTTGAATGGGAATATTGAAAAAGAGGTCTATATTGAGCAACATGAGGGATTTATTCTCTCAAATATTAGTAACCATGTATGCAAATTGAAGAAATCATTGTATGGATTGAAACAAGTTCCCAGAGCTTGGTATGTAAGTCTTGATAAGTACCTACAAGATCAAGGTTTCAAGAGAAGATTTGTTGATAGTAATCGTTACATCAAAATAGAAGGTGAGCATCAATTGATTATTGTGGTATATGTTGATGATATCATTTTTGGAGGAAATATTGAAAAGATGACAAAAGAATTTTTTGATAGAATGCAAAAAGAATTTGAGATGTCTATGCTTAGAGAATTGTCATTTTTCTTAGGATTGCAAATATTTCAGTCAAATAAAGGAATTTTCATATCTCAAAGTAAATATGCCAAGGAAATGTTGAATAAATTTGGTTTTGAGGTTTGTGCACCACTTGGCACACCAATGTGTATAGGAAATAAGGTGAGCAAGGATGAAGATTCACCTGTTATATATTAATCTTTATATAGATCTATGATTGGAAGTCTTTTATATTTGACAGTATCGAGGCCAGACATCATGCATGCGGTAGGTATGGTTGCAAGATATCAGTCATCTCCAAAAGATAGTCATGTTCAATTGGTGAAGATAATATTAAGATATATCAAGGGGACATTGGATTATGGATTATGGTATCTCAAAGCTAGAGATCTCACTTTGGTTTCTTATATAAATTCAGATTGGGCAGGGTTTTTGGATGATAGAAAGAGTACAAGTGGAGGAGATTTATTCCTTGGTGATAGCTTAGTATCATGGCTAAGTAAGAAGCAAAATTCAGTATCACTTTCTATAGCTGAAGTAGAATATATTGCAGTAGGATTGTGTTGTACTCAAGTGCTTTGGATGAAGTAAACTTTAGAAGATATCAAGGTAAATTATGATGAACCCACTTCTATTTTTTGTGATAACACAAGTGCTACAAATATTTTGAAGAATCTAGTGATGCATTCAAGAACAAAACATATTCCCATTAGATATCACATCTTGAGAGAGCAGGTTGCAGATCAATAGGTTAAGATGGAATATATCAGTACTACAGAGCAAATTGTAGATATTTTCACAAAGGAACTACCAAAAGACACATTTGAGTATCTGTGAGAAAATTTGGGAGTAATTTATTTTACTATAGATACAAGGAATAGATACATGTTACTACAATAAGTGGGAGTTACTGTATGTTTTTCAGATGGTAGTATGTGCAGGTTTCAGGATGTGGCAGTTTTAGTTTGAAGTTGTCTTCAATAACAAAGGGGGAGTTTGTTGTAAACATTATCATTGATGTCAAAGGTCTAGCATTATTGGTTATAAAGGCCCCATTGCATTTAATGGTGTTTTTAATGTTCATATCTTGGCTAATGTGTGTTAATATTTATTTAATATTAATGAATATATTTTTGGTTGCATATAAGTTAAAAGAGGGCCCATGGAGAAGTCAAAGAGTCACAGGGTAAAAGACGAAAGAGGAATGAGATGCATTTTCTCATGAAGAGTCACCTTGAGGAATTCTAAGAGTCACCATGTAAAGACGAAAGAGGTATGGCACATTTTTCCATGAAGGGACACTTGAAGAATAGAAAAGTCACCAGGATAGAGACAAAAGAGGAAAGGACACTTTTGCTTATGAAGGGTCACCATATGAATTTTCAAATGCAAGGATATGAAGGGTCATTCAAGTTTGGCACCATTTTTCATGAGTATTTAAGGGTCACAAAGGGTGAAGGCCAAAGGTCATGTGGAAAGCTATAATTAAAAGCTTGAGAAACCATTTGTAATATGCAAGAGAGTGCATGGTTTGTATTTGTTTTCGAAGAGAGAAAAGAAGGAAATATTGTAGAGTTCTATCATTTGTTGAGTAAGCAACATTGAGAGATATTTGTGTTTTATACACAAGAGGGGTTGGTGCTCATGTGGATTGGTGTGCACGAATTGTGTAAGGGGTTGGTGCTCATGTGGGTTGGTGCTCACAAATAGTTGTTGTCTTGGTGCTTTACAAAGGGGTTGGTGCTCCTACAAGTTGGTGCTTGTGAATTTTGTATTTTGAGTTGGTGCTCATTCATATACTTGAGATTGTTCTTCATGGTTTTTCCCACTTTGGGTTTCCACGTAAAAATTTGGTCTCTCTCTCTCTCTCTCTCTCTCTCTCTCTCTCTCTCTCTCTCTCTCTCTCTCTCTCTCTCTCTCTCTCTCGCGTGTGGTGCAAATTATTATTTCAATTTTATTGCATATCTTGAATGTATGATTGAGTGGTTAAAGAAAATAAATTAGTTTAAATATAAGATATATAATATATTGATTCACCTCCCCCTCTTAATATATTTCATGCTTAACATTCACCACTATTAATGCATGTGCAAGTTCTTGCTTTGCTAAAAAACTCAAAAATTACAGAGTATACTTTATTCAAGGTCTGCAAACTAGTTACTTATCAAGATCATTATAGAGAACTAAACCAAATGCTTAAAGAGTCCTCAGAAACATATACAACACATGTTAATCTTTACCAAAAAAACTTCAAAGGCCCTTTTTCTTTCATTATGTTATTCCCCATTACTTGTTCACATAGTCATTTCATGGCATATTTACATGATATTGACTGCCACCTTTGTTTCAAGAATACAATAAATTATTTATTAATTTTATTGGGGGTTACATCTTCATTCTCCTTGGAATCCAAACCGTCCAACTTGTTTCACAAAGACATTTACAAGTTCTTTTATACTATGTAACTACCTAACTAACTTGTAACTCCCTTATGTACGTTGGGAAAGACCTAACAACACAGACCTCTAACAAACCTATCAAAATGACTCCTCATAAGGATTAAGTATGCATTGAAATGATTTTGAACTCTTTAGAATATAATAAAATACTTAACCCTCCTAATGGCTTTCCCTTCTATGCTTAAAATCACACATAAACCAATTACTATAATTCAAATATTTGAATTCTAGTTTTGGCAGGAAAACACAATATGGACTCAAACTTGAATTTTAAGACCAACTAAAGACCCTAACCATTGTAAACATACTCTACATGACTTTTACTATGAGAACCAAAATTGGAGACCATTGAAGATTACCCTACATCATACTACCAAGGGGTAAATAAAACATTCCTTAAAAGTTATAAACGTTCTTGCTTTTATGTGCTTCACTTGTTGACTTTTGATCTCCATTGTTTGGCCTCCTAAATCCCAAGGCCTACTTGAGGATTATAGATCTTCTTGTCTCTTATCTTCTACTATAACTAATATGTCTTGCACACGTACATACTCTCTTGAGCCACACTTATATTTCTTCCTTCCTCTTGCCATCTTCATCCATGTTATACCTGTAACTAACAATAATTCATTAGCAAAATCATGTTCTTTCCCATGCCCTTGAGGTATTCTCCAACTCTCCTCTTTGCTTTCTTTTTGTTATTGCTCCCAAGCACCTTCAGGTAATTTGTATGCTTTATCCTTCATCTTTGCTTCAGCCATAAATGCACCTTATTCTTCTATTTATATGTTTTCTCCCTCATTTACCACATGTTCTTCAACCTCAACATCTACAACCTCACCTTGTATAGTGTCCTCTTGTGATTGATTTCTCCTTTCCTTCAATAGTGTTCTTATTTTAGCCTTCATTATTGCATGCCATTGATCTATATTCTCTTGTCACTTCCTTAACCATTTCTTTATACATTTGATGAGAATCAAACTTATGTTCTTTCTTTAAGACTTCATACATACTAGCATAGTCCTCATACCTTTGCTCATGTTACTGCCCCAATGCTTCTTTGCCTTCATTCACATCCTATTGAATGAGGATCTCTTCATTCTCCATGTTATCTTTCTTATTAAGATGGCTGACCTGCTTGTTCATCTTCCCCCATCATGAATCTATCTTGAGTCTCTCCTTCCTCTTGGTGCCTCTTGAATACCACTTTATCATATGCTCCTTTCTTCTTATTTCTTGAGCCCATGCATTGGCCCAACTACCACATTCTTTTCTTTAATTCTCAAACCTGCATACACACATATCAAAGCATCATTAATTTTAAATCCATGAGGATTGATTGCCTCCTCCTTTGTCATCTTAGGCTTCTTGTTCAACATCTTTAGCTATCCCTTCACTTTGCACACTTCTCTTTGTCTTTTCCTCTTCATCAACATTTCCTTGAGAGGCCATCTCACACTTTCACTAACTCCAATTGAAAACTTGGGTCTAATTTTTACCAACGCATGTTCCAACTCTACCAATATTGTCTTCAAGTCAACAATATCTCTCTTATCAACTTCTTCCTTGTGGTTTCCTTCTTGTTTCAAGCCCTTCATCTTCTTTCACTTTCTATTCTTCACATTCTCTCTCTAGGTCTCTCTTGATCTTATCTCCTTATTGACAAGCCTTCCCACTTTCCTTCTCATTTGACCTCGCCTAGGTGTCTCTCTTCTTTCTTAAACTCTCTTCTTGAGCTTCTCTCTCTTGTGAGATTTCACTAGCTTTCTTCTTTCTCTATCTAAGCCTCTTGGCTTAAGGGCTTTGCCACAACTTCTCACTTACTTTTTTTCCTCTCTTTCATATATGCCTATAATTTTATTTAGCATCCTTCTAAACAACCTTCATCATTCTTTCATGAACTAATCAAATACACAAACATAAAATCAAACCAAATATTTACCTTTTCTTTATGCATACCTTCTTCACCTTCTTCCCAATGACCTTCTTGCTCTGATACCAAATGATGCAGAGGTCTTATTCAAATTCCTTATTATGAATGGAAAACATAAATCATATATGCTCTTACCTATGCAAGTTCAACTGGCTCTGATTTGCTTGTTTCACCATCTTTAAAGAATGTCACTCTTAGTCTTTTTATGAACTTGCCTTACTCAATTTCAGTTTCCAAACCTCCTCTACTTCTTGATATCACCCTTATTATATTAAAACTTTGACCTTTTACCATATCTTAACACCATTCATCTCCTTACTCCATTCATTCTATCTTTCCTCCCATATCATTCCATTCACTAGCCTTGACTAGGCTATAGGCTTAATTAGGCCCAAACCTCTCATTGTTTGTTTTAGGTCTTATGGAGACAATCTTCAACAAGGATATGGTATTTTGTGTTCAACTAACATGATTCAACCCACTTCAACTCTTCTTGAAATCTTAATTACTATCTTGACATATTAAACCCTTTACCTTTGATATCCTCTAGTAGCCTTTTTTAAGGATTTTCCCTTTATACAGATGGGTACAATTGAGTTATGAAAACCTAGTTAATTTTTCCAATACCCTCTATGCTCTTCTTGCATTTACCAAAGTCTCATTACCTAACTCCTCCATTTGATCATTTTTTTAGTCACTTTTTGCTCATTGATTAGGTCTCTTAAGGTCTCTCTTACCTTGTTTAGTCACAAGCCTATCAAAAATCATACAAAAGTACCATACCAATATCAATTCTCAAAAATATTAAATCTCACCACAAACCACACCTAATAACCAATTTTCATAGAATGTGAATGGTTAATTCTCTTTCTAAAATGATTTTTGGTTTGAAACCCTAAAACAGGGTTTACTCCTGACTGTAGGCACCCGAGTAGTGTTATTTTGACCTTACAGCCTCCTAAAAAGTTTCAACATGATATAATTATTTTAAAACCTATTTAAAGACACTACTCACCCTTTTCAATTAATATTTAACATACTTAAACCTTGGTTATGCATTCATTGATACTCTGCATTGCACTATCAGACTGTAACTACCTAAGAGGAGACAAAATGACATCTTTAGTTTCTTTGAAAAGGTTTCAGAATACTTTGAAGGTTAAATACACATTATAAAAATACTCCTCCAATTATTTTTAATCTTGTTTGACAACTCTATCTATCATTTGTCTATCTTCATAGTTTGATTGGGCGCACAAAAGAATAACCTACATGCCTTGCATTGGTTTCCTAACTTTGAAGCATTGTAACAATCAAAACAACATAAAATAATCTTATGAACATTAATAACAGATGATTACCAACATTTTTTGAAATCTATTAACTCTCCAAACATTCATCACCACTGTTAATGCATGTGCAAGTTCTTGCTTTGATCAAGGATTGAAAAATTACAGAGTATACTTTATTCAGGATTTAAAAACTAGTTACTTATCAAGATCAATATAGAGAACTAAACCAAAAAAGTAAATAGTATTTAGAGACATATATCACACATGTTATTATTTACCAAAAAAACTTCAAATGCCCTTTTTCTTTCATTATAATGTTCCCCTTTACTTGTTCACACAGTCATTTCATGGCATATTTACATGACAATGACTCCACCTTTGTTTCAAGAATACAAAAACTTCTTTATTCATTTTCTTAGAGGTTACATCTTCATTCTCCTTCAAATCCAAGCCTTCCAACTTGTTTCACAAAGACATTTACAAGTTCTTTTATACTATGTAACTACCTAACTTGTAACTCCCTTATATACATTGGGAGAGACCTAACAACACAAACCTATCAAAATGACTAATCATAAGGATTAAGTATGCATTGAAATAATTTTGAACTCTTTATAATCTGAGAAAATACTTAACCCTCCTAATGACCTTCCATTCTATGCTCAAAATCCCACTCAAACCAATTACTATAATTCAAAAATTTGAATTTTAGTTTTGGTGGGAAAACACAATATGGACTCAAACTTGAATTTTAAGCCAACTAAAAACTCTAACCATTTTAAACATACTCTATATGACTTTTACTAACTATGACAACCAAAATTAGAGACCACTAAATATTCCCCTGCATCATGCTACCAAGGGGCAAAGAAAACTTTCCCTGAAAATTATAAACATTCTTGCTTTGATGTGTTTCACTTGCTAACTTTTGATCTCCGTTGGTTGGCCTCCTGGATCCCAAGGCCTACTTGAGGATTATATACCTTCTTTCCTCTTATATTTTGCTACAACTGATCTCTCTTGCACATGTACATTCTCTCTTGAGCCACACTTTTATTACTTCCTTCATCTTGCCATCTTCATCCATGTTATACCTGCAACTAACCACAATTCATTAGCAAAATCATGTTCTTTCTCATGCCCTTGAGACATTCTCTAACTCTCCTCTTTGCTTGATTATTGTTCTTTCTCCCAAGCACCTTCATGTGATTTGTGTGCTTCATCCTTCATATTTTCTTCAGCCATAAATGCACCTTGATCTTCTCTTTATATGATTTCTCCCTCATTTACAACATGTTGTTCAACCTCAACATCTGCAACTTCACCTTGTATAGTGTCCTTATCTTCAATAGTGCTCTTATTTTAGCTTTCACTGCTACATGCCATAGATCTATATTCTCCTTTGTCACTTCCTTAACCATTTCTCTATATATTTGATGAGGATCAAACTTATGTTCTTTCTTCAAGACTTCATACATACTAGCATAGTCCTCATACCTTTGCTCATGTTGTTATCCCAGTGCTTCTTTGCCTTTATTTACATCCACTTGAATGAGGATCTCTTCATTCTCCATGCTATCTTGCTTCTTATATGTTTGACCTATTTGTTCATCTTCCCTCATCATGACTTTATCTTGAGTCTCTCCTTCTTCTTGGTGCCTCTTGATTACCACTTGATCATATGCTCCTTCTTCTTGTTTCTTGAGCCCATGCATTGCCTCAACTATCACATTTTCTTCTTCAATTATCAAAACTTCATACACACATACCACATCATCATTATTTTAAAATCCATGAGGATTTATTTCCTCCTCCTTTGTCATCTTAGATTGCTTTCTCAGCATCTTCAGTTGTCCCTTCACTTTGTACATTTATCTTTGTCTTTTCCTCTTCATCAACATTTCTTTGAGAGGCCATCTCACTCTTTTGCTAACTCCAATTGAAAACTTGGGTCTAAGTTCTACCAAATCATGTTCCAACTCTACCAATACTATCTTAAATTCATAAATCTCTCTCTTATCAACTTATTCCTTGTGGTTGCCTTCTTGTTTCAATCCCTTCATCTTTCTTAACTCTCTATTCTTCACATTCTCTCTCTAGGTCTCTCTTGACCTTATCTCCTTCTTGAAAAGTCTTCCCACTCACCTTCTCTTTTGACCTCACCTAGGTATCTCTCTTCTTTCTTAATCTCTCTTCTTGAGCTTCTCTCTCTTGTGAGCTTTCACTATCTCTCTTCTTTCTCTATCTAAGCCTCTTGGCTTAAGGGCTTTGCCACAACTTCTCACCTACTTTTTTGCCTCCCTTTCACATACGCTTGCATTTTTATTTAACATCCTTCTAAAAAACCTTCATCATTATTAAATGAACTAATCAAATACACAAACTAAAAATCAAACCAAATATGTACCTTTTCTTTATGGATACCTTCTTCACCTACTTCCTGTTGACCAATTTTGACTTTTAGGTCAAAATAGGGCACCCCTAGTAAAAAAAATCATTTTTAGGCATATAAGGGGGTATAATATATCGTCATAAGGTGTTTAATAGGTAAATTAACTTCAATTGATGTTATAATAACTTTGGTCATTAGTTCTATAGGTCTATTTATCATTTTGAGTCTTTTTAAGGGGTCAAATAGGTGCATTTATGCTTTGTACAGGTTTATTTGGAAATGTGAAAGTGTAAATGGGTGATTTAATGACCTATGTGTCCAAAAATGTCTTAAGTAACTAACAAAACTAAAAATTTGTAGGTTAATCAGAATAAATTTAGTTTTCCTAAAGAAAAGGAAGAAAATGACACATGTATGGCTCCTTGGGAAGTGTGCCACATGTGAGGAGGCCATGAAATGTTTCTCCATCTTCCTAAAGATAATATCCATGCTTTTTTTGATCTATAAATTCAATTTTTTGCTCAAAATTGTTCTATCTCTTTTTCATCCTTCTCAGCATAAATAAGTGACTTGCAAGTTTCCACTTGGTACGAATAGAAGAAAGGGTTTCAGGTGTTAAGGTGTGGAGCCTAAAAGCTTCACATATGAGCGCATTACCAAAGTTGCAGGTTTACACAGTCACCGACGTCGATCAGGAGCGACTGACGTCAGTCCAGTGCAGTTGAAGAGACACCGGCATCGACAGAGGATCGGCCGATGTCGGTCACAGGCAAGCAGGCAGAAACCGGCGTCGGTTACCTGTGCGTCCAGAATGTTATTTCTGAGGACATAAGCGAGTGTTTGCATGATGAGTTTAAGTCTTAGTCTTAAGTTCGCGTTTCTATTATTAGTAAGATTGTTTTTAGAGCCCTTGTTCAAGAGGCTTAACTGTTGGTTGTAAGTGCATGCTCAAGTTTCCTAATTCTATATGTAGAATTAGATCTTCTTAGCTTTGTGTGATTATTGTAGTAGTTCATTGTATGTGAATGTTGAAGAACAGTACAGAGTTGTATCAATCCAGGTTGTTGGAGTTGATTGTACTTGAGAGAGAGAGCTCTTAAGGGATAGAGATCTAGAGAGAGATCTTGTGCATCTGAGAGAGGTGTGGAAGAAAGAAGTTTCTTCAATTGTATTCCTTTTGTAAAGAGTTTAATACAAGTTTTCAGGGTGGTTTCTTGTATCTCTTGTTCTTTGTTATTATTCGATTCTAGTTACTTATCTATCTGATTTAATTCCACGATTTATTGCTTTCATAAGTGTAATCATATTGTTGGTTGATCCCCAACAAGTGGTATCAGAGCCTTGGTTGTAGGTTTAGAGTTTGATATCCAATAATTGGTATCAAAGCTCAGGTTCACTAACAGGTGGTTTAGATCTGTGTAGTGTGTATTGATTACAGGTTGCTCATAGGAGTTTCTGCAGGTATTTTTGTTTGAGTGGGAGAAGCAATGGCAGATGAAAGTAAACTGAGAATGGAGAAGTTCAATGGCAAAAACTATCAACATTAGAGAATGCAGATAGAGGACTATCTGTATCAGAAGGATCTATACTTACCATTAGGTGGGATTGCAAAGAAGCCCACAGACATGGAGAATGAAGAATGGAAATTTCTTGACAGAAAGGCTCTGGGGTCTATAAGACTGAGTCTAGCATCTACTGTGATATCTAATTTATCACAAGCAAAAACAACAGTAGAGTTGATGACTACTCTAGCAAATTTGTATGAAAAACCTTCAGCTTCCAATAAGGTATATCTTATGAAGCAGCTATTTAATTTACATATGCAGGAAGGCGGATCTGTATCTAATCACCTGAATGATTTTCATGGTATTGTAAATCAATTAAGTTCAGTCAAAATTATATTTGATGATGAAATAAAAGCTCTTTTAATATTATGTTCTTTGCCTGAAAGCTGGCATAGCTTAGTAATGGCAGTTAGCAATACTGCATCTACATTAAATATTTTAAAAGTAGAGGATGTTGTTAGTGTTATCTTGAATGAGGAAATTCGCAGGAAAAGCATAGAAGAGACATCTGGGAATGCTTTAAGTTTTGAGAGCAGGGGAAGGCAAAAAGAGAAGAGCAAGAAAGGGAGATCAAGATCCAAGTCTAAGGGGAAAGGCAGATCCAAATCCAGAAATGGCAGAAGGCCACAATGCTGGAATTGTGGAAAGATGGGGCACATAAGCAGAGATTGCTGGTCAAAGCCTAAGGAGGACAATCAACACGAAGGAAAAGAAGAAGCAAAGGTTGCAGGTATTGCACAAGATGCTTTAATATTCTCTTTGCATAATAATATAGAATCTTGGGTGTTAGATTCTGGTGCATCTTTTCATGCTACCCCTAATAGGGAATATTTTTGTGACTATATCCATGGAGATTTTGGAATAGTATATCTAGGGGATGATGAACCCTGTAAAATTATTGGCAAAGGTAAAATGCAGCTGAAAATGCAGAATGGCAACACATGGGTGTTGAGAGAAGTTATGCATGTTCCTAGCTTGAAGAGAAATTTGATTTCTGCAGGAAAGTTAGGGGATGAGGGTTGTACAGTAACTCTCACAGCAGAATCTTGGAAGGTGACCAAGGGTGCACTTGTTATGGCCAGAGGTAAGAGAGTAGGTACTCTCTATTTGTGTAATTGTGTTACTAACAATTCTCCTTCTATATTAACTACTTCAGATGTGGATGCAAAATTGTGGCACTCAAGGCTTGGCCACATGAGTGAGAAGGGGATGTCAATTCTTAAGTCTAAAGGTAAGCTTTCAGATTTGAAAAGCATGGATCTAGAATTTTGTGAGCACTGTGTATTTGGAAAATAGAAAAGGGTTAGTTTTCTCAAGACTGGTGTAAAATTATTGGCAAAGGTAAAATGCAGCTGAAAATGCAGAATGGCAACACATGGGTGTTGAGAGAAGTTATGCATGTTCCTAGCTTGAAGAGAAATTTGATTTCTGCAGGAAAGTTAGGGGATGAGGGTTGTACAGTAACTCTCACAGCAGAATCTTGGAAGGTGACCAAGGGTGCACTTGTTATGGCCAGAGGTAAGAGAGTAGGTACTCTCTATTTGTGTAATTGTGTTACTAACAATTCTCCTTCTATATTAACTACTTCAGATGTGGATGCAAAATTGTGGCACTCAAGGCTTGGCCACATGAGTGAGAAGGGGATGTCAATTCTTAAGTCTAAAGGTAAGCTTTCAGATTTGAAAAGCATGGATCTAGAATTTTGTGAGCACTGTGTATTTGGAAAATAGAAAAGGGTTAGTTTTCTCAAGACTGGGTCTACAAAGAAAAAGCATAAGTTGCAGCTTGTTCACACAGACGTGTGGGAACCAGCTTAGGTAGCTTCTATTGGAGGATCACAGTACTATGTTTCGTTCATAGATGATGCTACAAGAAAGGTATGGATCTACTGTATTAAGAAGAAATCTGATGTATTTGAGACTTTTAAGATTTGGAAAGCTATGGTTGAGAATGAAATAGGGAAAAGATTAAAGTGCCTGAGATCTGACAATGGTGGAGAGTTCTGCAGTTATAAGTTCAACTGGTATTGTTACATGCATGGAATCCGTAGGCAAAGGACGGTTCCAAGGACACCTCAGCAGAATGGTATTGCTGAAAGGATGAATAGAACAATCATGGAGCATGCAAGATGTATGAGATTGCATGCTGGTTTGCCTTTAGAGTTTTGGACAGAAGCTGTTGACACTGCAATGTACCTGATTAACAAAGGACCCTCTACAGCTCTGGATGGTGGAATTCCAGAAGAGGCTTGGACAGGTAAAAAGGTAGATCTCTCTTTTATCAAAGTTTTTGGTTGTGAAGCCTTTGTGCATGTAGACAAGGAAAATAGAAAGAAGCTCGATGCTAAGTCTATGAGGTGCACATTTATTGGCTATGGCTCAGATGATTTTGGTTTCAAATTTTGGAATCTAGGAACTAACAAGGTAATTAGGAGCCGTGACGTTGTTTTCAACAAAAAAGTGATGTATAGTGATCAGCTGAAGAAGCTGAATCAATCTGGGTAGAGAAATAGTGAATTGGACGAGGTGACGGTCCAAAATGAGCTCGCGAGAAAAATAAATAATCACTTGCAGGAAAACACAGAGACCGACATTGGCAGGATAGGAACCGGCGTCGGCAGAATAGAAACCAAGGTTGGTCATACAAAGACCGATGTCGGCAGGACATGCACCGGCGTCGGTCAGGCAGAACCGGCGTCAGCCAGTAACAGGTCTGGAGGTGACCGAGGTTGGTCACTGTCAGAGTATTTGGGTGGACAACGTGTTGTGAATGAGTCTCAGACACCCATCAGGAGGTCTGAAAGGGTAAGTAAGCCTCCAATTAGATATTCTCCTTCATTATACTATTTATTGCTAACTGATGGTGGAGAACCAGAAAGTTTTGAAGAAGCAACACAGGTGGAGTCCAAGAGTTAGTGGGAGCGTGGCATGGTTGAGGAG